>JAKSZT010054304.1:26324704-26343297 GCA_026826555.1 Tolypeutes matacus
GAAGGAAGGAAGGAAGGAAGGAAGGAAGGAAGGAAGGAAGGAAGGAAATGAAAATCCATCACTGCTTGCTATATCTGAAATGTTCCATTTTTTGTTTTATTTTTACTAAATCATGATTCTCATGTTCTGTCTACACAAATTAATTCATGAGCTATATTTTTAATTTGGAATTTGAATTTATTTGTACAACTAATAACCCTTCTCTATTTATAGAAAATGAATCACATCCATACTTTTTACTACAGTTTGGTATCTATTCTATATTCCTAATGATGACATGTTAGCATTGAAAGTATATTTCCCCTTTTCCCACCCCCTCTACACATGTTTACACATGTACACAGTCACAAACATACATATGACTCTAAACACAAATGTCTGGAATGTCTGTAAACACTAGTTTCTCCTTACCTGTACCTGAAATGTAAATGCTGGAGCATGTACCTTTACCTGTACCTGTGTCTAGAAATCCAGCCTATCACTCTCCAGGCTCCAAACTCCTCTAGGTTACACATCCAGACAGTCTCCTCATGCTTAAAACTATCTGGAAGGGAGAGACCTGTTGTAGCCATTTGGCAATTTGATGTAATTATGAATTCCAAAAATATTGCATCATGCTTGAAAACTGCTCTGTTAATCTGGGTATGATTAAATTATGATTAGGGTGTTCACTGAGCCACATCAGCAGGGCATTGAGCCCCACCCCTTGGTGGGTGGGGGAGGAAAATATAAAAGGCATCACAAAGAACAGAGTTGCAGCAGTTTTTGAGAAGCAGTTTTGATGTTGGAGTTTTGATGTTGGAGAGAAGGCCCCAGGAGAAGAGAAGTGAGCCGTTCACCTGATAGTCTGTCTACAGCTGACCTTGTGGAGGAAACAAAGGAGCTAAGCTTGGAGAGAAATGCAGCCCCAGGAAGAGAGGAACCCAAGAAGCCTGAACCCTGGCAAACGTCAGCAGCTGTCTTGCTCCAACACGTGGCAATGGACATTGGTGAGAGAAGAAACTTATGCTTTATGGCCTGGTAACTGTGGACTTCTACCCCAAATAAATACCCTTTATAAAGACCAACCAATCTCTGGTATATTGCATTAGTGCCCCTTTGGCTGACTAATACACCTGTCTATCTCAATTTTCTCTTGATGTGCAAAATGATGACAGAAAGTCACTGGTTCTGATTGCAAGTCATTCGTGGTGAATCATGCCTTGAAGTATACAAGGCTTGAATGTTATACTCAATGGAAGAGCTCCTAGCTAAGTTGGCAAGCGTTTTATTGGTTGAAGTTCTTTTGATTCCCAGTTTCCCTGCAGGTGTGAAATTGTAGAGATTTGGGCTGTGGTAGGACCAGCTTACATGACAGTGATGGAGTCACCATGCCAAAAGACCCAAGGCAATCCAGAGCAACTCTCAAGATGGAAGATGCTGGGAGGAAAATCACTCTACTCCTCCACAAGGATGTTCGTATGTATTGAATCTAGATCCCAGTGGTAAAGACTGAGTCTTCTGCTACAGCTACTATGAGTGTCCAAATAAAGCCCTTTCCTAGTGATGTGTTGGGAAAAGACAATCTTCATACTGGCTCTGAGTACTAACTCTTGATATAGTCCCTATCAAATAATTCACTCAAACAGTTCACTTATATAGCCACTTCTCTGAACATGTCAACCCAGGAAAACTGGTTAGCATTAGGTCTAGTGTTTGCTACCTCACAGAGTTGAATCAATCTCTTTTAAACCATTGAAACATCAGTTTTAGTCTAATCTGCTTCCATAACAATGGGGCTAACCTCACATATTCCAAGGTGACTTCTGTCTTGCTGTACTCTACTGGACACCTGTCTGGTGGAACCTCTTCCATAACACACAGAGAAACAGAGCTGCAGAGGCAAAACTATACATAAACAGGTAAATGCATGGACAATTCATGGTGATTATTGTGGAAGGCATTGTTTTTGCAGTATGTGGATTCTTGATTTGTATGAAGTACTTCAGTACTTCAAGGAAGTGAGTTAAAAAAAAAATTCAAAGCAGTCAAACAGCAACATTGGGGCAAGATGCATGCCACTTTAGAGCAGGGTGAACAGAGCTGAGTCACCCTAAGTGGAGATGCAGATTTAATGACTTCTAAGCAGAAGTAGGAAAAGAGCAGCTCACAAGGAGGGGAGTGTATGATTCACTGAAGAGACATCATGTCTCTTATCCCTCTGGTAGTGAACCATTCCTAATGAGGGGATATGTAAGCAACACTTTGGGAAGGGCTGCTATAACAAATACCACAAACTGGTTCATTTAAACAACAGAAATTTATTGTCTCACAGTTTTGGAAGCTAGAAGTCCAAAATCAAGGTCTCGACAGGCCATGCCTTCTCTGAAGTCTGCAGTGTTCCAGTGGTGGGTTGCTGACAACCAATCTCTGCCTCCATCATGTGGCAATATGTCTCTTTCTGTCTCCTCCTGTGGTTTCTACTTCCATGTACAAATTTCCTTTGCTTATAAGGACATCAGTCATATGTCAGTTTGGCTTCATCTTAACAGGATCTTCCCATTACAAATTACTTCACCCCCACAGAATCTGGGGTTAGGACTTGAACATGTCTTTGTGTGAGACATGATTCAGTCTACCACAAACACTCTAGAAGGAGCCTCAGTGAAATGACTCCTCAGGTCCCAGGCGAGGCTAATGGCAAGAGAAAGCAAGGTCCTCATCAGTGGGCCTTCGCTGATCTGCAGGTAACTTTGGGAGTTCTGCAAAAGGGCAGATGGAAAATGGAGGAAGGGGCAGAAACAGGCTATTTTCGACTAATTTGCACAGAGTAATCTATAACCTTTGATATTAAAATTCTTTCTTCATATGGGCTAAGAACGTGGAACAAATTAAGAACAAGATCTCCAGAGCTAAACAGTCTGGACTCAAATCCCAGCTCCATCCCTTTTCTCCTGTGCAGCACTAGGCAAGTTATTTGACCTCTATATGTCTCAATGACCTCATCTGTAAAATGGGAAAAATAGTAGTTTCTAAGCTATTGCCTGACATATAGCAAGTCCTTATTAGCTATCAGATATCATTATCATTATTATTATTATTACTATTATTTTAATTAGGTGATTACATGCAATGTTATCCATTTCCTAGTTTTCTGGACCAAGGAGTCCACATGACTTCAGAGGAAACAAGATGAACTGATTAATTCCTAGAGGGTAGATCAAATGCTCTGGGCATCTTTAGCATGGACCTATGCAACCACAGCCTAATAAGATATGAACACTTAGATGAGGAAGATGACATAAAACTCATTCACATTCATAGAAGGGGGTGAGTAAATATGTGTGGTGAGTAGGAGAAAAATAAGTGAGTTGCATTGTATGTGGAGAAGGTGAAAAAAAGGTAGGCAACAAGGGGCAAGCAAGAAATAGAGAAGAATATACATAGAAAATCATTTGGATTCACCTAAACCATGATGTTCCACTTACATCTTTAATTCCCTTATCCCTGACTTCTAGTATCTTGACCCTCCCAGGGTCCAATTTTCACAGCAATTACTTTGCTATTAAACTGATCCCAAATACAGGGCTAGTCAATAGCTACCCATTCCTTGTGTGATGTTTATACTTTAATAGAGAATTCTATTAAAGGAATGAAAATCTTCAGGACACAGGGACGTTTCCCTGAACTCCTGAAATCACACAATATTCTGTGGGCTCATGAAGTGCTCTATGGGCTCATGGCTTGTTTTTTGGCAAAAACATCACAGGGTACAAGCTCGTGTGTAATGTTAAATCATCTTCCTGTTCTGTAATAAAGTACAAGACGTTCCTCAATGTGTTGAAATTCTCTAGATGACTATAGAAAGGGGACAAGGCAGAGGGATCCTGAATTTTTGTGAACCGAACCATTAAAACTCAAGTGGTAAACTAAAAATCCTTATATAAATAAGGGAACCCTTCTTCATCAAAGTCCCAAATTCCAAAAAATTCATAAAATCCTGATCTTATCATCCCTATGCTTCCTGAAGGAAACACACACACAAACACACACACCCACACACAGACACAAATTCTCAAAATGGAAGTGTCAATAAAGCAACCAAGCATGGACAATGAGGGAAATGATCTTTTTCTTTTACATTTGCCTCTACAAATAGGTGGCTACTTGTTTTTATCATCCTCCCTTAAGAAGTTAATTATATCCATCTTGTCTTCAAGATGTTACCCGAGAGAAAAAACTTCCTCATAAAGGCCAAACACACTAATAGTTTCACCACTGAGTCCACCAACAGATTTCACCAACCCAGCAACAACCACTGATTTATTTAATATAATTATCCAGTGAGAGTCAAACAACATTTCCTGTCCTCTAAAAGGCCTCATCTGTGACCCCAAGATGTCCACTGCTCCCCAGGAATTTGTTTTCTCTTCATCTCAAATATTCGCCACATGTTTTTTGTTATGATTGGCTGCACATGTGGTGACCACTATTTAATGAGGGTAAGATTTCATCTCCTAAAAGAAGATGTGTCTCATGTTTTCAGATCTGGTCATCTGAGAGTATCCTTCCAAATATAAACCAGGGAAGCCATGATTCTTTTAGTGAGACAAATTGCCCTTCATATAAAGGGAAGGGGAAATTTTAATATTCTCAGTGATATATTGACAAAAATAAAGAATATCAAATGCCCAGAACATCTGTTTTTGAAAATAAAGAAAAATATGTGTTCCTCTGTTATAATTCCATGTGTTTCCAGCTGACAAGATTTCATCATGGGTGTATTTAGCTGTGACTTCTAATTCAGGACATTTGATTAAAATATGTCAAATTAAATTACTCATAATTTTCAGCCTAATGTGAATTCCCTCCAGACACATTTTAATAATTGTCTCTATTTCATTTTCCTCTTAGAATTATTTTCTTGCTTTTTGCACATACTTCTACTTCTTCATAAGTGAGGGAGGTATATGCTCTCTTACTACAATTTTTGTGTTGTATGTAGTAAAATTATAACCATCAAACTATCATCTCCAGAGGTGAGTCTTTTCAAAATTGGGACTTACTTGAGGTATTTTTATGCCATAAAGTAAATTAACAATAATAATAGCAAATAGCTGCACAGGGTTTGCTCCGTGCCTGGGTACTATTCTAAGGGCTTTATATTTATTAGCTTATTTAATCTACAAAACAGCCCTGTGAAAAAGTTACTATAATGATCTCCACTTTACAGCTGAGGCATTTTTGTTGTACAGAGAGGTTAAGTAACTTGCCTTAGTCACACAGATAATTGGCAGAGCAGAACTAATCACCAAATCTGAGCAGTCTAGCATTTAGGGGTCCATTCTTTTAAATACCAATCTGTACTCTAAACTCATAAAATATTTTTCTTTTGCATCTGGCTTATTTCACTCAACATGATGTTTTCAAGGTTCATCCATGTTGTAGAATGTACCAAAACTTCATTTCTTTTTTATGGCTGATAATATTCCATTGTATGGATATACCACAGTTTGTTTATCCATTCGTCAGCTGATGGACACTTTGGTTGCTTCCACCTTTTGGCAATTGTGAATAATGCTGCGATGAACATTAGTGTACAAATACCTGCCCAAGTCTTTGCTTTTTAATTCTTTTGGGTATACAACTTATACTCACTTCATTTTTATTTTTATAACTCTTCATATGACAACCATGAATTCTGCAAGGAAAAAAACATGGTTTATTATTGGTTTGTTTTAATGTTTGCCTCAGTTTCTAGCACCCTCTCTGAACTATAATATGACTTATTAAATATTCATACAGTGACAGAATGGGAAGGCCACACTGGGGAGACCAGTCAGATATTGCTAGCTGAGCCTCACAATGAGGGGAGAGGCTAAATGTGAACTGTCATAAGAGTGTATGGGAGTTCATGAAAACTGTTAGGTTCCAATGAGAATTAAATACATATATTCCAAAGGCCAAAGTGAGTCTTTGGTTGGGAAAAAATAGCTAAGAAAATGCAATAACCGTGTAAGATTGGGTACCTCAATGTACTCAATAATCGTTCATCCTTCTCTCTTGCATACACTGCAAAAGCTAGAAAGTTAGAAATTAAATAGCATAAAACCTTCATTTTGAAGCGGAACGATTCATGCAAATACTGACTTCCAGGAGAAAATTTTAATGAAACCTTTATTACTGGCCGGGGCTCACTCCCTAGTGAGAGTCACGCCTCACGTCCGGTGACTGCAGTTTTTATAGAACTCCTTCCCGCGTGGCTATATATTTTTATAGCAACCAAAAACAGGATTGTTTTAATCACCATACATATTTTCATAGCAACCGAGAACAGTATTGTTTTAATTATTATACATATTTCTATAGCAAAGCAAGCAAGCAATGTTCCAAAAGCTGATGTTTGCTGTTAGCGTTCCAGCAGGGACGGGGAGTGGTTGATCTTTGGGGCATGAAGTACTGATTCTTTTCAGACCTGGATGGGCACCTGGTTTCCACCCACAATTGTTAGAGGATTTTGCTACTGGGAATTTCCTGTACTGTTTTACCTCCTTCTCATTCCCCACTCCTGTAGTAGCATTAGTCAAACCATTGACTCTGCATCAGTGGCTAAGGGATTATAATGAGTGCATAGTATCATTGCCTTTATGGCCTGTATTTTTTTTCGGATGTAGGAAGTGAGGCAGTTAATGAAAATAGGGCCTACTAGAAATCTTAGTAGGACTAGGACAAGCGGTCCTGCAACAGCGCTGATTAAGGTGGTTAGCCGTGGGGACTAGGAGAATAGGCTTTTATACCAATTAGCACTTTTGGTTTTAAGTTTTCCTTGTTCCCTTAACCTGTTTTTAACTAATGAGAGACTTTTTAAAATTACTCTTGAGTGGTTAGCATAGAAACAGCAGGTTTTGCCTAGGGCTACATATAGTCCTCCTTGTTTTAAGAATAATAGATTTAGCCTAAGTCTATTTTGTAAAACTGTTTCGGCCAGAGAGGTGACTAACTGACTTTTTCAATTCCTTTAGATCTGTGTTAATCTGAGTAGATAAGGTTTTAAAGTTTTCTTTGTAGGTCCCCCAGAGTTAGAATTGGCTTATGACTCCATTTACATAGCTTTTGGCTTTTGTCTACTGATATTTTTGAACATACAGTGATGCATTGGGAATAATGCTCCCATTTGCCCCTATCCCAATGTAATAAGGAGGTTGGGGGTTTAGGCAGAGCCAACAATTTTGGGTAGCATTTGGTTGGCTATTGTTTAGGAAGGCGAAGAAAGAGGACAACATGGACAACAAGGGGGCTTTGGGGGATTTGTGGTTGGGGAAATTTAGGTTTTCTGGTTTATTTTTGGGTGAAGTTTCCAGTTCTGAATTAAGGAAAATGTCCCGGTTGGGGCCGACCTGACTAGGTGGAGGAGGTTTAAGAATACTTTGCTGGATGGTGAACTCAGTTCCGGGGTCTCGACCAATTACATATAGCCTGAGGCCCCATGTTTTACCTCCCTCCCAGGCATTATCAGACCCATTAGTGATATGGATGTGGATAAGGTTGCCGGACCCTATAGTTGGGTTCTGGGGACTTGCTTCCCTATTGAGGATGATGGCAGCATCTCTGGAAGTCTATGGGGCTAAGGTTTCGCAACCCCATTGGGCACAGTGGTACTGTTCCTGAGTATTACATTCTGGGGACCCGCCTGCAGGGCAGACATAGAACTGAACCTGAGCTAGTCCTTTTTTTAAATTTTGGTTTCCACATCCCCAACTTGTAAAAGAGTTTGTAAAGGGATGTGAGCCGTTTGGCTTTACGTGATATTCTTCTCTGAGTAGGGAACATAAATCGAAAGAGAGGGCAGGATTTTTTTGGTAGTTTGAGTAGCATTTAGAACCTTCCCGTTTTTAGTTCTGGTTATGTTTCAGTAATAGGAGATTAACCGAAAGCCACCACTAGCGCAAACGCTAGTAACCAGGAGGGACAGCAAACTCATTTGCCAGGGCATTGTCACATTCCCCCCTCCTTCTCCACCCTTAGTCTTAACTTATCCAGTGAATCTTGATTTTCAACGGGTTTTCTGTCCTGATGACTGTCTACTTTCCTGCTTTTGAGTCCTCCGTTCCGGACTTGACAGCTTTTAGCTGGGATGCATGTATTCAGTGCCTTTTCCCTGCAACTTTTACTGCCGTGGGTGTTGTGAGGATCACCACATATGGGCCGGTTCACCGTGGCTCCAATGTTCCAGCCTGGAGCTTTCGAACCCAGACCAGATTTCCAGGCTGTGCTTGAAATAAAGGAGGGTTAGTACTTGAACAAGGGAGATGGGCTTCTTGGACCATCCTATTGATCGTTTTTTTAATCTGGTCCAGCACCTTTAGAGTAGAGAAAAGATATTGGTTGTCATATTCAGATATTTTTTCTAACCCCAACTTGGGCAACAGGGCCGGGGGTCTGCTAAATAATATTTCGTAGGGCTTAATGCCCTGCACGTGGGGGGGTACATCTGGCTTTAAGGAGGGGAAAAGGAAAGAGACTTACCCAGTTTTCACCAGACTCCAGAGCCAATTTTGGTTAGGGTTTCTTTTAAGGTGCGGTTTATTCTTTCAACCTGTCCCGAACTTTGGGGCCGAAATGCACAGTGCAGTTTTCAATTTATACCCAGGGATTTAGTCAATTGTTGAGTTACCTGCGCTATGAAGGCTGGGCTGTTATCTGACCCTAATCTAAGAGGAAGCCCAAATCTTGGAATGATTTCTGCTATTAACTTCTTAACTACTACCGTGGCTGTTTTGTTTTTAGTCGGGTAGGCTTCCACCCATCCTGAAAATGTATCCACCAGCACCAGGAGATACCTATATCTCCTATAAAGATACCAACTTTATCTTGGTAATGTCTTTCCCAGTGCTCCCCTGGTTCCACCCCACGGAGCCTAGTTCCCACTGGAACTTAGACACCTCCTCTTTGATTTACTTTTGCGCAGACTTTGCATCTTGATGTGATACTTTTACTGATTTTAGACAAGCCTGAGAAATAAAAGTCTCTTTTTATTAGTTCTATTAATTTGGTGCCACCCATATGTGTGGTGTCATGCAGCCTTTTGACCAATTGTCTCCTCACTGCTTCAGGTAGGTATGTTCTGCCATCAGGAAGGACTAACCAACCTTCTGGGGAATTTTTAGCTCCTAGACTTTCTCCCTGCTTGACGTCTTCTGGAGAGTAGCGCATTATCGGGGGCTCCCTGCTGGGGACTGTCGGGAGCATTTGGACAGGGGCGACTGGTAGGATGGCGGCGGTTTGTGCGACTTCACCTGCTAGTCGGTTGCCTTCTGCCTGCGGGGAGTTTCCCTTCTGGTGTCCCTTGCAGTGAACAATGGCTACTTGGTTATGGAACCAAATGGCTTCTAATAGCGCTAAGACTTCAGCCCCATTTTTAATTTCTTTTCTTCCAGATGTTAGGAATCCTCGCTCTTGGTACAGTGCACCATGTACATGGGCTGTAGCAAAAGCATAACGACTGTCTGTATAAATATTGACAGTTCAGCCTTTTGCCTATCTTAGCGCTTGGCTAAGGGCTAGTAGTTCAGCCCGTTGGGTGGAGGTGCCACGGCTTAAGGATTGAGCTCAGATAGTTTTGGGTGGCTTTACTATTGCTGCTCCTGCATAGTGGACTCCATCTTTAACAAAGCTGCTGCCATCTATGTAGAGATTATGGGAAGCCTCCAGCAAAGGCACATCGGTGAGGTTTGGGTGTAGCCTCATCAGGATTTTCAGCAAGTGTAAGCAGTCGTGGGCCACTGGGGGGGCACTAGAGTTAGGGAGCCGAGTGGCCGGATTTAGGGCCTCCGTTTTTGAGAATATCACAGAGGGTGGGTTTAACAATAAAACCTGATATTGCGTGACTCTGGCATTAGATATCCAGCAGTCCGGGGGACTGCGGAGGAGGGATTCCACCAAATGTGGGGCCATTACCACCAGGTTTTGGCCAAAGGTTAACTTAGAGGCTTCCTTGACTAAATGGGCAGTGGCTGTGATGGCTTTTAGGCAGTTGGGCCATCCAGCAGCTATATAGTTCAGCTTTTTTAAGAGGTACGTTACTGGTCGGCGCCAAGGTCCAATGGACTGGGTTAAGACTCCTTTGCTAACCCCTTGACTTTCATTAACGAATGGATGAAAGGGTTTGGACAGATTAGGTAGCCTGAGGGCGGGGGCACTCACCAGAGCTGTTTTCAGACCTTTAAAGGCTTTGCTGCTCTTTGGTCCACAGCAAGTTATTTCCCTTGCCCGCCATGGCGGCGTAGAGGGGCTTAGCAATTTCTGCGAATCCAGGGATCCACAGCCTGTAATATTTTACCGTATTAAGAAATTTGTGTTGTACCTTTTTTTGAGATTGGTGCTGGGATGCCCAATGCGGCTTGTATCCTGTCGCGTGAAAGTTGCCGTTTCCTTTTTTTTTTTTTTTTTAAGATGTATCCCAGATATGTTATGGAGTGGGAGCAGAGCTGAGCCTTTTTGGCAGATACACGATACCCCATTTCTGCCAATGCTTTGAGTAGGCTGAGAGTAGCCGCTTTGCAAGAGTCCGAGTCCGGTGCGGCTAGAAGGAGGTCGGACATCTACATACTGAAGTAGGGTAACACCTGGATGTTGCTCCCTGAAGAGGGACAAGTCCCGCCCCAGAGCCTCCCCAAACAAGGTGGGGGAGATTTTGAATCCTTGGGGAAGTCTGGTTCAGGTTAGTTGCCCGCTTCCCCCAGGCCAAGGGTCCTTAAAAGCAAAGATGGGTTGGCTAACTGGTGCCCATGGTATGGAAAAGAATGCATCTTTTAGATCCAGGACAGAGTAGGTGGTATGCTCTGGAGGGAGCTGGCTTAGAAGTGTGTAAGGGTTAGGGACGGTGGGGAGTATTGTTTGTACAGGCCTTTATTAGATGCTCTAAAAAGGCAGAGGGTGACTCATTAGGCCCTTGGGTAGTTTTACTCACCTTAGAAAGATTTGTTGGCTTTCTGGCGGCAGCTCGAAGGCCACTTAGGAGAGTGGCGAAACTGCTCGAGAGCCTCCTTACCTTGATCCTGATTGTGAGTCCAGTCTGCTCTGGTTGAGGGGAACACATGTTCTATTCGGCCAGGGTCAGTAGTAGGCTGGCCGTCTCGGCCCAAGATGGTTTTGACAGCCTCCCTCCGGATACGATCTCTCTCCTCCGAGGTGAATAGGACCTGTAATAATTGCTGACAGGCATCCCAGGTGGGGTTATGCATGAAAAAGATAGTTTCTAGGAGAGAAATTAAGCTTTGGGGTTTTTCTGAGAACGGCGGATTTTTGATTTTTTCAATTATACAGGTCTGTAGATGAAAAGGAGGTATATACCGTGAACGGGAGACCATCGTCATCCAGACCTGGACCTGCTTGGTGGAGGGGCAGTAAGGGGACTGGGTCAGGCAAGTTGTGGGAAGCTGCAGAAGCTTGATACTGGGTGCCCCTTCACACATGGGGGGGTTGGTTAGAGAGGTATCAGCAGTTGTGGGGAGTAGAGGGTAGAGATTGTTAGTGGGTGACTGGTTTAGAGGGGAAGGAGAGGGAGTGGACGGAGAGGGGGCAGACAGAGGGGGTGAGGGGTAAGTTGGGGGGTAGGTAGGTGAGGGGGTTTCATCAGGAGCATCCTGCAGGACCGAAGGACTGGGGTTTTTCTCGGGAGCTTTTATTTTTTTATTATTATTATATTTATTATTATTATTTTTGTGTGTGGGTAAAAATCAAAATTTTCACAATACATACCAACATTTGCAAAATGATATATAAATATATATGCATATATGTGCATTTGCTTACAAAAATGTTATTTATGTATATATAAATATATATTTTAAGAGGTGCTTAGATTACCCAAAATATTACACGGAACCCACTGGGATTCCCATGTTGCCCATCTCCCACACCTCCCACCACATCCCACACAAACATCTCCCACAAGTGTGGCCCACCACCCTCAATGGACTTACACATCCTGGGGCCTTGCCACCAACCATAGACCACAGTTCACACTGTAGACCACACTGTCTCCCACACAGTCCTGAGTGGTGTGTGCTGATTTAAAATGGCCTACATCCGTTGCCACAACAGTACTCAGGACAACCTCCAAATCCCAAAGAAGCCCCTGTATTTCGACTGCTCGTCCCCTCCCTGCCTCAAAAGTGTCAAGTGGCCACTGGCTCCACCTCATTGTTATAATTTCTTCCATTGCTAGAATCACCATATGTGAACAAGAGAATACCATCAAGTCCACTCTAGTCCATAGTTCTTCCCCCAATCCTGAGGGGACTGGGATGGTGATGTCCACTCCACCTCCAAGTGAGAGAGGGCTTATATCCCATGGATATGGTGGGTGGGATGATCCTGCCTGCAGATTCAGGCCCTCTCCATTCCCTGGGATGGCCATTGCCCATCGTTGTCTCCATGCCAGGTGACTTGGATGAGTCCATTGAGCTGTAGGGTAGGAGTTGCAGCTCCACCGAGATTCCATGCACACCTGGCACATAGGTAGGCAGGAGGCTCCAGTCTCTGGAAGTATACCTAAAAACTTCTGCATCACATATAGGTTTGAATAGAAGGGACTGATGAACCATGTGCAGGGAGGACTTAGTTGAGTCCAATTCTGTCACTCTCAGGAGCACAGATTCCAAAATAGAGCCCACTGATAAGGCATCAGTCTCTGGGTCTATCCCCACCTATATAGGACCTGGGTGTCTCCAGAGCTCTCAGGAGCCCCTCTGTGTGGGGTGATAGGCACTTAGATGTTCTATGAGCTCCTACTGAGGTGTGCGTAAGAGTTACCTCTGGGATGATCTCCCGACTCTCTTTGAAGTCTCTTAGCCACTTGAACTCATTTGTCTTTACCTTTTCCCCCTTTTATTCAAGGTCTTTTTCCAATCGTGTTGCCAGTTGGCACTTGGTATTAATCCCTCGTTGCCAGGGAGGCTCATCCCAGGGAGTCATGTTCCACGTTGGGGGGAAGGTAATACAATCATATGCTGAGTTTGGCTTAGAGAGAGGCCATATTTGAGCAACAAGGAGGCTCTCAGGTGGCAACCCTTAGGCACCCCACAACTGCAGGCTGTCTCGGGAGCTTTTAAAGGAAGTTGAGTCTCTGGCTGGGCCGAGCACCCATGTCCTGCAAGACAGATTTTTAGTTTCTTGGGAGTGTCTGTAAGAAGATCTAGCCACAGACTGTTGGGAGGTCTGTAGTTCCTTCAGATGGCCAGCCCACACCACAGGTGGGCCACTCCAACTCGCATAGGGTTCAGAGAGTGCCCGGGCTGACCTTGGCTCCATATCCAGCCACTGCTTTTTTGAATTCCTGAAAATTCTTTAGAAAACAGGCAAGGGGTGTGGTAGGACAAGAGGAGGATTGACCCATAGCAACGAACAGGAAGAGCAAAGAACAGAAACTGAGCAGAAATGTTACAGACAGACAGACAGATAGCCGGCTACACACACAGACACACAAACCTTGAGTCTATTCTGAGGCCCCGATTGACGTCTCACCCGGTGGCCAGGCCGTGGGAGTAGCGCCGGGTCCGGCAGCCCAACGGCCTCCCCTGGATGCAGACTTACCGAAGCAGAACTTAATTGGCGGTTTCTTAGGTTGAATAATTAATTTCCCCTGGAGTTTCTGACCAGACTGAGAACTTAACCGGGGCTGAGAAACATTTCTCATAGGCCTCCCCCTGGAAGCCCTCAGTGTGGCCAGCTCCGGTCAATCTCGCTGGGGCCTCCAAAAATGAAGCGGAACACTTCATGTAAATAATGACTCCCAGGAGAAAATTTTAATGAAACCTTTATTACCGGCCAGGGTGCACTCCCTAGTGAGAGTCGCGCCTCACATCCCGTGACTGCAGTTTTTATAGAACTTCCTCCCGCGTGGCTATATATTTTTATAGCAACTAAAACCAGGATTGTTTTAATTATTATACATATTTCTATAGCAAAGCAAGCAAGCAATGTTCCAAAAGCTGATGTTTTGCTGTTAGCGTTCCAGCAGGGACGGGGAGTGGTTGATCTTTGGGGCATGAAGTACTGATTCTTTTCAGACCTGGATGGGCACCTGGTTTCCACCCGCAATTGTTAGAGGATTTTGCTACTGGGAATTTCCTGTACTGTTTTACCTCCTTCTCAATTTTACAATGAAGACACTTAGACCCATAGGGTTGAGTGGCTTGTCTAGTTTCACTTTACTAGCTAGAGGCAAGGCCAGATCTAGAATCAAATTCTCCTGACCTCCTTCCAGTGCTCTTTCTGTTACATCACAAGGGTTCTTACAATCTGATCTACTTACCTAAAACTGTGCAGCTCCTGGTTTCCTGTTTAACTTAAACAAGATCTCATTTTGCTAAAGCTCTACCACCACCCCTAGAACATTTAAATTGGAATGTGGGGGTGGGACCAAGGGATCAGAACTTTATTTTCACATTTTTAAAGAAAATTTCAAGCATATACAAAAATAAAGTATAGTTTAATAGTAGAACATCTACCAATTTCGTCAACTATCCATTCTTGGCCAATTTTATTTCATCTGTACCCTAGCTCACTTCTCCCTACACCTAGATGATTTTTAAGCAAATTCCAGGTATCATGTTATTTCATCTGTAAACATCTCAGTATCCATATCTAAAAAATCAGGACTGTTAAGATACTAAAATCATACCTGAAAAATAATTACCTTAATTTCTAACTATTGCCAGATATCCTGTCAGTATTCAAATTTCCCTGATCAGTTCACCAATTTTTTTAAACAGACTCCAAATAAGGTAGGAATAATTAGATAAATTATTTAGATTCAGCTTCTATTCTTTGGCAAGAATATTTAATAGGCAATGGTGCATATACAATGACAGTATGTCTCTTTTTGTGATACTAGCTTCTAACAGCAATTGCCTAGTCCACTAATTCATTGGAGGCCACAAAATGGCAATATACTACTTGTGTCATTTATTTTGCAGTTGTTAAATGAGATATTTCTATAAAAAGAAATTTCCCCTCATCAACCATATGGTTACCTTGAGGGATATTTCATATGAGAAAAGCAAGGTAAATGTTTCTCTTCCTTTATTTATCGCCTTCAAAATAAAAAGTTGTTTTACTAACACCTTCCAAAGGTGACCATTAAGAGGATTTTTTTTGTATTATTATGAGCATGCAGATTTACATATATTTGATGTGCTTTGATACACTGCAATTACTATCCTTATTGACATTCAGATTGTACCATCTTCTGCAAGTAGGAGCCTCTTTAAGTTGATTCCTGCTTTTTGTAAATTTGTCTTTAGTAGAATTTGATAGCTCTCCCGTTTCATTTTGTACATTTTCTAACCTAGATCTGGAATCAGCCATTTTTTCAAAGAAGCTCTTGTTACCCACCCCCTCCCCCATTGTTTTGGGCTTGCTGTCTGCTCATTTGCCTTTATAAAAGGCACCAAGAACTGAACCCAGGGCCTAATCACTTGAGCCACCTCCGCTCCCTGTTTGTTGTGTCTCTCATTGTGTTTCCTAGCTGTGTCTCTTGGTTGCGTCATCTCACTCATCATTTGTTGCATCAGCTCGCTGCTCCAGCCCATTGTGACATCTTGCTCCTCTTCTTTAGGAAACATCAAAATCGAACCCAGGACCTCCCATGTGGTAGGCAGGAACCCAGCCGCTTAAGCCACATCCGATTCCCTCTTGTTACCTTTTAAAAGGAAAGGGTACTTAGAAGCCTGTGAGCACTAGAGGAGTTCAGTATTACTGTACTGGTTAGAGTTTCAGGACTTTTTCAGTGAACAGGACTAGATCACACTTCTTTTTAAGATAAAATACATCATGAATTCATACTTATAATTCCAATTCAAATTAGGACTCCAAGTTTTTTATTTAACCTCATCATTCTTAATTTACATCCTCTTTCTCCCATGACAAAAATGTTCATTATAAACAACACTAGCATAAATAACTATTAATTTTATACCACATTCACATATAATCACATCTATAACAATACCACACTGCCACCAATAGTATGATTACAGAACATATTTTTAATATTTGATTTCTTTTTTTTTTTTTTTCAGTTCTTTTTGTCCTTAGGGCATATCCCACTAGAGATAAACAGACAAATTACTTTGCTTCAAAGTCACTTGCAATAGTCTCTTCCTGTTTGGTTGTGCCACTAACTCAATACACAAATATCAATTGTTTTAATTTGCTTTATATTTTTAGGGTTTAAAATTTTAATTTAATTGTTATATAAAACATTTTATAGTTTTTATATTTTATAGTTCATATTTTTAAAATACTTACCTGGATCTAAGGATAAACCTACACAACGATTTATGTTCAAATAAATCTAGGTTTTATCCCTGTTTCCTTCACCATATCCTCTCAAGCCCCCTAAAGAAAATCATATATTTTTTAAATTTAATAATCTATCCTACTATATATTTAATGTAAGTGTATATATACATATTCATTTTTCTGCTCTTTCTTAAATAAATGGAGAAAATATGAGTGGTCCCAAGCAAGAGTAGTTTAAACAAGATAGAAAGTTTCTCTCTCTCTCTCTCTCTTTCATGCAAAAGTGAAGAAATGATTGGGCATAGTGGCTCTGCTCCACCAAGGCTTCAGGGACCCAGCTCCTTCTAGTTCACCACTCTGGCATTCTAAGGGAGCAGTGCTCATGCTTATGGCCTAAGATTATATTAACCATGTTATAACCAGCAAAGCAAAGTTAAGGAAAGGGTGAAGACGGCAAAGAGTTCCCCTGACTTTGCCACATGCTACTTCACCTTACATCACATTGTTCAAAACAAAGTAATATTGACATGCCCACTGCAAATAAGTTTGGAACAAGTACTTTATTTTGAGTGGTCATGTGCCCCAGCAAAACATTTCACGATTATGGACAAAAAGGAGAAGGGATTTGAGGAAACAAACTAGCATTTTCTTCTGCATCCTCTTCTACCTCAAATGGTTGTTACACAATTCAAATAAGGCATTGAATTTAAAAGATTTTATAAACTATAAGCTATTAAATATTATTAATTGTATAATTATGCTGTGCTGTTAGTAAACACTAATAAATTTAGTTTTAGGCCCTGTGATAGTTTGAATCCCAAAAGATTATGTTCTTCAACTAATCCATTCCTGTGGGTGTGGTACTTTGTAATTTCATTAGACTCACTTGATTAGATCACTTTCAGTTAAATTGCTTTAGGGCATTTGATTGGACCACGTCAGTGAGCTGCGATGTAGGTTAGGTCTCTGCCCTGTTGCTGAGTCTTATATAAACTGAGAACACAGAGAGAAAGGAGACAAAAGGAAGCTGTCATTTTTATCTTGCCATGTGTGAGACAGGGCTGCAGAAAGACAGAGAAGTCCCAAGAGGCTGAGAGAGGTCCCGGAACCTGGAATCCATAGAACACAGAGGCACAGAAGTGAAGACTGGGCCCACAGAGCAACTCAAGGCTGAGGAGACAAGCCATATGCCTGATTGTCCACACCTGGCTCCAGGAGACTGTGAGCCCGGAGGGGAAGGCAGGGACCTCAGCAGAGATCAGCAGCCATTTTGGAAAACAATTTGGGATTACTTCATAAAGCTGAAAATGCATAAATTGTACAAACAAGAGAATATATACACTCCCATTTTGTTCCTGTATAGAAACATAAACATATGTAAGAATGTCGAAAACTGCAACATTTGAAATATATCAAAGTGGAAATAATCCAAATTTCCTTCAAAAGTAGTATGAATGAATAAATTGTGAAATATTGCTGTGAGGGAACATTGTATAGATCTGGGGGGAAAATGAGCTTTAGCTAGATAAAGCAACATGAATGAACTGCCAGAGACTGTTAATTAGTTGGAGTAGAATATACAGAAGCCTTAAAAGTCCTAGGAATGTTCTATTTCATAAACTGAATTGTAGATACACAGGGGCTTATTTTTATTATTATTTATAATAACTTAAATTGTAAGTTTAAATTATATCTCTCTTTTATATGTGTAATATATTTAATAATATTTTAATGAGATATACATAGAGATCAACGAGAAAAAATTTGAAAAAGTATTTAACCACACAAGTGACCAAATAACTGAAAATTAAGTTGTATCTATTGAATTAGCAAAAATATTAAATACATGTGAGTATATAATAAAGATAAATGAATCAGGCACTCTTATGTTCTTTTTATTGGGATGTAAGCTACTATAATATTTGTAGAAAGTAATTTGGCAGTCTGCGTCAAGAGCCTTAAAAACCATTATATCCTATGATGTAATTCCTCTTCTAGTTGTCATAGAAATATGTAGAAAAATTATGTACTTACAATGGAATATTACTCAGCTGTAAGAAGGAACAAAGTGCTAACACATGGAATAACGTGGATGAATCTTGAAGACCTTATGTTGAGTGAAGCAAGCCAGGCACTGAAGGATGAACAGTATATGACCTCACTGATCTGAACTGAGGAAAGTGAGCAGTCTCTGAGAACCAGTGTCTGAAAGATAGGTTAACAAAGGAGAGTAAGAGAAGAGCAGGCTTTGAGCCATCACCCATATGGACATAATCTATGGTAAAGGGATAGAGTGTGGTTGCATG
>JAKSZT010054304.1:26343697-26419783 GCA_026826555.1 Tolypeutes matacus
AAAAAAAAAAAAAAAAAGAAAAGAAAAATTATGTACTGATGTTCATCATGGTGTTTCTTGTAAACTCAAAAAATAGAAAGAACTTAATATCAAAATATAAGTCTGGACAAATAAATTAAATTATGGTATATTAATGTAATGAAATATGTAAACATTGAAAGATGTTTTCAAATTTTAATAATATGAGAAAATTCTTATTATGTAGATTATAATGGAGGAAAAATCAGGATTCTAAATTGCTTATACAAAATGCCATTTTCTCCTAAAAGCCTTAAAAAGTTACTTTTCTTTGACTCTAATTCATCATCTAGGCATCTACTGCAAAAAATTGACAATATTTACTCTTATATTTTAGGAAGGAATATGTCAGAAGATTAACAGAGATATCTCTGGACACAAAGATTATAGGGAGCTTTTAATTGCTTATGTTTTCAATTATTAAATGTACAAAATAAAGTTAAAAAAAAAAAAAAAGATTATAGGGATTCCCATTATAGTTTTTTTCACTTTTCTGTTGGTTTCAAAATTTCCCCTAAAAGAACGCATATTTTATACCAAAAAAGTATGTTATTAAAGTTTTATTAATTTGTTCAATAATTATTTATTTAATGCATACTCTGCTCTGTTCTAACACTGCAGAAATGTTTATGAACAAGACTGACAAGATCTCTGCTCCCTCAGAGTTTACATTCAAGGAGAGGAAACAAAGTAAACAGGAAAAAAAACTACTACTGGTTTGGGTGTGGGATTTAAAGAGAAGAGAAAACTTAAGATGGTTTGAGCTATTTGGGAGAATATGGTGTCCTTTACTGAGAATGGAAGAAAGTATTTTGAGTGTGTTTAATGCATTGAGAAAAGTTATTGTTCAACTATACATGTATGAAGAAAAAGTGTCATTGGGATTGAGACTTAGTTGAAACACACTGTGAAAGTATTGTTTAACTTCTCATTTCTCCAAGCCTATAAAAAGTACTGTGGATGATGTTTGTCAAATACAAAACCACAACTCAAAACGTCATCTCAAGTTTCATAAAGTAAAACTGGTCCATGTGGAAAGGCTAGACAGTCCAGACCAGACTGGGTACTGAGAGGATATGATGCTGTAGGGAAAAATTGGTTTTTATTATGAAAATTTTGGTCTAATGATTTAAGCTCTATTTGCCAAAAGAAACATTGAAATTTGCAGCATTTCCAGGCTCTATACGTCTTTGTGGCTTCAGGTTTGAATTTCTTAACTTGCCTGAGATGCTGAGAGAATTTGGTGTGGAAGCTTTTTACGAGGCATTTTATAGGATCCTTTAGTCAGATTCATTTCACTATTTGCCAAAAATTTTAACGGAGTTTTCAAATCTCCTCTAACTACAATCATCATCCTCACCTGGGTGGCTGCTTAATCTCCTTTTTGCTTTGAAGAGGAGAGAATACTTCAATTTAAGAATCATGCTGGCATCCCTAAATGTCTTTATAGCATACCCCTCATACTTTTCTTTGCCAGTCATCAGTAGATTCATACAATGTTATTAAATGGCAGCCTGGGTTATTGTGACTTACTAAGTGGCAAGTAGGCAAATTATTTCTATACACTCGCACACCTGAAAGACTTACTTGCCGTCTTTAAATTCAAGTAGAGGGAAATTTCAATATGGCAACCAAAGTCATAGAAGGCGCTCTACAATTTAGTCCCTGCTATCCTCTTCCCTCTTCCCCTGCACTGCCCTTCTCTATCACGATCTGGTCTATTGTTCTTATTCTTTCTATTATAACTCATCTTTCATAGCACATTTGGGCCAGTCCCCTTACCTGAGTTCTCTCACTTACCTACTTCTTTCCCCCAACTGGATTAGGTGCTGCCACATCCACAAGAAATGCCCATCTGCTTATCTCTCTCACAGCATTCATCACAGAACATCAAATTTGTTTACTTATCTGCAGCAAGTAATTATTAATGTCTAAGACACTGCATTAGAGGCTGCGGATACAGTGGTAAAGAAAATAGTCTCTACCTGAAAACTCCTTGAAGAAAGGGAGCTTTCATGATTAATACTTGAGGTTTTTTAATTGCATGAATAAATAAATTAATTTGGAAATTAAATAGAATTGTTGTTATCACAAATGTAGTCATTAGAAAATTAACTTTGGGGGTTATAATACCCTCTTGGATTAGTTCAGCAAAGCATAAAAAAGCCTCGAAAAATTGAGAAAACTTGCATGGGCCCATTGACCTATAATCTTGAAGAAATTAAAAGAGCACTAAAATCAGTCATAATATGGGAGTATGAGTTTTTCATAAAAGTTGAAAATACATTTCAAAGCACTGAAGCAATTCCTTTTTCCAGGCAACAAATATACATTGTTTTGTTTTTTAGTTTTCACCTTTTCATATTTGTGTGTGTGTGCAATGCTATTTTATTTTTAAGATTTATTATTTATTTATTTATCCTTCCCTTGCTGCTTGTGCTCTCTGTGTCCATTTGACGTGTGTTTTTCTGTGTCTGCTTGTCTCCCTTTGTTGTGTCATCTTGCTGCACCAGCCCACCTTGACGCATGGGCCATCAGCTCACACGCCGCGCAGGCCAGCTTGCCTTAAGGAGGAGGCCCCGGGAATTGAACCCAGGGCCTCCCATATGGTAAACGGGAGCCCAACCAATTGAGCCACAGCCACTTCCCCTGCAATGCTTTTAAAATGCCATGGTATGTAAAAAACCTGGAACCAAGAAGTCAGAAATTTGGATTTTAGTGCAGTCACCGTCACTTCAGATCTTTGGGGGAGGGTTTTAGCATCTCTCATCTTCAGTATCCTCATCTCGAATAGAGATGAAGATATTGACCCTTCTGCGTCAGAAGACTTTTATGAGTTTCAGTTGCATGATCATACATGGGGAAGTTCTTCAAAACTTAAAACTGGCTCAGAAATGTATTTTGTGGGAGATGGAGTTCTATTGTTGCCACCTATAGTAGGCAGAATAATGCCCTCCCCAAAGATGTCCATATCCTAATCCCTGATGCCTGTGAATATGTTACCCTATATGGCAAAAAGGGACTTTGCAGATGTGGCTAAATTAAGGATCTTGAGATAGGGACATTATCATGGATTATCCAGTTGTGTCCCATGTAATCAAGAGTCTTTTTTAAAAAGGGAAGCAGGAGAATCAGAGAGAGAGGAGATGTGACAAGAGAAGCAGAAGTCAGAGTGATGTGGCCATGAGGCAAGGAATGCAGGCAGCCTCTAGAAGGGAAGGAATGGATTCTTCCCTGGAGCTTCATAAGACCCATAGACCCATTTCAGACTTCTGACCTCCAGAGCTTTAAGATAATAAAATCCTGTTTTCTTGTTGTTTACTTTTTTTTCTTTATTAGAGAAGTTGTGGGTTTACAGAACAATCATGCTTGAAATTTAGGATTCCCATATGTCACCCCACCACCAACACCTTGCACTGGTGTGGAACATTTGTTACAATTGATGATACCATATTTTTAAAAGTTGGACAATTAATTAAAGTCTGTGATTTAACTTAGGGTTAACTGTGTAGTGTAGTTCCATGGATTTTTAAAAAATTTTTATTCTGCTACTATATATATACAATCTAACATTTCCCTTTTAAGCATATTCAGATATGTGTGTATATATATATATATATTTCAGTGCTATTAATTGTGTTCACAATGTTGTGCTACCATCACTACCATCCATTACTAAAACATTTCCATCACTCCAAATAGGAATTATTGCATTGTTTTAAACTACTGATTTTGTGGTAACTTGTTACAGGAACAATCGACAACTAATGTATCATCCATGCTACATGATTAGCCCAACAAAAATGCACTAATGTCATAGAAGCACTCAAGATAACAATAAAATGAATGGCTATGTTGACTTTAGTGACAACGGAAGATCATGAACATGTAGCACACTGAGATCAATGTTTTTTAATGAATATATCTTCAAAGTAGATTCATGATTCAAAACCAAATGTCTTTCATTGGGAATACTAAATTCCAGAGCCCTTGCAAAAGACTGAGGAGAATTTCTTGCCAAACATTTCATTTAAGTGTTAAATTATGATGATTTTCCTCAGCACTATTAACAAGGCTGATTCATCTTTACTGAAATTGATTCATTTCACCATTTTTAAGAGGAAATTTTGACTTATATGATAATGTGCTCTCAATAAGCTCTGCTAATAGAGACAGTATAATAAAATGGCATACTGCAGACCTACCACCAGCTTCTTATGAAACCTTTTATAAAGGTTTGGTCATTCTTGCTTGGTGTGCTTGACTACACAAGGGGAATAACTTTCTCCCCAGAATCAGGTACAGAGAGGCCAGGCAAGCAACACTCTGCTTCTACATATTCCTGGAGCCTGCGTGTCACGCCTATCAATAATTCATTTTCTCTCTCTGGAGTTTATAATGACTGAAGATACATGGATTTCAAAGTACTTTTGTTGATATAGGCTTACTTTTAATCCTGAGAGGCAAAAATATTACCATTGCCACCACCAGTGACTTTCCTGTTTTCAAACTTACTATTTTGATAAATGTCAATAGGTAGTGTCTTACTTAGTTAATATCATTTAGAATAAGCATCAGTTCTGAGTTTGCCCAGTCATTAAGATGGCCACTAATATTCCCATTAGCCTCACATTTCCCTAACACATTTTTTTAAAGATTTTTATTTTATTTATTTCTCCCCACCCCCTTATTGACTGTGCTTGCTGTGTCTGTCTTCCTTGTTTCTTTAGGAGGCATTAGGAACAGAACCCAGGACGTCCGATGTGGGAAGGAGGCGCCTAATCACTTGAGCCACTCCATTCCCTGCTTTGTTGTGTCTCATTATGTTTTTCATCTTATGTCTCTTGTTGCATTATCTTGTTGCATCAGCTTCCCATGCCTGCCTGTTGTGTCAGTTCACTGTCTTGCTTGTTTTCTTTAGAAGGCAACAGGAACCTCTGCTCCCTACTTTGTTGTGTCTCTCATTATGTTTTTCTTCTTGTATCTCTTGTTGCATCATCTTGTTGTGTCAGCTTGCCATGCCTGCCTGTCACCCTAGCTCGCTGTCTTCTTTAGGAGGTACCAAGAACCGAACCATGGACCTCCCATGTGGTAGGCAGGAGCTCAATCGTTTGAGCCACATCTGCTTCCCTCCCAAATACTCTTAAATGCACATTTTATCATCTCTGATATAATGAAAGCAACTTCCCCAAGACACACTTAAGACAAATAGTCAATTTCTATTCTGTTGAATTTTTTGCCTGCCACATCTAGGGGAAATAGCTAGAAAATCACTTACTTTGAGGACTCTTCCTGATGATGGTTTAGGTTCAGGGATATTAACAATTCAATATGAACTGTAGTAAGGGAAATGGAAATTACATTTTTCTGGGAACTTCTTTTTGTCACCATTAAATCATACTCTGAAATGGTTTCAAATTGGAAAGAGTCCATCTCTGCTACACTGGCTCTATGGGCATTTTCTTTCAAACTAAAAACTTCCTTTAGATTAGTTTAAACTTAAATTAACATTAGCAGGAAAGTGGGTAAAGAAAAATATTATGTTTGAACTGTAAATTTTGAAAAGATTCTGTTATATCCCTTTGCAGATTTTGTTAACGGCAAAACTATATTGACTCTGCAAACAACCATTCTTTTTAACAGATATGCACGATACACATGGTTTAGGAAAGGAAAACAGTTATGGTCTGAGATCCATTTGTAATGAAGTAATGTCTCTAAATTTACCATGGACTTTCTACCTTCTTTGGTGAAAAGTCTTGTAAAAGCAACAGCCAAGTTAATAAATTTATTTCTTCAACTTGTGGAGGTTTATAACTGATAGTTCCTTTCATTAGTGCCCTTAATATTTAATGTAATAAGGACTGAATTCTAAATTAATTAAAGAGGATCCAGCAGGAGGAACTTAGAACTGGACAACTTAATTATGAAGACTTGTGATATAACAATAAATCTCTAACAGTTAAATTTCATAAATGGGTGAGGCTTTTATTCTTAGCAATAAAGAGTTCATAAATATGTCATACCTAGATTGCTAATTTTATGCAACAAGTTTTATACAATAATTTTTTTTTTTAATTATATGGCATGGACTTGTGCTTCTAGGAATGATGGAACAACCCTCCCACTGAAAACAACTAGAAAATCTGCACAAAATATTTTTAAAATAACTGTTTGATGGAATTTGAGAGCTAATAGAACAGTGTAATTACTGACCTGGAAGCCAGAGGACGGAGGCCTAGATAGGGAGCTGGAGTTTGGGGTTACTTTTCCCCTGGGGATGTTTGTCAGTTCTGGAGGACTCATTTGTGAATCACAGAGGAGGAGGCTGAGAAATTGAATGGGGCTTTTAATAGCCTCACGGGGCTTGGTAGACAGGGAATGGGGTCCAGAATCTGCCAAGAGGCTGTCTGATGAAACTCCTGGCTTTAGTTTGAGACAGAGAGAGTTGCACCCTAGGAACAGGGATGAGCCAGAAATAGATGGCCCTCACAGAAACTAAAGCTCAGCATTTAATTGTCTCAGTGCCTAAAATTGGAATAATATGAAAGAGCCAGACAGAAGCAAATATAAATCCACTAGAGGATGATTACATCCTGATACACCACCCCCACCCCCAGACTCCTTTGGAGTACATTCTCCTTTGCTGAGCAACCTAAATAAACCTCACACTAACTACAAATGTGTTTCTGGTACTCTGGCTGGTGGGCTTTGACACAATTCAGTAAAAGAGTTAGGATCATTTCTCTCCATGAAGGCTAGGAAAGCTCTGATATGGCTTTCCATCAATTGTAGACCTGTAATTTAGGAATAAGAGCTTGAGATGACTTTTCGTGCAGTGTGAGTGATCTAAATGATGCAGAAATGTATTAGACATTTAGTACATACTGATAAAATATCTGAAGACATTAATAAAAACTATTATATAATTCAGCGATTCTTAAAACTACATAAACTCTTACAGACATCATGATACTAGCACACCAAACACAGATGATGTAGTCCTTGAAGTTTTATATAATTCTTTTATGACTTAGTGATTTTTAAGTTGTAATTTAGCAACTTTAACTTAAGAGAAGCTTTGCCTTGGCCACTGGTTTATAATTTACTTATATGAATAGTGAAAGGCAACATTATTTGATTTTCTTTCTTTTTACTTTTGAAGGTTTGCCCAATTGAGTGCTAGAGATAGTTTCCCTCAGTGCCTAGAACCATGATGGACCAATATAATCAGAATCTCTGGGGATGTGGCCCAGCAACTGTAATATCTGAAAGCTCCTGATGGATTCTCAAGCTCATCCAAGATTGAGAATTGCTAGTTTAAATCTCTCTATCTTGAAACAAACACAGACAAACAAAAAATCTTAGAAAAATTAAGAAAATTTTCTCAGATTTGATTTACCATAATATAGCAAAAGTCCTTTCAGCAACCAAAAGGTGGTATGTAAGACAGCCTTTCTACTATATTTATTGATTCTACAGAGATTTATAGAGTACTAGGCTTGTGCTAGGGACTAGAGAAAAGAGGGAACAAAATAGATATGGTCCCTCAAGGACTTCATGGACTCGAGGGGAGACAGATATTAACCATATAGTCATACAAATATGTATTAAAGAACGATCTGTGACAAATCCAATGAAAAACAGTATATGGTGCTCTGAGAGAATGCCCGGGAGGCTCCTGGACTAATGTGAAAGGTCAGGGGAGTTTGAGTTTGAGATGACATGTTTGAGTTTGAGGGATTAACTAGGGGAAGTGAGGTGGGCAAGTCTAGGCCAGAAAAGGAAGGAACATGTGCAACATCTTTAAGAAGGTAGCAGGGTAGGGTAGTGCTTCTCAAACTTTTAAAGTGGATAGCAATCATCTGAGGATGATACTTACTGTTTTTACTGGTAGGCTTGGTTTGATCTTGACAGTTTTATTTTTGGCTCTTTACTGTATTTTTTTTTTTTTCAATTTTTCTCTCCCTGTATTCTGTTACTTGTTGAATTGTTCAAATTTTCTTTGTTTCATTTTTCTTAAATGGTTTCAAAATTATACATTCTATTCTCATTCTTCCATGAGTCCCTCTTAAATTGTAACAACTTTAAACGTATTATATTCATTTCCTTTTGTTACTGTAAAAATTACTACAAACCTAGTGACTTAAAACAACACATTTATTATTTTATAGTTCTGGAGGTTAAATGGGTTGGCAGGTTGGATTACTTCTGGAAGGTCTAGGGGAGAATCTGTTTCCATATCTTTTCTAGTTTCTAGAAGCCCCCCACATCCCTTGGCTCGTGGTCCCATGTCACTCTAATCTCTGCTTCCGATGTTACATCTCCTTCTCTCATTCTCTGACCCTTCTGTCTCCCTTTTATAAGGACCTTGTGAATACATTTGGCTTTCCCAGGTAACCTGGGATAATCTCTCAATGTTAAGATTCTTGATTTAACCGCCATGTGCCAAGTTTCTTTTGCCATGTAGAGTAACATATTCACAAATTCTGGGGACTGAGGTGTGAGCATCTTTGGAAGGTCATTTTCAGTCTTAAGTTAATTTCTAAAGTTAAATATATCCCCATCTTCCCATCTTGCCTTCTAGCAATGTAAACAATTTTAAAAGTTTCTTCCATTACCTCCCACTTCAAAGCCACAAGCCTCCCATGCTGATACTTCTCTCTTTTTTTTTCAGAATTCTATTTAAAATTTTGTTAATACTAAAAATTTGTTTAGACCTATTAATAGATTTGATTTCTTACCTTACATTGTTCCTCATATCTTATTTATTCCATTGGCATTCTTGTATGTGTGGTTTTTTTTGATGTGGCATAGCTAGTAGAGATTGATTTAGACAAGGTCTCTGAGAAGTAAAATGTCTTACTATTTACTTAAATGAAAACCTCTTTATTTTGCCTCACAATTGAAGGATTATTAGCTTGAGAATAGCATTCTACCAAAATGTGAAACTCTTTATCTACTTGTTATCGAAGATACTACTGATTTAATATTATTTTTTCTTCCTTTATAGAAAATTGGTTTTTTCCTCTTGAAACTTTTTGTAAATTTCTTTTCTGTCAATAAGTATGGGCTTTTAAATAACAGACTCTACTCAAAAGTTAGTGGACCCTTTCAACATGGTAAAGTCAAGATTTTCCTTCAATTCTAGAAATATTTTTCCTAATATTTAAAAATTGTGTCTACTTTCATTCTATGTTTTCTCACTTATATACATTTTTCTATCTGTATAGAGAGGTAGTAGAAATTTTGTCCTCCTGATTCTTTCTTTCAGATTGGCTTTATTTTTTCCTTTTCTACGGTATTTTTGGGAAATCTTTGATATGAATTGCAAAAGTACAATTTTCTCTTTAGTTGGGTCAAAAGTGTAGTAAAGGTCACCAATTGACTTTTAGTTTTACCAATCAGATCTTTTATTTTTATATCTCTATTTGATTTTTTAATAAATGCAAAATTACTTTCCATAACTCCAAATACATTTACTTATCATATTCATTCTAAATCCTGTTCTAAATGTTCTACTAAGAACATTTATCCAAGTATGCATTGAGCCATTTTTTTTTCATGGCTTTCCTCCAATATTTGATAATAATTATTCGTATGCTCATCTTAGTATTTGAGAATGTCTCCTAGACTATTTGCTGCATCTCCTTGGACAGCCTAATTGGGAAGAAAGGAGCGTGTGCTCTCACTGCTGATAGTACATCAGACTTCATGAGCATACAATTTGATGCCAAATACTGTTTTTTTCTCAGTTGTTCTTCACAGTCTCTGATTCACAAAGCTTCTGCTTCTCCATCTTATTTTTTTATTTAGTTATCTATCAAGCAATTAATTATCTATTAATTAATTTCTTTACATAATTTCTAGGGATTTTGAAAGGGGGAGATGCAGCATTTGATCAAGCCATGATCTTTAAACCAACTTTATGATTATTTATTTGTAAATGAAATTTTTATTCTTGTATTTCTTAAACATGGTGAAAATAATTTTGGTATAAAAAGTAATGACTAACTTCTACTTCTGTTTCTGGACAAGATGGTGTAGACATACTTTCCCTTAATATGGCTAAAATCCCTGGATGTTGTATATAAAAGAAATATAAGAAGATTATAAAAGGTGGGGAGAACACAAACTGTCTTGGGACTTTGAGACACTAGGAACAACATGACAGTATAGTCCTTGGATTTTCTTTTTGCTTCATATACCTGGGACTGTGTAATGGAGAAGGCAGCAACCTGGGAGCACCAGCAGGTACACACACACACACATACACACACATACACACAAAGCTCCAAAGCAAAGCCTATTCTTTCTTCCTATCCAAAGGAGCAGGAGAGGGGCAGCTTAGCAAGACAGAAACTTTTGACAATAACTGCCCTACTCCAACCAAACATCACAGGAAAAAACTCCATCCCCTATCCCTACCCCCATCAGCAAAGGCCACCTGCAGGGTCCAGACTCCCACCCCCACCCAGCAGTAAAAATGTACCTCTACCATCTCTCCACTGAGGGGGTATCAGAGGATGCCTCATGGAGGGTCAGCATTAGTGGTAATAAGCCTATCCCCTACAGCATGATGTTCTTCATATGTCCTTGGTTAAATAAACTGCAGCACATCCATACCATGAAATACTTTCATCAGTAAAAAAAAAATAAGCTGTTGATACGCACAAGAATTTGTATGAATCTCCAGGGAATTAGGCTGAGTTGAAAAAAGTCAATCTTAAAAAGTCACATAGTATATGATTTTATATATATAACATTCTTGAAATTAAAAAATTATAGAGGGGAAGCGGCTGTGGCTCAATCAGTAGGGCTCCCATTTACCATATGGGAGGCCCCGGGTCCGGTTCCCGGGGCCTCCTGGTGAGGGCAAGCCCGCCCGCACGGCGTGGTTGGCTGACCCAGCGAGCACAAGCAGCAAGGGGGGGATAAATGAATAAATAAATAAAATCTTTAAAAAAAAAAATTATAGAGAAGGAGAATAAATTAGTGGTTCCCAGAGGTTAGGGACTGTAGGGAGAAGGGAATGATGTTCCTATAAATAGGAAGCATGAGTGGGATATTAGGGCAATGGAATAGTTCTGTATCTTGATGTTTTGATGGTTATATGAACATACAGATGTGATAAAATTGCATAAAGCTATACATACACACATTGTACCAATGTCAACTTCCTGGTCTAATATCAAATTACAGTGCATAGGATGTAACCATAGGGGGAAACTTCATGAAGAAACCATGCGACTTCTCTGTACTCTTTGCAATTTCCCCTGATTCTAAAATATTTTTAAGAAGTGGTGACTGTGACCTGACAGTCATAATCTGGAGGAGCTTTGATTAGTCATGTTCTCTAATGATTTAACATAACCCTCCGGGGCATTTGGTTGAAATTTGAATGAATTGCCACTAGATGACACCATAGATTGCATAACCTATGATCAGAATATTCCCTCAGGGTTTGTAATTTATTTAAGTCTCTGTTCTTTTCAAAAACATAATTTTTAAAAATACTAAATATGAGACTATAGTCAGAAAAAAATTTTACTCACTGTTGACCTTAGGAATATTAAGTGTGCTCATCCTCACATTAATTATATCTTTAAAACGTATAGGTTTTTCGTTGTTTAAAAATATTTGGTCCCACTAAAAAAAACTTTTTAGGGGGGGAAATCTTCTAAGTACTTTCTTGGAGGTGGTTATATTTCTTTGTGGCATGATTGAAGATGAAGGGGTGGGACGATTGAAGTTAAAAGACCTCTGAGGTCCCTGATTAAGTCCCAAACTAGTTACAAACCTATTTTAGATCAAAAGGTATCTGCAGGGCCTTTCCTATTTGCTCTAATTGTCTAGGAGTGCTTTCAGGCCCAGTAACCCTACAATAGCCTTTTACTGAACATTCATCTATTCTCCCAGTCTGAGAGTGTAAGAGAGGTCATGGTGAGGAGCTATGTACCCTAGAAAAACATATTCTTAAACTTAATCCATTCAAGTGGATGTGAGCCCTTATAAATAGGACCTTGCAATGAGGTTACTTTTGTTACAATATGGCCCAACTGAATCAGGACAGGTCTTAATGCTATTACTGAAGGCCTTATAGGTAAGGTCATGGAGAGAGAGAAAGCTGGAGGGAGCAGCCAGAAGCTGAAAGTCAACGGAAAGTGGAAGAGAAAGGAGAAGCCAGAAGAGGCTGCCATGTGCCAATGCATATGACAGAAAAGTCAAGGACCAAGTATCACAGGCAGCCAGCCCCCAAACACCACAGTCTTCTGGGAGAAAGCATTGCCTTGATGACACCTTCATTTTGGACTTCTCCTATCTTCAAAAACTGTGAGCCAATAAGTCCCCATTGTTTAAGCCAACCCACTGCATGGTATTTGTTTTGGCAGCCAGGAAATTAAAACAGTTTTTGTTACGGGAAAGCAGGTGCTGCTATGGCAAACACCTGTGGAATCAGCCTTGGAATTGGATAATGGGGAGAGACTAGAAGAATTTTGAGGTGCTTGATAGAAAAAGCCTAGATTTCTTTGAAGAGACTGTTGGTAGAAATATGGACACTAAAAGGTACTTCTGATGAGGCCTTAGAAGGAAATTATGTATGTGTTATTGGAAACTGGAGGAAAGGTGATTCTTGGTTCAAAGTGGCAGAGAACTTGGCAAAACTGGGTTCTGATGTCAGATAGAAGGCACAACTTGAAAGTGATGAACTTGGTTATTTAGCTGAACAGATTTCCAAGCTAAATGTGAAAGGTGCAGCCTGGTTTCTCCCTGAAGCTTATACTGAAATGAGAAAGGAAAGGGAGAAGTTGAGAAATGTCCTCTCAAGCACAAAGAAAACAGAAATTGTTGGTTTGGAAAGTTCTGACCCTCTCCAGATAGTGCACTCTGACACTAGGATGAGAAGTGGCTCTACCAGGGATGTCCCTGAGCTTCCAGAAAGTGACTCCCCAGAGAATAGTGCTCCATGTGAGGGTTTAACTGAACATGGATCCAGTCAGCCATTTCAGAGAAAGTCGGGATTGGAGGTGCAGTTATCCAGAAAGGATCTGTGGAAAGTCCTTCTGTCTCTTAGATTGAACCCCTGTGAACTGCACACAAAACTGACAAGCTTTTGCAAAATTTGTATAAATGGACTGGACTGAAAGGGAAAGAGAAAGGATGATTTGAAGGAAGAATGACTGAAAGAGCAGACCCATGAAAGCTGAGGTCTGGAATGAAGAGATCCCTGCAGGCCAGTAGGGCAGGTCCACACATGTATGTAGAAAGGGCATGCTCACACCTGCACTTGGAGGAGACAATCTACCTCAGCACCTGGAGAGTGTGGGGTTTGTGCCCCATTGCTCAAGAAGAGTGCTGCCACCCCAATGCTTGAAGACGGAGGGGCCTGTTTCCTGGCATTTGCAGAAGACCTGGCTCTCACTCCAATGTTTGGAAAGGATGGGGACTTCATCCCAGTTTTGGGGGAGAGCATGGCCACTGTGCAAGGACAAAACATCTAACTATAGATGACTCTCAGACTTTGAAATCTATTGCAGTTGCCCTGCTGGGTTTTGGAATTGTTTGGGGCTCATGACCCCTGTTTTCCTTCCAATTTTCCCTTCTGCAATGGGACTGTCTCTCCTATGTCTGTCCCCCCATTAAATATTAGAAGCCGATAACTTGTTTTCTAGGTTTTACAGGTCCACAGAAAGAGGGGAATTTTGCCCCAGGATGGACCATACCTATAACCAATTTTGGTGAGACTGTACTTAGCATTGTTACTGAAATGACTTAAAGCTTGTGGGATGTTGCAATGGAATGAATGTATTTTGCATGTGGAAAGGACATGTCTTTTTGGGGTTCAGAAGATGGGATTTGGTGGCTTGGAACTATGTCCCCAGGAAGAATATGTTCTTAAAATTAATTCCTGTGCATGTGAAGCCTTGTAAATAGGATATTTTGTTAAGGTTTCCTCAGTTAAGATGTGGCCCAGCTGAATCAGGATGGGTCTTAATCCTCTTACTGAGGACCTTATAGGGAAGGCCATACACAAAAAAGAGAAAGTGACAGGGAACAGCCAGAAGCTGAAAGTCAACAGAACTGAGAAGCTAGGGGAGGCCACATGTACATTGGCATGTGACAGAATGTCAAGGATTACTGGCAGACAGCTCCAGAATGCCACAGTCTTCTGAGAGAAAGCATCCTTTGATGATCTCTTGATTTTCGACTTCACCTATCCTCAAAACTGTGAGCCAATAAATTCCTTTTGTTTAAGTCAACACATCACACCATAATTATTTTGGCAGCTAAGAAACTAAAAAATTCTTAATTCTTTCCCTGGACAATTTTACCCTAATACAAAAACCAAAGGCATTACAAGAAAAATATTTCTTAGAATCATAGATGCAAAATTCTCAACAAAATACTAGCAAACTAAATACAGGGAAGTGTATGTGGCTCAAGCAATTGGGCTCCCGTCTACCATACAAGAGGTCCATGGTTCGGTTCCCAGTGCCTCCTAAAGAAGACAGTGAGCTGGCTGACACAACAAGATGACACAACAAGAGACACAAGAGGAAAACATAATGAGAGACATAACAAAACAGGGAGCAGAGGCTCCTGGTGCCTCCTGAAGAAGATGAGCAAGACAGCAAGCTGATGCGACAGGCAGGCATGGCAAGCTGACGCAACAAGATGACACAACAAGAGACACAAGAAGAAAAACATAATGAGAGACACAACAAAAACAGGAAACAGAGGTGGCTTAAGCAATGAGGTGCCTCCCTCCCACATTGGAGGTCCCGGGGTCAGTTCCTGGTGCCTGCTAAAGAAACAAAGATGAACAGACACAGCAAGTGTAAACAATGAGGGGTTGGGGAAAAATAAATAAATAAAATAAATCTTAAAAAAATAATAATAATAATAGTTAAACACAATGACCAAGTAGGATTTATCTCAGTAATGCAAAGTTGATTTAAGATTTGAAAATCAATTCATGTAGTACACCATATGAAATAAAAGACAAAAGCCATATATCAATTCAATGGCCACATAAAAAGCATTTGACAAAATCCAACACCCTTTTTTGGGAAAAAAAAATCCCAACAAAGTCGGAAACTTCCTCAACCTGATAAAGTTAGCACAGAAAAACCTGTAGCTAACAACATACTTAAAAGTAAAAACTGAATTATTTCCCCTGAGATGAGAAACAAGACAAGGATGTCCATTCTCACCACTTCCATTCAACATTGTACTGGAGGATCTAGTCAGGGCAATAAGTCAATAAAAAGAAATAAATGTTAACTAGATTGGAAAGGAATAAATATAACTATCTGTATTAGAAGATGGCATGATCTTATATATAGAAAATACTAAAAAGTCCACAAAAAAATCTATTAGAACTAATAAAAGAGTAGAACAAAATTTCAAGATTCAAATCAATTTACAAAAATCAACTGCATTAGCTACAGAAGATTGGCCATTGTCCTTCAGCTTCGCTTTAAGAATAAGGGTGTAAACTCTCTGAGGGGGGAGTTGAGGCAGGTTAGTATAAGGAAAGAGGGAAGACAGTTGGGGCCCAGCAGAGAACATGGCCATGAGACCCCACCTGGAAACCTCCTGCTACTAAAAACAAAGCCAGAAAGACCTCACCTAGACCCTGGCCACAGGGTCCCATTTGGAACTCTTTCCAGTCAAGGGGAAGCCCCAGATAATTCCAAACAACATACCTCCCCATGAGCCCCCTGAGAGCTAACAGGTGGGGCAACCAATCAGAACAGCAAATAGCTGGGGCCCCTCCCCAACATTAGGAAAGGGGAGGAGGAAAGTCTTTAAAAAGGCCTAACCACTAGAGTGGACTTACTGGTATTCTGTTATAGACATATTGTGATTCAAGCAATGGAAGAAATTACAACATTAATGTGGAACCAGTGGCCACTGGATGCCATGGGGGCTGGGAAATGGAAAAGCAGTTGTAATACAGGGGCTTTTTGGGGACTTGGGAATTATCCTGAGTGACATTGCAACAACAGATGTAGGCCATTTTACATCAGCATATAACATGCAGATCTGTGTGGGAGAAAGTGTGGTCTACAATGTGCACTATGGTCCATGATTAATGGCAAAGCCCCAGGATGTGTATATCCATTGCAGGTGATGTGCCAAACTAATGAAGGATATTTATGTGGGAGGTTGTGGGAGGTGTGGGAGGTGGGGCATATGGTAATATGTATAACATTTATGTAACCTAAGTATCTTTAAAATTTTTTTTAAAATTATTATTAAATAAATAAATAAATAAAAATAAAATGAAAAGGCCTAACCTGGGGCCCCACGTATGTGACTCACCCTGTAACATACCCATAATCCATGTCTTGGATTCTTTACTTATCTCTTTTTTTGTTTCTTAATAAACTCTTTACTCCTTTGCCTACCCTTAAAAAAATTGTATTTCTATGCACTACCAGTAAACAATCAGAAACACTAACAAATAATTCCATTTATAATAGCATTGAAAAGAAAATATTTAGGAATATATTTTTTAAAATACAATACTTGTCCCCTGGATACTCCAAAACAACTTTGAAAGAAATTAAAGAAGACCTAAATAAATGGAAAGATAGTCCATGTTCATGGATTGGAAAACTTAGTATTGTTAAGTAAGCAACACTCACCAACTTGATATGCAGATTCAGTGCAATCCTTATCAAAATACCAACTCCCTTTTTTGCAGAAATTGACAAGTTGACCCTAAAATTCATATGGAAATTCAAGTAACCTAGTTGTCAAAACAATCTTGAAAGGGAACAAAGTTGGAAGACTCTTACTTCCTAATTTCAAAACTTGCTACAGAGCTACATTAATCAGGGTTGTGTGTTACTCGCATAAGCATAGGCTTATAGATAAATGGGATAGAACTGAAAACATACATATTACCTTACATTTATGGTCAATTGATTTTTGACAAGACATCCAGATAATTCAATGGAAAAAGAATAATCTTTTCAATAAAAGGTGTTAATCCACCTACAAAAGAATGAAGTTGGACCCTACCTTATACCATATACAAAAATTAACTCAAAATGGACCATAGACCTAAATGTATGGAGTAAAACTATAAAACTTTTAGAAGGAAAGATAAGAGTAAATCTTTATGGCCTTGCACCAGGAAATATTTTCTTAGATATGATACTAAAAGCAGAAGTTACAAAAGAAATAGATAAAATGGCCTTCATCAAAATTAAAAACTTTTGTGCTTCAAAGGATACCACAAAGAAAGTAAATTAACAACCCACAGAATGGAAGAAATTATTTGTTAAACATATCTGATAGGGACTTGTATCCAGAAAATATTTTTTAAAACTATTATAAGTCAAAACAAACAAACAAATAAACAAAAAAACAAGATAACTCAATTAAAAAATAGGCAAAGGATTTGAATAAATATTTCTCCAAAGAAGATACACAAATGGCCAATAAGTATATTAAAATATGTTCAACATTATTAGTCATAGGAGAAATAAAAATCAAGATCATAATAAGATACCACTTCACATCCATCAGGTAGCTATAATCAGAACAAGTATTGGGAAAGACGAGGAGAAATTGGAACCATCATACATATCTGGTGGGACTGTAAAATGGTGTTGTCAGTTTGAAAAAACGTTTGACAGTTCCTAAAAAAAGTTGAACCTAGATTTATCATACAATCCAGAAATTCTACTGCTAGGTATATACCCCAAATAATTGAAAACATATGTCCATAAAAAAACTTGCATGCAAGTTTCATAGCAACATTATTCATAACCCCAAAGTGGAATCAATGCAAATATCCACTGATGAATGGATAAACAGAATGTTGTATATCCATACAATGGAATATTATTCAGCTATAAAAAGGAACAAAGTATCGATACATGCTACAACATGAATGAACCTTGAAGACATTATGCTAAATGAAAGAAGCCAGACATGAGAGGTCACATAGTGTTTGATTCTATTTACATGAAGTGTCTAAAATGGGCATATCCATAGAAACAGAAAGTGGTTGCCAGGGGCTGGAGAGAAAAATGGGAGTGACTAATTATGGGTATAGAGTACCTTTTTGGAGTGTGTTCTAAAATTAGAAAGTAGTGATGGTTGCACAACTCTGTGAGCATATTAAAAACCACTGAATTTTACTCTTTAAAGGATGAATTTTATGGGGTGAATTATATCTCAATAAAGCTCTTCTAAGAAATGAAATAAAAATATGACTTGAACTCATTTGATAGCAAACTTTAATTGCTATAAAACTGTTGCCTATTTATGCCACTTAGTGTGAATATTCATATCTTTTCCTGCAGAAATATCAATGTACTTCTTTATGAGGTGCTGTCCTGCACCCTGCTGGAGGTATTACATATTACAAAATATTTACACTGATTGACTATTCTAAAGTGCTAGAAATTCTGAATTCTGAAATGCATCTAGCCCCGGCGGGTTTGTATAATGGATATGAACCTGAATTGTTATTGATAATTATTGGAATAATAATAAAAACTGAGCTTCAGTATTAGTTCCCCTCTTGCACACTAAGACCAGGGAGAACAGTTCATGTTCAATAAAATGCAGGTGTGGGGTTACCTGGCCTGAAAGCACTCCTAGATGTAATAGCAAATGGAGAAGACCCCTGCAGGTACCTTTTGACCTAAGGTTGATTTTAGACTAAGTTTGGTACTTAACTGACAGGATTCACAGCCCCCAGAATTCTTTAGTGATATTCCAATATCCTGCATAGTCAATCATGGCTACAAAGAAACTGAGCCACCTCCAAGGAAGTGCTTAGAAGCACTTTATTTCCTAAAGTCATTTTTTAGTGGGACCAAACACAAAAACAAAGAACAAACCCAAACAAGAAATACCACTATACATGTACTTTCTGATCAAAAATCCCCACCATAATTTGTACGATTATGATGGTTTCCCTTGATGAATTACCAACAGACAGAAACCTTAAACAATGGAATGCCTTAAGTCAATGTTCCTTTCCTGTTAGAAACACATTGTCATATTAAGCAAATCGGTGCTATAATAGAACAGTCTGTGGATCCTCTGGAGAACTTCATAATTCAGTCTGTACTTTTAAAAATATCTGACTGAGGTTTAACAACAACAACAAATTGCCATGAGATAGGATCTATTCTGTAGATTACCTCCTATTGGGGATTGGCAGATATAAAAGGACCCTGAAAATATATTTAAACCCAAATGGGTCAGGTAATATACGCCTAGACAAATGGTCCTCAAAATGTGGTTTCTGAAGCAGTACCTTCAGAATCACCTGAGAACTTGTTAAAAATATAAATTTTGGAGCTCCACCCCAGACCTACTGAATCAAACTTTCAAGAGTGGGGATGGGGCAGCAATCTGCTTTAAGAAACTTTCCACGTGATTCTGATGCATGCTAAAGTTTGAGAAATACGCATATGCAATTGTCCCAACATATTTCAAGATACATTTGGAAATTGTTTTATATAATGTGGTGGTTTGGAGCTGTGTGTGCCTCCCAAAAACATGTTCTTAAGCTTAATCCATTTTGTGGGTGGGAACCCATTGTAAGTAGGACCTTTTGCCGAGTTACTTCAGTTAAGGTGTGGCCCAACTTAATAAGGATGGTTCTTAATCTTATTACTGGAGTCCTTTATAAGCAGAATGAAATTTAGACAGAGAGAAAACCACAGGAAGCAAGAAGTTGAACATCAAAGGAACCTGAGAAGAGAGAGGCCAAGAAACACCACCATGTGCACTGCCATGTAACAGAAGAGCCCAGGACCAAGGATCACCTGGAGTGGCCCTTGGGTCAGCCCCAGAACGCCATTTGAGAAGAAAGTATCACCTTGATGACACCTTGATTTCAACTTTTTCCTAGCTTCAAAACCATCAATAAGTCCTATTGTTTAACCCAACACATTGTATGACATTTGCTTGAGCAGCTGAGGAAACTAAAACATATAATATTCTCCTTTCAGAGACTCATGCTGCACCTTTGCTGCATATTAAAGGCTCCAAGTAGGACTGCAGTAGAAGGAAACTGGCCAAGGCATAGGAATTCAGAAGAACTAAAACAAGGGACTACTGTACCCCAGGGGCGGTTAGTTGCTTTCCTGGAGATATAACAGCAGAGTACAGAGACCAAGTCTGTTTTCCCTTTAAGTGCAGCTTTAAAACATAAAAACAATTTTTAGTGATCATTTATGTGTTCTCTTTTTGCCTTGCTAGACAGCTCTTGGTCTTTATGTAGGGCACATCTGCCTGCCTGTAATGGGATATGATAAACTGGCCTGGTCCCCAGAGGGACCCCAGATGGCTTGGCAGCCTCTCCCCGTGGGAGGGCTTGAGTTTAGACTGTTGTTTTCCATAAAAGAAAAGCATGTATATGAGTTCAATCAGAGACAAGTTGCAAAGCCTCAGAAGCTGGCACAGATGGGGTTCATTAGCAATACTCTAAAAGAGCTGAAGGAAGCCAAGAGTGGAACATTCTCTCACTTGTTCTCTCTCATTCTTTGTATGGAACTCTCTTTTGGTTGTACATTAAATTCACCCTTTGCCCTTTAAACAACTGTTTAAAATTAAGAAAACAATTTAAAATGGAAGATGCTGTTAGTTATCCTGCTGCTTTTTAAAATTTATTCCTTCACAGTCAGGCTTGAAACCTCAGAATCTCAAACTGACCTTGGAGAAGTCAGCAATCTTGGTTTCAATGTCTTCATCATAATTGCACTCTATTAAGAAAATAATTCTTATTTCCAGACTCAACAAATGTATAGATTTTCAAATTACACATTTTTTGCACTAACCCTATTCTTAGCTCCATTATATATTCCTACTTAGTTTTTCCTTTCCATCTACTTTTCTCTTACTTCTAATTTATATTATGCTTTTTAGCGTGCTGCCTTAAATTATTTAGTAATGATTTATAAAGAAAATTTAATTTATATTCTCTCTTCCTTATTACATATAATTAATAACCAAGATCTGTTGTGTTTTTTCCTTTAACATCCCTCACAACATAGAAAATATATAATATCACTATTATCTTTAATGCAACCACTATGTCAACCCTGTGGCAGGTACCATGGTTATACAAAATTATAATATCACTATTATCTTCAAAATACTAATAAAATTGTTAGGCAGAGAAATCATGCAAATATGGAAAGTTCAACTAACAGTCCATGACAATGGTGAAGTGAGAAAAGGACTATGATAAACAACTTTATCAAAATGACTTGCAACTGAATTTCATAGGAAAAGTTAGAAAGATGCTTACATTTTGCCTCTTCTTTGTTTAAGATATAGATTGGAAGTAAAAAGGAAGGTTAAGGAATGCCTACTTTAAATATTAATATTTTAGAGGCTCAAAATCAGTACCATTCAGATAAAGGCTAAATATTTCTAATTTATAAAGAGCTCTAATAATCAAGAAGAAAAAGATTAAAAAAAAAACTAATAGAAAACTTTATAAAAAAGAAATTTATAAACAATTCACAAAAATAGATATAATAATGGTCCTTAAACATAAGGTTGGTATTCAACCTCACTTATAACTGGAGAAGGACAAATTAAAACTACACTAAGATACTGTATTAGTCAGCCAAAAGGGTGCTGATGCAAAGTACCAGAACTCTGCTGGTTTTTATAAAAGGTATTTATTTGGGGTAGAAGCTTACAGCTACCAGGCCATAAAGCTTAAGTTACATCTCTCACCAAAGCCTATTGCCACGTGCTTGGGCAAGATGGCTGCCAACACCTGCAAGGGTTCAGGCTTCCTGGGTTCCTCTCTTCCTGGGGCTCGTTTCTCTCTGGGCTCACCTGCCCTGCTCTCTGCCATGTTTACTTCCTGGGCTCAAAACTCTCACCTCCCTTCTCTGTGGTGTGGTTTCTCTGTGAGTCCCCACCCAGTAAGGGGTACTTAACATCCTACTGCTGTGGCCCAATCAAAGCCTTAATCATTATTTAATCAAATAAAAGTAAAACCTCTGAATCCAATATAATCTAATATTCCCAGAGGAGCAGACCAGTTTACAAACATAATCTAATATCTATATTTGGAAATCATAAACAATATCAAACTGCTACAGATACCATTCTTCTTCTACCTATTGGGAAAAAATTAAAAAGTATGACAATGCACTCTGCTAGTGGATGGGGGAAACAGGCACTCTCGTATATTGCTGGTTGAAATACAAATTGGCCCAGATCTTTTTTTTCCCCCACTTTTTTTATTTTTTAAAAGATACTTCGATTATATAAATGTTACCAAGAATATATAGAGAATTCCCATATGCCCCGCTCCCCACACCTCCCACATTTTCCCACATTAGCAACATCTTTCATCAGTGTGGTACATTCATTGCAATTGATAAACACATTCTGGAGCATTGCCACTAAGCATGGATTATAGTTTACATTGTAGTTTACACTCTCTCACATTCGACTCTGTAGGTTATGGTTGGATATATAATGGCCTCTATCTGTAGTTGTAATGTCATTCAGATAATTCCCTGAAAATGCCCTCCATTACACCTGTTTTTCCCTCTCCCTAACCCCAGAACATCCATGGATCATTGCCTCCAAAACAATGATATTTCTTCCATTGCTAGAATCACAAGTAGTCTATAGTAGGATACTAGTAAGTTTATTTTAGTCCATAGTTCGTTTCCCAATCCTGAGGACTCTGGGATGGTGATGCCTACTCCACCATTAATTGAGGGGGGCTTCGATCCCATACATCCATTAGATGTGGCCCAGATCTTTTTGAGGGAAGTTTGGTAAATTCTAACAAAACAACATATGCACTCAACTTTTGATCCAGCAATCCAAATTCTGGCAATTTAGTCTGAAGATTCACCTCCAATAATACAAAATTATTAAGAAAAAGTTTCTTCACTGAGGTAATTCACATAATTGCAAAATATTGGAAGCATCCTATATGCTCAAACAGAGGAGAGTGGTTGAATAAGCCATTGTATATCCTCACAATACAGTACTATGCAATTTGGAAAAGAACTAAGTAAGATAGCTATGCACTGATGTGGAATATTTTCCAGGGCATACTGTTAAATAAAAAAGCAAAGTGCAAATAGTATGCTGTCATCTGTGTAAGAAGGAAGGGGAAATATTGATTGTGGTGATGAATGCACAATTCTGTGATTATACCAAAACCCATTGAATATACACTTTGGTTTATGAATATATCTCAATAAAATTGCTAAAAAAGGGGGGGGGGTAAGAAATATACATGTATCTGTTCTACTGTGCAAAAAGAAACAAAGGAAGGATAAAGCAGAAACTAATAAGATTGTTATCTTTAAGAACTGGAAATAAACGTGGAAAAAATGAGGAAAAGGGAATGGGATGAGGGATGTGATAGTTCAGAGTATACTTCTTAAATAACTCTGGCTGTTAGAACCCTGTTAATATCTCACATACACATACAAAAATTATTAAAATAAAAAGGATGAGAGGAACCCAAAATTAAATACCTAACTTCATAACAAAAATGATTAGCATAACCATAATGAAGAAGGAAATGAAGGGGAAAGAACTAACCTAAGTAACTTTGGAAAATAGTATTTTTCAACTCTACATTCCAAGGTTAAAGAGAAAAAGAGCTATACACAAATATGCTACTGAGTTGGTGGATGTTTCTCAGAAGAGTATGTATTGGCAATTTTAAAACTACTTTATGTTTATTAAGAATAAGCAAATAAGTAAATATATTGTATATAATAAGAGCCAATTTCTCACAATTGTAGTAAGGCATTACAACAGAGAAAGGAGGAAAGCTAGAATGAACACTATGATGTTGGATTAGAATTGGAACTATCAGTATGAACACATGGCTTTTAATATACATAGAGATTTACAAATAGATGTGTGTGTGTGTGTATGTGTGTGTTTCTGGCTCTGTCCTCTGAAAGGGCCTAAAAGCCTATAAAACAAAGCCATCATAGCACCAATGAGCACACCTGGTGTTTACATCGTGGTTTCTAAGTAATATTCTGGAAGGAAGGAAGGAAGGGAAGGAAGAAGGAAGGAAGGAACTGATGTTCCTTGGAGAAGTGTATGATTCCAGGGTTAGGACAGGGAAAATACAATACTGAAATATTGTATGGTGCCAGAAGAAAGACATTATATCTAAAGAACATGGATGTGAAACTTGGAGCAATTCCAAGTGGCTAAATCTGGGGATGATTTTAGAAAATAAATAGGTAAATAAACAAACAAATAAAATATATTACAGCTTGTTGAAGTAGATAAGAAACCATGAGTCATTTAAATTCATAAATAAATAGGAAAACACTGCCTTTCAGTAGAAATTTCAGTTAAGTAGAAATATGTTACTAATAAATGAAGGCATGATGGAAATTGAAAATCACTGTTTCTCAAGCACCACAGCAGTAGTTGGTTTAGGCAGAGATTATCAATGTAAGCTAGCATTAGTGGATGCAAGTATAATGAGAAACAGAATATTATGTAGTCTTAAATTAGTTCCCCCACAGGATATTTATTAATTGCAAAGGAAAAATAGTAATTTTACAGTGGAAAAACCTGGTGGATAACATCAAGTGATCAAATTGGTAAAATGTGTCTCTTGATATACTGAGATTATGTCACTTCCCTGGTATTCTTGACAAAAATGCATAACTTGAATTTAATCATGAGGAAAAATCAGATGAAAAATTTAGGAAAATTATACAAGATACTGGCCAGTACTCATCAAAAAGTTAAGATTATCAAAGCCAAAAAAGTTGAGAAACTTTTCTATATTAAAGGATAATACGGAGACATGGTATTTAAATGCACTGTGTGGTCCTGCATAGGATCCTGGATTGGATCCTAGACCAGAAAAAGGGTATTAATGGAACAATTCATAAAATTTGAACAAAGTCTATAGATAGGAAAATATTATTGTAGCAATAATAATTTCCTGATTTTGAAAATTGTGGTGGCATAAGATGATAGCATTTAAGAAACCTGGGTGGAGGGTATATGGGAACTGTTTGTATCTTTTTTCAATTATTTTGTAAGTCTGAAATGACTTCAAATGAAAAGTTAAAAATAGTACTTTTTAAAGTAGTTTCCATTTTATTGATAGTACTCTTTCATAACACAAGTTATTTGAATTATATGAATATAGTTTTTTCCTATGAGATTCAATAAAGCTTTTATTTTTAATTAAAAATGCAAATCATAACTATTTTAACTTTTTTTCTAAACTTCCCTCATGGAAAAAAAAAAAAGTTTATGGTGTTCTAGTCAATGATTACTAAGCACAGTGACCTCTAGGTCAGAACAGAATTCTGGGGATAAAATACAGCTCATATTCCTTTCCTTCATACATTTTAGTATGTAAGATATCAATTTTAAGTGGATGTCAATGACACCCTCCAAAAAGATAGGTCACAAGAATAATAACATAGAAATTAGAGGAAGAAAGTAGAAGAGGAGGAGTCATTTCACCTACTTTTCTGGTTAATGGTAGTAGACCCATTCATTTAATTATTCCACAAAACTCTAGGCATTGAAACAGAGAGAGCAGGGATGGATAAGACATGTGGCCTGTTCTCAATAAACTCACAATTGTGTAGGTGCCACATTGAACATGGGGGTGGGGATACACCAAGGAGTAAGGTATAATAAATGAAAGCTGTTGGTACACACATAGCAATTGGAAGACAGAAGTGAAGCAACAAACCTGATGACTTCCAGGTAGAAATGGAGACAGGAAAGTTTAGAATTACTAAATACATTTCTTTGAATCCTCCTAGATACCACTTTCTTCATCCCAGTGAGTTGCCTCCTTGGATGTCTGGTCAACAAACACAGTCATTGGGTAAGTAAAGGAAAGATCTTTAACAGCTTCAAGAAGAGAAAACAACATGTACAAAGAAATGCTTGCAATCGAGAAAGAGCAAGGACAGTTGAAGAAACTATAAATCGTTCAGTAAGGCCAGTGTAGATTGCTAGAGGCAATGGAAAGAGATGAGGCTGTACAATAAACATGACAGCCAGTTCATGAAGGACTTTAAACTCTATACTGAGGTATTTGGGCATCAGTCTGAGGACAAAGAGGCATGGCTCTTAGTAGAATTTCTTTTAAATTTTAGTATACAAATCCTTAGTAACTTACAGTTTTGTTTTTGGATCCTCGGTCAAAATAACTTCCTTGTCACTCTCCTATCCCAAAGATAACAGATGCCACTCCAATTTTCTGAACGCTGTGAAAAGCTCTAATGATCTAAAGATGGAGACCAAAGGAGATTGGGGAAAGATTCCTCTGCCAAGAGCATCAGCACTCAAAGACTCTGTCCCCAGGCTTCATTCTCTTTGTTAGAAACTAATTCTACCTCTGAGTTGAGGGATACTACTCCAGGGGCAAGTAAAATATCCTCCATATCCTCACAAACATAATGGTAAAATTAATATTTTAAAATGCAATGCATTGTGGAATAGTGCAATTTAAACTGCTCATCATAATATAGTGAAGTTCAGGATTAATTTTGTGTAGCCAGGCTCAAAAGACTAACAAAAATCACAGCTTGATGCAAGGGGTTTTTATATTCAGTCCCTTTTTACCAGTTGCTATAGGCACTTCATAAAATTACTCACAAGCGGTGGAAATGTTTTCCAATTTTATCTCAAGGGTGCTATATTTTTCCCTTGAAGAAAAATCAATTTACAGTTCACCAGTTTTCTCAGAATACTCTATCAGGCAAGCTATGCTAACTGTCATAAAACAAAAAACTTCCCTAAACTCCATAACACAATTAAAGTTTACTGATCCACATAGTCATTCAGGTATCCAGGCTTCTTTTATATGGTATCTCTGCCATCATATAGGGCCTTGGAGTCCTTCTCTTTGTCTGAACATGGAAGGCATTTACACCACTGCTGCCCGTAATCCATTGGCCAGTCATGTAGCTCCACCTAATTGTAATCCAATTGTATTAGTCTGCCAAAGGGGTGCCAATGCAAAGTACCAGAAATCTGTTGGCTTTTATAAAGGGTATTTATAAAAGCTTACAGTTACAAGGCCCTAAAGAGTCCAAGTCAAGGTTGCTTTCTCACCAAAGTCAGTTGCCACATGTTGAAGCAAGATGGTGCTGATCTCTGCCTGGTCTCTTCTTTCCCTCTGGTTTCCAGTCCTCTCTCTCTCCTGGTTAGGGCTCATCTCTCAGGGTTTCCTGTGTCAGTCTCAGCTCTCTTCCCAAGATCAGTTATAAGCTATCAGGCAAATGGCTTATCTCTCCCCAGGACCCCATAAAAAATAACAGAGTTCTCTCTTCCTTGTGCCTGTTGAGTGAGTGTCCATTCATATCAGCCCACCTAGGGGTCAGGGATTCAACCTGAGTCACACCTTACAGACGTGGTCAAATCAAAGCCCTAATTTTAACTGGTAGTTTAATCCAGTGCCCCTCAACTGACTCCGATATAATCGAAAGGATGTCATACCCAGAAGAGATTAGTTTGGGGAGCAGATGTAGCTTAAGTGGCTGAGCGCCTGCTTCCCATGTACGAGGTCCCAGATTTACTCCCTGGTACCTCCTAAAAACAACAAACAAACAAGTGAAAACAAGCCAGCTCTCACTGGGTAGCGGATATAGCTCAGTGGTTGAGTGCCTGCTTCTCAAGTACGGGGTCCTGGGTTCAATCCCCAGTACCTCATTAAAAAATAAATAGATTAGTTTACAAACATAATCTTTCTCTTTTGGGAATTCATAAAATAATCTCAAATTGCCACACCAATGATGCTCCCAGGGAAAATTCCTCTTTACCAGCTTCTGAATTAACTGGTCTCATATTTCTGATTCATTCAGTGATGTTTTGTTTTTGTGACAGTTAATTTGTTAGTCTTCTCTTCTCCAGCTCTGGTTGAAGGCTGACATGTGGGTGTTGACTGGACATTGTCATGATTTTAACATTCATGTTATAAATATTTCAATATACTCACTTTCTTTAAACTAGTTGCTGTTCATGCCAATTTAATGTCAGACAAAAAAATGAGTGACATTTATAAAACCTATTTGAAACTGTCTCCTATGTCTTTTTACTTCTTGATAAAGAATTCATTTTTAAAGCATTTGAATTACATGCCACCTTCCAGGAACTTAACAATAAGGTGACTCTTGTTAGAGTTAAACCCTAAACTTAGCCTTAACCTTTCTAGCAGCCACTATAAATGGTTAAGTGTTACTTTATCATATATGAATCTTAAAGATTAAAGGTCTTTATCACCCTAATTATTGTCATAAAATATTTTGGAGGGCTATGAAGAATGGAGGAGAGAACCAATGAAGTGACAGAAGGGATTATGGAAGACAAGGGAATCCCTCTTCTACTTCCTGTGAAATTGTCACAAAATTAAAACACTTATAAAAATGCTGTATGTGATTATTTTTTTGAGAAAACATTAAATGAATAGAGCTTTACATCAGGTTTTTACCCAGGTTGATGAAGGAGGTCGGGATGAATGGTGGGGAATGGGAAGAATCTAAAAAGGATTCTTTAACAGAATGGTACAACACAACATTGCAGTGTACCAGCATAAAAAATAGAAGTGTTCTGATTCCAACCTAATTTTTTCCATCTCTGCTTTAAACCCATTTTCTATAGGAAAATTCCATACTCTCCCACACAATAATCTAAGTCTCTGAGACAGTCTTGTTATCATGGAATTAGGTATGACATCAAGTACCTTTTAAAATTATGTAATAAAAAGAACAATGATAATGAAAGGTAACTTTTATTGAATGCTCCTTGGGTGACTAACATTGTTCTAAGTGCTTCCTATGCATTAACCCATGTGGACCAACCCTTTAAAATAGGTATTATTGGCAAAGAGAGGTCAAATGATTTGTCCAAGGTCACACAGCTAGTGATTGGTAGAGCCTAGATTTGAGTTACTATATTATAACATCTCTCATATAATATTATTCCTATTCCAGGTGGCAGTTTTCAACAGCTTTTCAAAGATTTATGATTGATTATCTAGTAGTTAATGACTTCACATGCCCCTGTTAGTTCACAGTATAGCAGAGTACCTTTTAAAAGTTTGTGTGGATCAAAACAAGCACCTCATCTATATCACCTCACCTAATGTGTTATTTTGTTTACCCTATTTTTACTAAATATGTGTCCATATTAGGTACCATGCAGTATATTTTAATTTATTTATGTATAAAGTATTCTATGATATTTGCATTGGTCTCCAGACTTTACATTTTTTCCCCTACTTTTTGATTATGTAACACAAAAGTCCTAGTAGTCAGGAATTAACTCAAATCCCCACCTAATTCTCTGCTTAATGCTCCCTTTCCCAAAGTTTAAAAACAAAGAGTTAAACCCAACTTTCAAAATAGCCACGATAAAAGTTGATGTAATTACGAGTTTCCATGATTTTAAAAAAATATTTTATATTCCATATAGACTTTTCTTTCTTAACTGGAGCATTGTTAATGTCTAAAAAGCACATCAAGGGAAGTGTGAAAAAATATTCAGGTTATATATGAGAAAGAAAGTAACCCCAATCCTGAGCTGGGGCAGAAGTTTATGGTCTAACATGATTAGCTGCTGCTTCTGAGAAGAAAGGAAAATTCTTAATAAAATGCTTTAAAGAGTTTAGGAGCCACTTCTGTGAACCCCACTGATTTGTCTATCAACCCTGGGGAGAACCTAATGACATATAAACTTCAGTCCCTCAAAGAATCTAATGGTCTTAGATTGCACTTTTTTTATTAAGTTCAGTCTAACAATAAGCCTATACTTTCTCCTTTCATATTAAGAATCCTCGCCGAGAAAAATCACTCAATAGGGTTGCACCAAGGACTTTTCCCTTTTAATGATACTTGAAATGAAATTTTGACCCATTAAATGATTTTGTCAGAGAAATCATATTCTATAGATTTTTAATAGGACTTTGTGGTTTTTATTAAAATTAAAATTAAACTGGGGAAGTTAACACTTAAATCCTTGTCAGCTGAGCTATTGAATTTATTAATATCTTTTTAAAACACCCGTTTTTGATAGAAGAAGTAACCAAAGAGTCAGAAAGGAGAGAGAGGGGATCTCTTAAGGGAAAGAAGTATTAGATGCAAAAAAGCAGCATGAATAGAAAAACAAGAGTGAATGAGCATACAATTTGATGTGTGGTAATGGACAATTCTTCTCCAGGTCTGTGACTATAAACCCAAGGAGTCAAGGGTGAGTTAGCATGCTGTCTCTCATTTTATGCCAGATTACTTGAGTTTAATGAAACTCAACATTTGGGGAAAAAAAGTAAATTTCTCTGTGCACCATTTAATTCAGGATATTATTTGCTAAGGATCTATGAATGATACAAGAACTGACTGAGAAGAATGATTTAGCTCTAACAACTGCTCTCTGAATGACTTCAGTAGAGTTGCCTAGTCTATCTTGACATGAACTATAAAATTTACATTTTTTTAAATACATAGATTTTCCAAAAATACAGGAAAACTCATTAATGTCATGAAAACACTTATTAATTAAAATATGACCCATTGAGTCACTGTTTAGTCAAACAGTCTCAACTCAAAAAGTATAAAGTTCAGAAAGATGACTCCTCTAACTTCCCAGTTCTCCAAACACAGCCATGCTCTAAACGGTATGTATTTCCAAGTCCTCTCTAGCTTGAAGGGCAGCCCTCCCAGAGTGTATGGCCAAATATCCTGCAGGTGGCACTCCACCTAGGAAGAGGCAAGATCTCCTTCCCTTAGTTCTGTCACATTTCCTATCTCGAGGTTACTACAAGATCTAACTTTTTGATTCACTGTTGTTGTGCCTGGAGTATTAAAGGGCTTGGGTAGCCACCTTTCCCCCGAAACCTGCCACCCTGGGGAGCAATAACCTTTCCAGATCCAAGTCTCAGAGATGTGAATCCTGCCACTCACACACACACACATACACCCATGGAGATCAGTGATCATTATTTTTTACTCTGTTCTACAATTCCTTGCTGGTACTTCCGCTTTAAAACTAAACTTCTGGAATTGGCTACTTTTAGGTAAAATAAACTTTTCTATTAAGATTTTCTCGAGATTTCTCTTAGGAGCCCCCCTAACTTCCCTACTCCCATTGCTTTGGTTTTCATAAGATTCCATCAATAACCCCATTATGCTGGTCAGTCCTATGGTGAGCCCATCAGGTTGTCACAGCAAGCTGAGCAACAGCTGCAAATAATTAGCACTAGCAACTCCTTCTAAAATGAAATTTTCTGAAGGAGTGAATAGTTTGGTGTGTTGCCGATGGCAGGAAGCCTGGACTAACGATTAGGTCACCACATTGGATCTTTGCTTCATAGGTTTGCTTTCTGTAAGAGGCTTTAAAAAATTAGGGTTGAGCACAATTTTCCTTGATATAATAAAGCAGAAAAGGGATGTTCAGGTAAAATTTTAGGAGCAAAGGGAGATGAGTAGCTCAAGCCAGAAGATAGAAAGTGACCTATTACCCAAAAGTTGTAGTTTGTTGACTAATTTCCCATCATCCCTTCTGTGAGTCACTCTGGCCCTTAGACTACGTTCTAGTTTATAATAGGACATCATTTATAAGTATCACCATCAAGGAGGAAGAAACTACAGATGAGCCATTTACAACATACAGCCACCCTTACCTTTTCCATTCTAAACAATTTTCCTGTATCTCAAAACTTTGTCATTCTGTTTGACTTATTCTTCTTAAATCATGACTAACTATTGCATTCTTTAATGAAAAGACAAAATACAAACAAAAAAGAGCCAAACTGCCATCTCACCAGTCCTTTGTGCTTGTGGATACTCTCTCAGGACTCAAGAAATGCCACATGGGAAAAACCAAGATCACCCTAGCCAGGATACAGTGCTGGATAGTGGCCTTTGAGGAGATGGTGGGGATCTGCCCCATTATTTTCTTTTTATTTTTAATATAACAAACTATTTTTAAAGAGGTTTTAGATTACAGAAAAGTTACATCAAAAGTACAAGGGATTCCCATATACCCCACCCTTTCCCTCTCCCACACCATTGTCTTCGTGATGAGTCTCCTAGGTCAGAGATGTTCCCTGAAACATATCAAGAGCTTTCATGGACTTTGTGGGATTTATTAAAGATTCTGTAAGGAATAAGGGATGGGAAGAGTTATATTGCATACCATCCAGCAAATGATTTAATAAATCGTTAGTCATTTTCCATTTATCTAAATTCCTTCTCTAGCCCGACTCTTATCCTTGATCCCTTCCTCTCTCCTCCTTCCCTCAAACCAGTACTCATTCCTTCTGCTTCCCCTACCCTTCTTTATTATTCGATGCTGGCCAGCTTTTACTTTGCAGAGGGCTTATTAATACCTTACTTCAATAAAACCAGTCTCTCTCAGGAAGGCAAGATGGGTATGCAAAATGTGTTGTTACTTAAAAAATATTTTTTCCAGATCATCACATTACATAATACAAACTTTCTTTACTTTGCTGTGTTATTACTAATATTTTATATTAAAAAACAGAGGCACAAAATAATTCAATTGTTTCCTAAAAGTCTTAGACAATCCCAATTTTAGTTTTACTCTCTTCCATATAAATTATTCTATTCTTTTCCCTCTGGTATTCCTACCTGCTTTCTACCAAATATAAGATAAATGGTCTGTGCAAGATGATGTCATCTATTTACATCAGGACTTATCTTTTTTGGCCTGTCATTTATTTTTTCCTTAAATACAAGAAATGTGAAAGAGATAAAGGGTGACAGGAAAAAAATTAGTCTTTGGCTAGTTGCCTCAACTTTGACCTTCTGTGTTCATCTACTACCTCTCATATCTGTTTTATGATAAGAATATGTTTTAATATAATATATTTAAGATAAGAAAAGTAAGAACCAAGATAGGGAGCAGCTCCTATTTTCAAGGCTATGGAGAGCTGACTGTAATAGTCTGAGTCCTGGGATCATTCAATGGAAGGTTCCTTCAGAAGTCACTTGTTCCTCAGCACTGTTCCTTACTTTGCTGGATTTCTACAACCTGTCTTCCAACACCAAAGGTTGCAACCATAAGTTCAGTAACATGCTGTCAGCTGCAAGAATAACCAAGGAATCTGAATATCTGAGTACCAACTCACTCCCACTGTTGGGGAAAAATAGAATTTAAAAAATGCCTATCATACTGATAACAATTCTATAGTTCCATCCAATTCAATCTGATAGTTTATCAAGCATTTGTTATGGGCCAAGGCCTTGGCTAGGTGCTAGGATACAAATAGATATGAAACAGTTCCCTTGCCTTTGATGATTTACAATCTAGAAAGCAAGATAATTTGACAAAACTTATCAAGAATCATAAAGGTGTGAGTTCTGGGAAGAAGGCATCAGAATAGACAGGCAAGGCTCAACTCCCTCAGAAAAACAATGGAAAAAGTTGCCAAAGCTGTCCAAGGGAGCTCGTCAGCAGACCAGGACTGTGCTGCACAATCCTCAGAAGGCCAAGGACAGAGAGACAAAGAGCCCAAAACAACAAATGTGAGTTATTAAACCCTTTGGTGGCCAGAAAGGGCCCCACCCCCCACCCATAAGACATTAAGCCTGTATAAAACCCCTGACTCTCTGCAGCTGACTGCAAGGGAAACTGATGTCTCCCTCCCTGTCAGCTGTTACAAGGGAAGAGGGAGGGTGAATTGGAACAGGGAGACTGGTTTCTCTTCAGTGAATTTGTCCAGTAGAGCCTGCTTTGAATCTTGACTCTGGCCAGACCAGAAACACGGGAAAGCAGAGGTTGAAAGAAACACCTCCCTGGGATGGTTTGCTGATGAATGCCATCTTCTGGCTGGCAAGAAAATTGTAAGGAGAAAAACTGCTTTTAGGTCTCTCTTTAGCCTCAACTCCTGGGAGAAAATCTGTACCCCATTAGTGTATCCCTGGCCTGATTTTGATAACTTATGCTGGTCAATTTTAAGGACTCAGAATATGTTGAACCAAAAATCAAAGAAGAGCTGTGAAAAACAAACAAACAAACAAACAAAAACACTAGGAAAGAGAGAGAAATTGACTATCAGAGTAAATTCACCAACATATTCAGATGCCTAGATATCAGCAAAAAATCACTAGCCATAGTAGGAAACAGAAAGAGATGGCCCAATCAAAGGAACAAACAAAATATCCTGACATGATACAGGATTTAAGACAACTAATCAATGATAATCACACAAATCTCCTAAATCAATTCAAAGAATTGAAGGAAAATATGACTAAAGAGATAACTGATCAGAGGAAGTGTTTTGTATAATTTCAATCTTTTTAAATTTATTGAGACCTGTCTTGTGACCACACATATTAGAATGGCCACCATTAAAAAGTTGTAAAACTACAAGTGTTGGAGAGATGTGGAGAGATAAGAATGCTTATTCATTGTTGGTGGGAATGTAGAATGGTACAGCCACTGTGGAGGACTGTTTGGTAGCTCCTAAGGAAGTGACCCGGCAATATGCTTACTAGGTATATAACCAGAAGAACTGAGAGCAGTAATATTAACAGACATCTGCACACAGATGTTTATAGTGGCATTATTCACAATTGCCAAAAGATGGGAACAACCCAGGTGTCCATCAACTAATGAATGAATAAACAAATTGTGAATACACACATTGGAATATTATGCAGCTGTAAGAAGAAAGGAAGCTGTGAAGTATATGACAACATGGATGAACATGGAGGACATTATGTTGAGTGACACATGCAAGACAAAAAGGACAAATACTGTGTGATTGTACTACTATGAACTAAATATATTGTGCAAACTCATGGAGTTAATAATTAGCATATAGGACACCAGAAAATAGAATGGGATAGAGAATAGAAAGCTGAGGGTTAATCTGTGCAGAATTGCTAAAAAGGTTGTTTGCAAATCTTTGGAAATGAATAGATATGGTAAATGCACATCACAGTGTTTGTAACTAGCAGAGCTTTTATATTGGTATGACAGTGGTTGAAAAGAAAAGTTTAAGGACATGTATATTACTACAAGGAAAGCATTAAAATGTAACATGGGACTGCATAACATAGTGAAACCTCATGTGAAATATGAATATGGGTAATATTGCATATATAAGACTGTAAAATAGAAATACAAACAAACTAGAGAGATAGAACCAGAATAACAGCTTTGTATGGCAGGGAAAGCATAGAGAGAATAAGATGTGATGAGTTTGTTTTTTTTTAATTATTATTGTTATTGGAGAATAAAAATACTCTAATATGATTAAAGTGATGAATATACAACTATGTGACCATACCAAATACCATCTATTGTGTACTTTGGATGGATTTATGCTTTATTAATATGTAACAATAAAATTGATTTGTTAAAAAAAGCTCATCAAAAGGTTATGCAAAAAAAAAAAAAAGATTATGCAGCATAAATGGCAAAGAAGATATATCAATTCTAAGGTAATTGATGGGGAATGTAAGGTTGTGTGAAATTTTTCCTTTAGGAGTAATGAAAACTTCTAAAATTGACTGAGGTGATGACAGCACAACTCTGTGATGAAACTGAGAGCCACTGAGTATCCACTTTGAATGGATTGTACAAAACATGGGACTGTATAACACAGGGAATCCAGTTGTAGAAGATGGACTGTGGTTAACAGGGCAAATATGAGAATGTTCTTTCATGAACTGTAACAAATATATAATACTAATACAGTGTGTTAATAATAGGGTGTTTTGGGGGGAAAATACACCAAATGTAAGATATGGACTATAATTAGTAGTAATATTTAGGCAGTGCTCCTTTCATAGTTTGTAACAAATGTTTCACAACAATGCAAGATGGTGATGGAGTGATGCATGGGAGTCCTGTATGATGTTATACATGTTTGGTTTGTAAGTTCACAACTCTTACTATACATTTATTGTTTATGTATGTTCATGTATGATATACTTCAATAAACCTTTTTTAAATAAAAAAAAATCATAAAGGTGTACCCACTCCTAATGAGTCTTCTTAAAGGTGAAACTCAATATAAGCAGCATGAAAAAAAGGGTTTATTGCAGCATTACTGCTAAGCAAAAACTCAAAACAACTTGTATACATGTTAATAAAAGAATGCTATTAACTAAAGATTGGGACACCATATAGTCATTAAAAATAATAATTGTGTTTTTATTTTATTTGAATTTTTTTATTTTTATTTTTGTGTTTTATTATTTTTTATTATTATTTTATTTTCTTATTTTTATTTGTATTTATTTGGCTTTGTTTTGGGGGAGGTTTTGGATCACAGAAGGGTCACAACTGTGACAGGGGAGGATCACTGATGTGGGTGTTGATGATAGGGGGATGTGTGGGGAGGAGTGGACCTGGGGCATGCCTCTGTGGCAAATGAATATGAATATGTTCAAGTGATCATGGGACATTGTCTCGGTGGGTGGGGACCCACACAATAACTGAAAGAATATTGAATTCCCATCATGGGAAGTCCTGCTATATTCTCTAATAGAGTGGCAAGAATTCCCCGAGTACATGGAGAGTGCCTAGCAGAAGAGGACAGACCATTACACCAGGCTCTTGATATTGATGATTATACTTATGAACCTTGACTTGTGAAATTGAAACTTAGCTGAGTATTATATATTGCCTAAGAGTTACCTCCTGAAAGCATCCTTATTGCTTAAATGTGGCCTCTCTCTAAACCAAACTCAACATATAAATGCACTATCTTCCCCGGCCCCCCTCCCGCTGCCCCCCTCTTCCAGGGCCCAGCATGGGACATAACTCCTGGGGATGAACCTCCCTGACACCAAGGGAATATTACCAAGCACCGACGAGTGATGCATCTGGAAAAAGACCATGCCCAAAAGGGGAAATATTAATACAAATGAGTTTTTATGACTAAAAGATTTCAGTGAGTCAGGAGGTCATTCCAGAGGCTATGCTTATGCACATTTCAGCAAGATCTCATTGAATACCACAGTAAATAGTGCCTCAAACAGCAAGGCTCCTGAGGGCTCTAGAGACATCTAGACACTATAGGCAGGAATTCAGGACCCTGTCAGTGTGTCTTACTTTGGAATTTATGCTCCCCAATGTAACAGAGTTAGACTCATTTATAATTTCCCTATGCATGGCTCTTTTGCCCCTTTTATTTGAACCTATAATTAGCACTATACTTGTTAAATATACATCCCAGAGACTTAAATCTTCAGTCTGTTGAGCCCTGAATCTCAGCAGAGTTGCAACATCTACTCTCCTGTTCATTGGGCTTGCCCAGGACAACTAACAAAAGGATGATGATGGACAACACCCATTCCAAAAAAACAGAGAGCATCTACAACTGCAAGCAAGACAGTTCTATCCATCTGCCCCATGGAATCTAAATCCTCTCTCAGTTGGAGACAGAGTGGGCATCACCATCCCAGAATCCTCAGGGTTGAGGAATGAACAAATATGGGTGGGGAGTACAACTATGTGCTACAGTAGACTTATTATTCTAGCAATGGAAGAACTTGTATCATTGATATAAAATCAGTGACTGGGAGGGAGAGAGAAGAATAAGTGTAACATGGGACATTTTGGGGACATTGGAATTGTCCTGCATGACATTGCAGTGACAGATACAGGCCATTGTACATTTTGTAAAAACCTATAGGATTGTGCCGGGCAAAGTGAAAACTATAAATATAAACTATAGTCCATGGTTAGTAGCAATGTTTCAGTGTGTGTTCATCAATTGTAACAATTGTGACAAATGTTACAAAAAAAAAAGATTGAGAAACTGATTAAAAAAAAAAAAAAGTACTCCCTTAAAGCTCACTCACTGGACAAAATCATGCCTTCAAATATATTTTTCTCTGTTATTGCAAATATTTATTTTCAGAACAATGTTGAACAAAGTAGAAACTGCCCTGAAATTACTTGTAAGCTCAAAAAAAAACTTTCTTTAAATTTATTTTTTACCAGAATTAGTGAGCAAAATGAAAGATATTTAAATTTCTAATGAACAATGTGCATGTTGTAGCAAAGCCTAGAAACAATAGTATATACAGTTATTTCATAATTTACTTCAGAAATTATTTTCACCACGTTAATAAAAAATACATTACAGAAATGTTGCTTATGATCTTAACACAATACGTGCCATTTCATTATATTTTTTGCTTTATAAAATTGTAAAAAACAAACAAACGAAAAACAACTATGTATTATATACTGGAATAATATACCTTTACATTGAAGACAAAAATAATAATAATTGTAAAGATGAAGTAGAAATATTGACTCTAAGGATATACCACTGATACTAACTGAATTACATTTTCATTATGAAGGCATGCTCAAACTCATTTTTATTGTTAATCAGACAGATTTAAGGACAAATATACCCTAAGAGATTTTATATCTAGGGCCTGAGAGGTTATAGAAATTAGGGCAAGCAGAGTCATTTCTTTAACAGAGCCAGAATTGTCCAATGACCAATAAGAGAAGAAAGTGCATAATACATTGTAAAATATTTTGGGAGAAGAGTTAATTAGAGACCACATGAAGTAAAATTTTTCTTTGTGACCCCAGTTTAATTTTTTGCAGCTGAAACTCAGGTCAATTCTATGACTGCCTCTTCTAACCTCCAAAAATATAAATACAAGTTTTCCATTACCTATGTACTTTCTTTGCAATGCCTCCAATTTTTCTTTAATAGAAGACAAAGGCTAAATGCACGTATGTATTACAAAAACAAATTCTCACAATAGATAAATGATTCTGAAATTAAATTGTGATATATAAACCACATAGAACATTATAAGCTAGTTTACCTGATAATTATGAAGAAAACATAAAATGTTTGCTAATCAATAAGTGAAAAAATTAAAAAATATAGCATTATTGATTTGAATATGTTTGTAAAATTTTAATTGCATTGGAATAAAATCTGGAAGAGAATATGTAAGAATGCAAACAGTTGTGTTAGGGTGGGTGTTTTCCTTCTATTAAGTAAAATATTTTTAAATTAAATAGAAAAGAAAATGAGAAGCTTAGAATTTTCCATCTTCTAAACTGGAAAAAATTTTGAAATCCCAAAACTTCTTTGTGACCTTAGAGTAATTCAGTATTTGACCTTTGAATATAACATTAAAAAAAAAAAAAAATCTACTGCCATAATTTTCAGACAAATCTAGGCTGGAATCCTACTCCTGCCATTTTCATGAAGAAAGTGACTGAAACATTGATGTTCAGTTTCTATATTTGTAAAATAATGATAATAATAGAACCTAACTCAATGTTTTATTTTGTTTATATTTGTGCTTGTTCTGTTTTAATGAGACTCAGTGCCTGGTACCTAGCTGACACTTAATAAATGTTGATGGTGGGTGGGGTTGTGTCTAAAGCCTAGAAAAGGACTCTGGAAGACATGGCTGTGACCTTGAGTTTGCCTCCATGAGAGGCATGGCTTCTCACTATGCTACTTCATGGAGAACTGGGAAGAGAGAACTGGCCTCTGTTGGTGACCCTGCCATAAACGCTTTCTTCGTGGAAAGAGCAGATACAAATAAAAGGACAAAGAAGTAACCATTCATGCCATCTCCCTTCTACAAACCCTTCCACTCTTGGGGTCCAATTAATATATACAAAGAACTCATGGGTTTCCCAGTACCAAGGCCGTCTAAGGGTGAGGCAGTGCTAGTGCTGTTGGTAACATTATTCCTTAATGAATTCAACCAACATCTACTGAGCCTCTGCCTGTGCCTGGGACGACTCCCCTGGAGTCTTGTTTCATAAGAGATCAGCAAGCAGGATCAAGAGAGGGTGCAAATGTTGAATTTTATTTTAAGCTTTTAATTGGGTTTTCCATATCAATATTATAAAAGCTTAATGGAACCAATTCATTTCTATCTTCCTTAATCCTTTTAACAGAAATTAGCTACCATCACAGGGAAAGAGATTTTAAAAGGATTATTATGTCATGTGTACAATCAGTCAAAACTACTTTATATCTCAATATCTTTAAGGAGCTTGGTGTTCCTGCTTGGAAATGACTTAATCAAATGTCCTCCACCATGTCCCTAGAGAGACTTTCCTCCTGTTCCACCTATCTGTGGTTTTTGACCACACCCAAACTTTTCTCCCAGTCTATGAATTTCCCAATTCTTAAGTATTTGTCATGCAAAGTTATTTAGCATCTCAATCCACTTTCACTCAAGAAGTGATGTGGAAATTACTCATGTTGTTGGCTACTGGAAAATAGATTTGTAATGTTTTGTCTAAACTGTCATATAGTAAGTGACTTAGAATAGAATTATCACGATGCTATATTGATATCCATTAGAAAACATATGATGGCAAAATAGTCATTAGAAGTAGGACAGTAAACCTAAGTTTAATTCAACATATAGCTATAGAGTACCAATCATGTCCAAGAAGAAACTACATTGCCCGTGAAAAGGCTACAAAATAAACAAGAAATAATCATTCTAGAAGTTTAAGAAGCTCAAAATCTAGTGAGAAAGGTGGAAATTGATAAGTGTGAGATGCCATTATAGAGATATAAATAAAGTTATATAGGAACACAAAGAAGGTAGTTATTAACTCTGTTGTTATGGAATATGGGTCATTTAATGGTTAAAATCATGGGCTTTGAAATCAGAAAGACCTGGTTTAAAATTCTAATTTTACCATTTATTAGATATCTAGTTTTGTGATCTTGAACAAGTAGCATAACATTTCTGTGCCTGCCTCAGTTATCTTCATGGTAAGCTGGGGTTAATAATTATCTCATAAGATAGCTGTGAGGCTGAAAATAAAATTTATGGCATGTAACTTAGTAAATGCTCAATACATGTTTCTTAAAGCCCGTATTAGGGTGACCATAAGGTCTTTTCTTTCTACTTTTCTAAAGTTCAGTGTCATGGAGGAGGAAGAAGCCACATTATTAAAAACTAAAGAACAAATAGGAAAGAAGAATGAAAAAGAGGAGCTATATCATGGTGGAACTGGCACTTCCTCACCCTTGTTTCCATAGCGCTTTATGTATAGTCCCACAACCGTAATCGTAACCATGACCGTGATACCTACAATTGATTAAGTACACATCACTAATATTCAATATCCTCTTTCATCTTTGATGCATCTCTGCAATGCCAAATAATAATGGGAATTATTGTTCCTGCTTTGTAGATAAGGAAACCAAGGCCTAGATAAGTCAAGAGAATCATACAAGACCACCAGGTAGAAAATTTTGAGACTGAGATTTGAACAATGGTTTGACACCAGAGCTCAGCTCTAGCTGTTCACCACACTCACATGGCCTCCTTCTTTTCAAATGATATTTAAACTATATTCAAATGTCTGGTTTCCTAACTAGACCAGGAAATCGTAGGGATCAAAGACTCTATCTTGTACATCTCTATATCCCCAGCAATTAGTACTAGGGCTGGCATGTAGTGGGCACTATTTGATAACTGTTGATCAAAAAAATTGATTAAATGAAAGAATTAAAAATCAATTAATAAATGAACTCTTATTTTTAGGAAGTTTAATACAGGCAGTTCTTGATACATGCACATCTAAATCCATGCATTAAAATGGCCTCAACATGGGTCTTGTTATAGGTCTTGAATCCTGTTGTGGCGGCTTGGAGTTATGTACGCCAGAAAAATGTGTTCTTAATCTTAATCCATTCCTGTGGGTGTGAACCCATATAAATAGTACCTTTTGATGAGGTTACTTGAGTTAAGGAGGGACCCAACTGAATCAAGATAAGTCTTTATCCTATTACTAGAGGCTTTTCAGGGAAAGCCACAGAAGGAGAAGCAATGTGGAGCAGCCAGAAGCTCGAAGTCAACAGAACCTGGAAGAGAAAGGAGAAGATGCTGCCATGTGCATTGCCACGTGATGGAAAAGCCAAGGAACCCCAAAGGTTGCCGGCAAGCCAGAAGATACCAACCCCAGGAGGAAACACCTTACTAGTTTCCTGACAGTGAGCCAATAAATTCTTGTTGTTAAGCCAACCCACTGTATGGTAATTTGTTTTAGCAGTTGGGAAACTAAAACACCTGTGATTTTGCTAAATTCATTTATTAGTTTCTGCAGGTTTTGAGGAATCTTTAGGATTTTCTATATATACAATCATGTCATCTGTATATAAAGAGAGTTTATCTTTCCCTTTTCAATATTAGCTCATTATCAATAGTTCATTCTTTCCATTGTTGTATGTATACAAATCAATTTTTAGAACACAATTCCTTTAAATATTTGGGAATTTCTTATGATTTCTATGTTAGGGTAATGGCTAAGGTGGTATGATGACAAGCCTCCAAATTAAGGTTGTTAAAAAAAAATAGGAATTTATTTTTCTTGTATGTAACTCTCTAACCAGTCCAGGGAGTGAGGGGTCATCCACTCTCTGGAAAGCTATACTTGTCTGTGTGATCAAAGGTGAGTTTCTGTGATGTCTGCTTTCCAGTTTGCAAGAAGGAGGGTAAAAGATGAAGTGCAAATCAAGCAATTTCCTGATAGGAAAGTGGAGTGGAATTTGCACATATCATTTCTATTCATACTTCACTGGAGAAAACAAAGTCATGTGGTCACACCTACCTGAAAGGGAAAGAAAAGCAGTCTCAAGCTTGACAGCTAGAAAAGGGGGGAAAGATTGGTACCAATTATCAGACTGCCACAATCTTCAAACACAAGTGCAATAATTCCTTTGCTTATACAATGGTCAGACTTTTGATCAAACATCCAGAAACAAGCAACAACCTTTTCCAGTATGTGAAATCCAGTGAACAGAATGGACAGAGTAGTTCCAAAGCTCTTGTCACTAGTCTATATGAGAGAAGAACAGTTATTCCACCTCTAGAGTACACTAATTTAGCTTTGTGAGCAAAATTAAGGCAGTAAAGAGCAAGACTGCATCTGTGTTTTTAAGCCCCCTGGCAAGCTTCAGTTTTTCCTGAGCTGCTGCTGGAAGAAAATGAAAGACATCAAAGGAGTGGAAAGGTGGAGAGAAGCCACTAGATGCAGACACACTGGCTACAGGGCAAAGTGACAGCTAGCAGCAGGATGGAGACATGCCAAGTAGAAGGCACAGCAGTCTGGGATAATTTAATACAGAGAAAATATTTCTAAACACACTTGAATATTCTGTGAAGTCTTCAATGTGTCACAGCTAAATACAGAAACTGATTCATGAGGGTGAACTATGTGAAAACCATCCCTAAAAGATGAGTATATAGATTCCAATACTATATATGTCCTCTCACCTCTATTTATTCTCCTCTTCTTATCTCCCTCACACCAAAATCCAATACGGGTGCATCTCGTCCTGCAGCATGCTTGCAGTCCATGCCTCGGACCGTGTACTTTTCTCATTTTCTTGTTTCTTAATAAACTCTTTACTCCTTTGAAAAAAAAATCCAATACTGGGATAATATTTATTTCAATTAAATGAAATTTAAATGAACATTCAGGGAAATACCTTAAATGGGAAAAGAACTTTCAAAGGAGGAGCCTATAGCCTAATGGAATGATTGTTGTATGATACCAAGGGAGATTAAATGGCCCATGTTCACAGAATGAAGCATTTTATACAAATAATGAAGATATATTTATGAGATAATTGTTGATAGACAAAATAAAAATATTTCCGTGGATCAAGGGTAAACTTTATTTACTCATACCACCTCATTACTCATAAAATTAGGTAAATCACGTATTTATGAAACCTACTGAGTTTAGCATTTAATGAAAGTTCTATCATACATAGAAAATATATTTGATGACAAATAGAATATATTAATAAATATGTTTAAAATTATAGCTTACATTGGTCATAATAGTTGTGTATGTGTGTGTGTTAACATATTCTATCCATAGGAAGAAAATAACAGTGCCAAGAGTTCCAAATGGCAATAATAGGAAAACAACTGATATTTGATTTAAGAATATAAGTTTTTATTTATATTTGTATCTGATAATCTAGGTATTCCCAACATTTCAAACAAATGAGAAAGTAACAATGTAAAAGTCCAATTTGGAAAAGTTTAAAAAAGCTTCTAACTTTGTCTAAGCTAAGAATTCAGAGCCTACTGTGTATTGATTAGTGATTATAAATAACAGAAAGCATCTTTAGCCAGCTTCAGTCCCAAAGAGGGTTTGTGCCACAAAGATACTCAGAGGGAGAAAATATCCATGTCTCAGCAACAAGGAGAAACCAAGACCTAGAAAGTATCAGAGATCCCCCTGAATCTCCTCTGCCCCTTTCTACATGGCTGCTTCTTCCAGTTGTATCTTTTTCTTGAGAAGAACTTTCTCTGCTTCTTCAGTCCAGTTTTCAACTCCTATCAGTTGAGGCTAATAGGGCAAGATCACATATGAACATGGCTAAAATACCCCAATGGATGGAAAGGTAGTTCCCAGAGAAAACTAATTTAGAGCTAAACAGAGAGCTTTGAAATTTTCTTTTATATATTATATATTTAGCCAAAAAATAAGCATTGTTGGAACTAAAGATATGCTTATAGCCTCTGTCCTTAAAAAGGGTCACAATCTCGTAAACCTATATATAAACATGAAAGAGTAAAATGTAGTACTATGATTAAGTAGTAAAGTGATGGCTTTGATCTAAATGCAGCTGAATATCATAGAAGCATGAGGGAACTTAAGTGAAAACACGTGTTTCAAATCTTGGCTCTGGTTCTTACTCCTTATGGGTCCTTGGATGGGTGGCAAATGATTTGAATCTTCATTTCCTTATTTGTAAATGGTGATGGTTATATTTAATGCAAAGTCATTTTGAGATCATTAAATGCAATACCACCAAATCCATTGTACACAGCAAAATCCAGGTACAACAGTTTGGTTCAATGAACATATGTTAAATATACATTTTGTGAAGCACTGGACAAGATGTTGCCAATAAAATTAAGACACAGGTGTTAGTTCTCCTTGAGGAAATCAAGGTCTTTGGGACCTGGGGTAAGGGAGACAGTGAGCAGATATTTCCAATGTAGTAAATTTGTTGACTATGACTCTGGCCGTGGTTTGGATAGACTGGGAAGGTTTCAGAGAGGTGCTAGAACTTCAGATAGACCTCAGACGGTGAGTAGCATTTGAACAGCAACATTGCACATCAGACTGGGCTAAAGGCTTGAACTGAGTTGACAGCTCTGTAAGTTGATGGTTCACATTTGTTCTGTGGCAAGAAAGCTAAATCAGTAATTAAGGGGACTTTTTCCAAACACTTCTGGGTTCAGGTAAAGGGACTGAGGAAGCTATCAATACAATTTTTAGGCAGGCTTTTCCATGGTAAGGGAGTTGGAAAATCTACTGTGTTTAAAAAATATGCATAGTAGCTAGTTGGGAATGTGTTATCTGGGCTCGGTGAAACTATTCAAAAAAAGAAATGTACATTCAATTTCACGGTATAAATTCAGAAAATTTATACCACAAACACCTAGACAAGAAGATAAATTTCAAAATCACTCTTTGCTAGATTTAACTGGGGTGGGGCGGGGAAATTACACCAGAATTTGACTATTTTAAAGTTGCTGCTTCACTACACTAGGTAAAGCCTCCCAGGGTGATTTACCATCTCAGAACAATTTGTTCATTTCACTTAGAAATAAAAAGTGTGTTTTGGCTAATAAATCTAAATTTATTTTGTAGTAGTCATTTTTCTTAATGGAAGTGTTTTCCAGATGTTGCCTAAGTCTAGTCATCTGGGACCTCTTCCAAAAAATGAGGAAAGTTTGATTTCATAGGTTGTCACTGTTGATTTTGTCTAACCTTTGGACTAATTGGTTCATCCCAATGTATTTGCACTAATATATAAGACTCCCAGGACATTGGAGAAATTCATCTATCCTTTGACGGGTAAGTGTCAAAGTTAACTTGCTCCAGGAAATTAAAAGTGTTTTGCTTTCAGTTCATTAGAGGTATGCTTTATTAAAGTTGTTTGGGAAAGGTTTACAAGGATAGTAATTGGAAAATTTGAAAAATATCACATGCATTACACCTGTTGGTGGCTTATAAATTTATATTGAGATTTAAGGAAAATTTGGGACAATAACTCTTCTGTGTTTGTTAAATTGAATGTTACTAAAACCAGATATTTTTTCTCAAGATAGGATTTAAACCTTGCACTGTAAGTATATGCTGTAATTTAAATAGAGTTTGTAAGACTAGTCTATTTTCTATTTGAGGGATTTCTAAAATATTAAAATAGTCAATGACAAGACTGAGATAACGACTTGATATTTCTCCATAAGATTAAATCTAGGTTACTTTTCAAAGTTTTATTTCATAAAAGGGATAGTTTTATTATTAAGTTGCTTTTTAAAAGTCACTGAGATGTTGTATGTAACTCAGGCATAAAGTTAGTGCTGAGATTAAAGAGCAGTTTTCTAATAGTTTCATTTTATTTTCAGCAGCGCTGAAAACAATCATGGAGTGGAAAATACTTCCCATTCACTTGCTGCTGCTTTCTGTTTTCTTGATTCAGCAAGTTTCTTCTCAAGGTACTATCCATCAAAAATATTTTTACTTAACTGTTGCTTTTAATTCAGTTTTTATTCTTATAACAAAAAATATAAATTTCTAGAACTGTATATTTTTGAGTATATGTACAACCTTAAAGTTATGTAAAAACACATCTAGCATATTTATAAACATTTTGGAATTCTTTTTTTCATGTATGATATCTTCCAAGGAGTTTGAGATTTATGTTTAGAAAAATTTGGATACTCATTTTTTCTATAATGCTCCTAAAAGTTAAAAAAATACACATATGATAAATCTATGCTGAAGCTATTCAATGAATTTAAAATAACTGTAAAGAAAAATATTTTAAGAGCAAATAATTCTTGCCAACATGTTGACAAAGAAAGTTAACTAGTTTTTTTATATCAAATACATTACTGATTCATTTTTATTAGCAACATGTAGACATAGATATACCACCATAAACCTTCACCACGTTTCAAGGGACATTTTTATCAATCTTGAAGTACTGTTTTTTTTTTTCATCCAAGTATAGACCCATACAGATATGAATGTCATTTTGTATTATATTATTGGAATTATTCCCACTCCTCCTTAAAAGACCCAATTGTGGATGAATGGTTCTTGTTGTTCACATTTTAGAGAAATGCTAAGGTACATTCGGTGTAATCACATTACCAAAATTTTACAGCATGTGATCTGGGTTGATTAGCGATAACAAGGCCAAGCTTCGGATTTTTCTTTATTTTTTTTTCTTTTTTTCCTTTGATAAGCAAAAATTGAGGGAAGAAAAATCACCGTTCTTGATTGTTATGGTGAAATTACATTTCTAAAGTACACATTTCCAGTAAAATAACTAAAACTCTCATGAAACCTGAGCATAGAGGTAACTCCCTGCATAGGCATAGTTTCAGAATCTCTTGGATAAAAAAGAAGGATGAACACCTGAAAGCAAATATAAATATTTAATAAGGAATTATGACTACTCTGGGGTCTCCATACCCTCTGCTCTGTCAAAATAGTATTTTAAGACTTACAACACTAGGTACTCTTTTCCTAATTTACGTTTTCCTCTGTAATACAATAAGTTGTTCACTAACACAATTTTACTTCCTTTTAAATAAATTGAATTAAAATTCGTGATTATAATTAATAGTAATAAAAGTAATAGACATTTAACTTATGAAAATAATTTTTCCTGTAAAGATAATCAATTTCCTATTTTAAAAATCTGCCAGATGTAAAAGGATAATCTTTTGATGTTGTCTTGTCTGCTTCTCTTGCATTCTCCTTAATCTCTTCTCCTTTTCTCTTTTTATATATATATATATATATGTATGTATTTATATATATACACTATATATGCATTTGTATGTATTGTGCACATGTATATGCAAAAAGTTCTAAAGTTGTCCTAATGTTTACTGTTTTATTTGCATATTAAGACTTTAACTTTCCAGGACTCATTATTTTGAGATTTTTTTTTTTCAGCGTGTTTCAATGTCCCTCTGTGGATTTAGGACATTGTACCTGCCAATTTCTATTCCAGAGATGGATTCAGTTGTATATTCCTGTGGCTATCTCTCAGGAAGGTTTTTAAGGCACTGTTCTCCAAACAATTTTTGAGATGTTTGACGATAATGACACATTTATTCTTGGTTTTATTGCCCAGCATAACTCTGTTCAGCACTTTTACATTCATGCCCAGTTGCTATTTCAAAGGTTATCTAACGTGTACTCTCTTTAGCAGTGGCTGTCAGCATCTGAATTCCCCCAAATTTAACCAGTTATCCCCACCAATAATCAGAGAAAGCCTAGTAAAGTCCATGCTTTCATAACCAGCCTGCTTTAAACTTACCATCAGGGATGAGAGACAATATGATATGGTGGAAAAAGCATGAGCTTGGAAACAGATACATAAGTTTAAATTTTGGATGGGCTATTCACTTAAGATGACCACATATTTATTACCCATAACGGTGCTTTTGAGAATGAAAGGGGTCGGTAAAAATAATCAATAGATATTAATTGACCTATAATATAATAGTACAATTAGAGCTGTTTACTATCTTTGTGCCCTTTAGCAAGTTGTTAGAATAACTGTTTCAGCTTCTTTAATCTACAACAGGGCTACCAATACTCTCCTGGAAGCATTTTTGCAAGTGTTAGAGATAATGCAGAACTCAGTGCCAGCACAGAGATGCTCAATAAACGGCTACTAGTAACTGCCAATAAGTGATAACTGTATTTGTATTTGTAAGTGATAGCATCAGTGATAACTGTAGTTGCTACCCTGCCTTCCTCTCCTAGGAATATCACACTCATTATTCTAAGCCATTACTTTGTCTAGTTTTCAAGTCAATAGTGTATTCATTTTCTCAGCCTAATGAGGAATAAAATGGCGTGATCAAAGTCATAAGAGATCAACAGAGCTGGGCCTGTTGTTAACCATTATTCCCCACTTTTTCCAATTGATAAAATTCCCTCTGACCTAGTGGCTTTGTCCTCATTAGATAGCTCCTTTTCTCTAAAGTGGTTTGGCGATGTTTACGCTAGTATTGTATAATTTTAGATTTATCAAGCTGTGCAGGGAGATGTGGGGAAGGGTATTCTAGAGATGCCGCCTGCAACTGTGATTATAACTGTCAACACTACATGGAGTGCTGCCCTGATTTCAAGAAAGTCTGCACTGAGGGTAAGTCCTGAGAGCTGGCGTCTCCTCTGTTGAGCTTGCTGTTCTGCAAGAGTCCTCTTGTACCCCCCTTGCAGTGCTGTTTTCACACTACTTCATTTCTTTTGCTTAAGTGTCTTTCCTTCCCCTTGCATAAATGTTGCAGTATGCTGTACCCAAGAATGGTATCAAGGCTTATAATTACTAGGGGAGTGGAAGGGGATCCTGAAAACCTATCACCTGTACAAGGTTACTGATTAACTCCAAGTAAAATGCCCATTTTAAATAGTCTTAATACTGTGACTTGGGAGTCATTAAGTCAATAGTAATGAGTATTTACTAACAATCAGAAAGATAATTGCTTAGTGGCAGGACCCTTGATTATTTTTTTAATGAAAATAATCCACAATTATCGAATAACCTTGATTGTTTACTATTTGGCTTTTAAAAAAATATTAACATATTTTTAAATCACCTGAAAAAGACTTATAAGATGAAGGATTTGTATTTATGATTAGGATGATTTTCATTTAAAACCCAAAAGGACTGAATTTTAAATTATGAATGATATTTCCCTTGAACATATTTTTGGTCACTTTGTTATTAACACACAAAACAATTATATGTAATTTATGAAAATTTTAATTAAAATTACTTAAGTCATATTTTCCTTAGATTTGCCTGTGAAGCTGATAAATATATTGTTGCACAGTTTTTGAGCTGTTTAAGGTAACTATTTCAAAGAGGTCTTTGTACATCCCTGCACTTCTGAAAAAAGCTTTTTTTTTTTTCAGATGAGTAGGCTCTGCTACATAGTACATGCCACAGGATTAGGCTGAAATCTTTCAACATTACACCTTGCCCAGTTTGTCATAATAAAGATCTCTGCATTATAAGGGATTTTCCAACCTGAACAGTGACCCATTTATATTAAGCCAGCTCTTGTGAATATACTGTTGTGGGATCCCACCATTCAGTTAATATAAATCTACTGCAAAGCAGTGGTGTGAGGATGGGGAAGAGAGGCTGCAGGGTACTTCACTGTGTAGGCACAGCCCAATTTCCCATCGTCCATACACGTAAATAACAGCAGCATTGGGCTGCCTTCTGAAGCCTTGATCAGCAAGAAAATGTTCCCTAAATCACCACATTTCTTTCTCGACTTGGGCTGTCTCTACTTGAGGCACCATCCATTTTTCAGGTTTAACGTACTCCAAATTCCAAATAAGTCTTAGAAATGCACTTTTGGAACACTAAGGAGCCATAAGGTGGGAAATAGCTATTAACGTCTGGGCACTGCTGCATAATCATCCGTAATGTTTTGTTTTGCTGTGGCTAGAACTTTCCTGTAAAGGCCGCTGTTTCGAGTCCTTTGTGCGAGGAAGAGAGTGTGACTGTGATGCAGATTGTAAGGCATACGGCAAGTGCTGTCCCGATTACGCTGACTTCTGCGAAGAAGGTAAGCATCACAGTACCAGCCCGTGCCTCTCGGTATGCCCAGACCTGCGCGCCAACCGTAATTGCACTGATAAGGTCTGACAGGCAGTCCCTCTAAGGCCTTGGCCTTACTCACATATTAGCTATTTCATAACAATTTTGTTTCACAAAGATGAATCAAAGGAGGAAAATCTCTTCCAATAGGCAGTCCCTGGCTCAGCCAGGCTCCAGGAACACAAGAGCTCCCTGGTTGAGTAACAGAGGAAAGGGAATAAGTATAGATGCATTTCCCTTCAGATTTGGTTCAATTTTGGTTTAAACCCACAGTAACCAACTTACTTGATGATTTCTTGTCTCACTCTAATGGTGCTGGCTCTACAATGTCAACTGTCCTTTGAGCTATCTGTGCTTTTGGCCTCAATGTTTGAGTGTATATTTAAGGATAGAATCAATACATTTAGCTTCTCTGAACAAGTAAATTTATTAATTAGTTTAAGCCCCTGAATTTAAAATCCTCTCCTCTGGTTATAGGTTCTGAACGAGTATTCTGAGAGTTTAAAACCCTCCAGACTTTACTTTAAAAAAAAAAAAAAAAAAAAAAAAATTTTTAAATTGAAACTGCTTCCTTTATTTTACTAAATGCTTGTTCTCAAATCCTACTTTGTTAAAACAAGAATATTTGTGGAGGTAAAAGTAGAAATAAGCATTGGTTGCATAACCTTATCATTTTATTTAAACAAGGCTGTACCTCCTCTTCTTTAGAAGAGCCGAGAAAGATAGGGTGGAAAACTGTTAATCAGCATAGTGGAATGATGTTTCTTAACTCTTGTATGTTTTCGTTGGAAATCATTCCAAAAACAATGGCGACAACACCCTCCGAATAAATTCAGAGCTCAGAAATCCTGCAGCTTTCAAAAGTACCCAGGCTGAGCCATACATGTTTACTCATTACCCTGATAATTGTTTTGGGTTGTAAGATAAAAGGTTAATTTTTCTCAGGAGATAGGTGGGAAGGGAAGATGATTGAAAGAATGATGAAGCATTATGAGAGCATTCTAATAAAGACAATGCTTTGTGCTACTGAGTGTTGTATAGAACTCAGTGAAAAAAATAGGTGAAGGCAATTCCAGGCAACTTCATTTATAGAATTTACAGAGATAATAAAAATAAAGCAACCACTCAGCTTCAATACTTTTAGAAAAGAACAACCAAACTATCTTGAGACTCGCCGCTTAGTTATTGCAGGGTTGCTAGCAATACTGCTTGTAGACATCTGTGTATCTCAAAATCACAGCATTTCACGAATTGAAGAAACCACAGCAGTCCAAGCGCCTCAGAATGTGGTTGAGGAAACTGAACTCAAGATGATGTTTGGCCCAAGACCACTAGGCTAGTACATGGCAGAACTGTTTCTCAGATTGAGGTTGTTGGCATTGTGGGGGGGGGCAGTGAGGAAAAGGAGGGAGTGCTTGTGGTCAGTTCATGGAGACTACAACAGTAGAGTCCTGAGATGTTGAGGGAGGTGGGGATGCACCAGGATTTATGAAAACTCCTTTCTACCCAGAGAGTCTCCATTGTGCTCTGCTTTCTTTATCTTTCAGAAGTCCTCCTTTTCTTCTAATTCCTAATTATCAAAAATAAATTCTGGGAGCGGACATGGCTCAAGCCATTGGACACCTCCCTCCCATGTGGGAGGTCCCGGGTTTTGTTCCCTGGGCCTCCTAAAAAGAAGACAAGCATACACGAACAGACATAGAGAGCAGACAGCGAGCGCAAAAAAATGGGGGTGGGGAGGAAATGGGAGAAAAAAAAAAATTCTTGTGTCTTCTCTTCTAGACCTGAAAAGCGAGGGAGTGAGGGGTATAAAAGACTTAAAAAGCTACATACCAAACCATTAAAAGTTGTTTATCTTTGGGAAGGGCAACAAATTTTAAAAAAAAGCATAAGGTGAAGGTGTGAAGTTTACACAAGAGTAAATATCTGTGTGGAATTTTGTATTAATAAAAATTATTTTTATTATAAATGGAAGGTAAATTATCATAATTTGATTTAAATTAATATGAAAACAAATTATTATATTCTCAAGAGCATGACTATTCTGTCATCCACACATAGCACAGAAGAGGAGCTCAGTGGTTGGAGCTTATAGAGTCAAGTACTTGTTAGTCAATTTCTTGTTAGACAAATGCCTTCAGAAATCATCTAAAATAAAGACCTCAATTTGCAGGCAGAAAACAAGGTTCAATAGAGGTTGGGCCTAAGGTCACAATGGCAGAGCTGTGTAGCAGGGCTAGGACTAGAATTCAGGTTTTCTGACTCCCGAGCCATTGTTCTCTATAATAACTTAGAATTTGAGAACAAATATTTTATAGCAATCCATCTTCCAAATTAATTGGTTCAGAATTATTAGTGTTGGGCTAGAGCCTGCCTGCACTGGTTTTCACCAGCATCTACTCTTGAAGCCAGATACATCTGTACCTTTCAGTTAGACTTGCTGATGAATATAAACAAGATGTTAACCGACCTGTCTTGTTTGGCCTCAGTGCACAATCCCACATCACCACCATCTTCAAAGACTGCACCTCCACCTCCAAGAGCATCTCAAACCATCAAATCAACAACCAAACGTTCACCTAAATCACCAAACAAGAAGAAGACTAAGAAAGTTGTAGAATCAGAGGAAATAACAGAAGGTAGGAAGATGACGGAAGTAACAAAAGGAGGATTTCTTAGGTGAAATAACCTGTAGGTAGACTATTTATAAAAGACTCTTCTCCTAGAACAGTCATCTTGTAAGTCATGAAAGGCTCATTACATTTTTTGTTATTTATTTTTTAAGAGAAAAGTTTGCTTGCTTTATGTCAAAGTTTAACCCAAAGTATAAACCCTCAAGTATTAAAGTTTTTCCTTATTTACAGAATTCAGTATGGGACCAGGTTAAAATTGTCAAAAGGAACAAATCTCATTATTTGGGGAAAAAAAAAAAAAAAAAGTCTCTGATTTTCTTGACAGAATAATTAGTTTCTGTGAGAAATTTTGGCAGTTATGGGAAGGTTGAGAGAAAGTTGTACTGTTAGAATCTGTTATATACTCATTTACTTTGCTTTTAATTAGAAATTAAAAGGGCAGTTGATCATAATACTGATGAACTAAAAGCAGAACACAGACATTTGTAGATCAGTAAAGAGCATTTCTTGTATTTCAACTGGCGGTTCTTTCTTGTTTTAAATCACAGTTCGTGTGATCGACATTTTTATTTGATTTGTAGAACATTCTATTTCTGAAAATCAAGAGTCCTCCTCTTCCTCTTCCTCTTCCTCTTCACGTATTCGGAAAGTCAAGTCTTCCAAAAATTCAGCTGCTAATAGAGAATTACAGAAGAAACTCAAAGGTTTGAGCATTGATAAAGCTCAATGACTATATCAATGCCATGTTAACAACAATAATTTAAAAGTAATGTGCTGGTAGAACAATTTGAGGGTATTTCAATATTTGGGGGTATATAACTTTATAAAAATTATTTTAGAAGATACCAAATGAATACTTCCTACAGGAAATTAGTGCCAAGCAGCTAAGACACCACTCAAAAACAAAAAACAAGATCTATGACAGCAACTGTGGAACCAAGGGATTGGGCCAGAGATGATTATTGATGCTGTTCTAGTACAATTCCTGGCTACCTGACCTCCTCCTCCTCTTCACCTCCTCCTCCTCCTCCAACTATCTTCCTTGTGTTTTCATTTATCCTTCTTCAGCTTTTAAAAATTTTATTTAACATTTATATATTGCTTTGTTTTACAAATATTAATTCATTTAATTCTCATAAACCTCTATGAGACAGGTACTATTATAATCCACATTTTACAAATCTTTATTTTCCATAATAAATTGCATGCCATCTGACTTATTTTTTTCTCAAGTAGAGAATGTACTATATAGTAGGTATTACCTCCTGAGGGAAGATTTCCTTTGTTCTGCTTTTTTATTTCTTAAAATATATATGCTTTTTTTCAAGAAATATACTGGCTTTTTGAAGAACTGTGTTTCCTGGGTAGTTGTGATTTCCTCTAAAATAGTCTATCTAGCTAAATAGCCAGATGTTAGTTTTTGAGTCATCCAGTGTTTTACATATAATAGAAGTGCAGTATGTATTTGCTAAGTGGAATTCACCTCAGTGACAGTGCCCCCTGGGATTTGTAGTTCACCTATATGGTAGCTTCTATGGGAGTACAGTTAAATAGGGACTTTTGCTGCCATGGCATCCTAATCTCCCTACTTCCCCTGAGACTCCCATATTTGGGTAGGCAGAGGGAAGAGAGTAGCTAATAGGCACATGTACAGTACCGGGGCTCAGCAGACTCCTTGAGGGTAATTGTAGAGGCTGCTGCAGTAATTGGTGGAGTGAAACTACAAGATGTGGGAACTAGGCTTCCTGCAAGGAAGGAAGGAGCACTGAGTGATGAGAATAAGAGGAATGGGGGAAAAGTAAGAGGCAAAGAGATGAATTAGTGTTATTCATCACCTTGGTCATTTCAAAGTTGCCAACTGACTTCCATGTATTAATTGTATAGGGTTTTACTTGTGCTTTTCATCCCTTACCTCATTTATTTCCTAAGACAGCCAAATAATATAGGTCGAGTATTTACCATTTTACAATAAATTAATGGGCATACTGGAGGTTAGCAATTTGCCTAGGGGCACACAGCTAGGCAGTGATAAGGGTGGGACCTATTGTCACTATTAAAGAAAAAAAATGATTAAAAATAACAAGATGTATATATTTTTTCTAGTAAAAGATAAGAAGAAAGAAACTCCTAAAAATAGACCTACCCCAGAACCACCAATTATAGATGAAGCTGGAAGTGGATTGGACAATGGTGATTTCAAGCTCACTCCAACTCTTGACATTCTTACCACCCAGAGCAATAAAGTCACCACATCTCCCAAGATTACAACAGTAAAACCAAAAAGTCCTAAACCCAGTCTTCTACCTAATCCTGGTATGAGCACTGCTAAGGTCACACCCAAAGAGACATCTTCAACAGTAGAAACTAAAGACACCAATACAACAAATAAACAAACTTCAACTAAAACAAAAGAGAAGACTACTTCAGCTAAAGAGACACAAAGCACTGAGAAAAAATCTGCTAAAGATTCTACGCCCACATTTGCAGTGCCTGCTAAACCTTCACCCAAGCCTGAAACTACAACCAAAGCCCCTCCTCTCATGACCCCCAAGAAATTGACTCCCACCACCACCAAACCACCAGCTCCTACCACCCCCAAGGCACCTGCTCCTACCACCACCAAGGCGCCCATACCCACCACCCCTGAGAAGCCCACACCCACCACCACCAAGCTGCCAGCTCCCACCACCACCAAGGCGCCCATACCCACCACCCCCGAGAAGCCCACACCCATCACTGTCAAGGTGCCCACTTCCACCACCACCAAGGCACCCATACCCACCACTGCCAAGCCAGCGGCTCCCACCACTTCTGGGAAGCCCGCACCCACCACCACCAAGGCGCCCGTATCCACCACCCCCGAGAAGCCTGCACCCACCACCGTCAAGGCATCCATACCTACCACCCCCGAGGCACCCACACCCACCACCGCCAAGCCGCCGGCTACCACCACTCCCAAGGCGCCCGCACCCAGCACCGCGGAGGAACCCTCTCCTACCACACCCAAGGAGCCCGCATCGGCCACCACCAAGCCACTAGCTCCCACCACTGCCGAGGTGCCAACACCTGCCACCCCCGAACAGCCCTTTCCCACTATTCCTGAGGCACCTGCTCCTACCACTTCTGAGGCCTCTATTCCAAATATCACTGGGGAGCCTCTCACCACCCCCAAGACCCTTGCTGAACCAACCCCTGAGTTTCCTGCAGACCCCACACCAAAGGCTCTTGAAAAAGATCCCAAGGAACCTGCTTTACCTACAGCCAAAACTCCTGACGTGACCAAACCTGAAATTACTACAACAGCTAAGGACAAAACAAACGAAAAAGCCATATATACTACATCTGGAATTACAACTATTGCACCTAAAACTACAACAAAAGAAACAGCAACAACAGAAAAGACGACTACTGAGTCTAAAATAACCAGTACAAACACACAAGTAATATCTACCACAACTGAAGATACCACAATGCCACCCACAACAACTCCTAAACCTAAAACTATTACACCCAAAGTATCTATAACAAAGATAACTACTAAAGCTGAAGAGACTATGAACAAACCTGAAGAAATAACAGCTAAACCAAAAGATACAGCTACTACTTCTAAAGTGACAACTCCTAGGCCACAAAAGCCAACCAAAGCACCCAAAAAGCCCACTTCTACCAAAAAGCCAACCAAAACACCGAAAGTGAGAAAACCAACTACACCTCCTTCAAGGGTGACATCAACATTGCCTGAATCGAACCCTTCCTCTTTAAATGAAGCCATGCTCCAAACCACCACCAGCCCTAACCAAATGGCAAACTCAGAAATGGATGAAGCAAATCCAAAGAATGAAGATGTAGATGCTGCTGAAGAGGGAAAACCTCACATGATTCCTAGGCCGCCTGTATTAATTCCTCTAGGTATTCCAGCCTTTGATTCTATAGTGATAGGACCCAATCAAGGCATGAACACCAACCCCATGTTTTCAGGTAATAAGAATCAGTTTCTTTCATTTAAAAAACTGGTGATGTTAACAATTCTATCTGAACTAGAATGCTCAGATTTAGTATCATTCTACTGAGATAAAATTATTTGGAATGCTGACCTTATTACCTTGTGGTTTTATAGCTTCTCTGTAGCTAAACAGGAGAGTACCACAGTAAGCTTATTTAGTTTTTGGAAAATTGAGTCATAACCAGTAATAACCTAGTATTATGAATTCAGTGCATCTTTGTAAAAAGAGATGGTGTATAGAATGTAAAAAAAAAAAAAAAAAAAAAAAAAAAAATCGTTGGGAGTCTAAAATCATTGTTTTCCAAACCAATCTCAAAGTGCAATTAAGTTCAAACATCTAAGAAAGGTCTAATTTACATGAAGATAAAGGTAACCTGGCCCAGAAAGGGCAAACGGGGAAAAAGAACCCTGAGGGCAGATTTGAAAAGAATGTAAATACTTTTCTCATTCTGTTATATATCAGCCTAATATTTAATTTTTTGTTTTAGACGAGACTAATTTATGCAATGGTAAACCAGTAGATGGACTGACTACTCTGCGCAATGGGACATTAGTTGCATTTCGAGGTAAACTAAGTACATATTTCTTTTTCTTGCCATCATTTTGTTCCTGGCATTCATAAAAATCAAAGCCATAGCAAAGTGCTAGTTTGCGTTGAGTTTTCTGAGTCATCTGATTTATGAACCTTACACAGTATTATGAAAACCTGAGAGTAAACCAAAATATTGGGTTAACAAAATTCGACACATTAAAGTAACAAACAAAAGCACCTGAATGGATACCTCTGAGGATTTTCTTCCCATTAGGAAACAAAAGGTAGTTCAAATTTTCATTTCCTATCAAATGAAATGACAGCAAGATTTGTATTCCCTTCTCTATTTTGTTTGAAAATATCACCTTGATAGTGATGTTTAAAGGTGTTACACTGAGAATAATAGTTTTGTTTTCTAACTCCTGTAATCTTCTAGTCCAATCTTTTGAACATGTAGATAAATTATAGCCTATAGAAGCTAAGGAGATTTTACTAGCCATTTGACAGAACTCTGTAATTCTAAAAAATAATGAAATTGAGATCCAGAGAAATGAGTGGTTTTCTAAGTCACAAACCTGGAAGCTTTTAGAAAAACTGGAAAACATGCTAAATTTTAGACTTAAGAAAATATCTACTCTCAGAAATATTCTATTACTACCTTCTGTACTAATATTCACTGTACTAATTCAACCTTCTATTCATACAATGCTTAAGTCAATCCATTTTTATAAGCCATTTTGTTTTGTTTTTTTTAAAAAATCATTTTGCTTTCTTTTGAAATATGTTTAGTATTCAATTTGTAGGCTGATCTATCTCTTTAATTTTAGGTCATTATTTTTGGATGCTAAGTCCCTTCAGACCACCATCTCCACCTCGTAGAATTGCTGAAGTTTGGGGTATTCCCTCCCCCATTGATACTGTTTTTACTAGATGTAACTGTGAAGGAAAAACTTTCTTCTTTAAGGTATGAAAAATATCCCTGTGAGAGAAATAAGCAAATAACCAATGTGTTGTTTGTTATGATGGCCTAGATCAGCTTCACCTCCACTTCAAAAGTGTCTTGAAATTTTAATAAATTATGCTATCAAAATTTAAGTTAATTAACATCAAGAAAATACTTGATAACATATTGTTAAGTTATTGAAACATTTAATTAAGTTAAAACTTCCTCCCCATACTTAAATCTAGAAACCAGTTTCTAGACTTTCCCCCCATAAATTATGTTAATACCATTTTCTTTTTTTAATTTAGGATTCTCAGTACTGGCGTTTCACCAATGATAAAAAAGATGCAGGATATCCCAAACAAATTGTAAAAGGATTTGGAGGACTAAATGGAAAAATAGTGGCAGCTCTCTCAATAGCTAAATACAAGAATAGACCCGAATCGGTGTATTTTTTCAAGAGAGGTATGTGTGACAATATTACAACACTCCTATGATTTGATTTGCCAGAGTATTTTTATTCAATATTTTTATTTACTGGGTTTAACAACTAAACAGATTTTTAGTGGCTGGAATAAAATATTTTCAATGAAAATTTGAGAATAAAATTGAGGACAGTAAGAAGTATTCAGAACTCTCGACATGGAAATCACAAGTCATTGATATAAAGAATGTCATCATATACTTTCAAACAGTTAACCATGTAACTGCAATTAGTTGGCTTTATTCATCCAGTAAGCACTTCAGGGTTTAGTAATTATTTTAATAATACCCTTGACTAATAACCATTATCAATGTCTGAACATATTTTATGAAAAAACATTGATCTTTTCCTCTACCTTGTAAAAGCTTCTTTTCATCTTTTTGGGGGACTAAAAATAATACTATGTGTGATTTTATAATACATTATAGGTGGAAGGGTTCAACAGTATATTTACAAACAGGAACCAACCAGAACGTGCACTGGAAGGCCTGCTATAAATTATTCAGTGTATGGAGAAACAGCACAGGTTAGGAGACGTCGCTTTGAGCGGGCTACTGGACCTTCTCAAACACACACCATCAGAATTCACTATTCACCCATCAGAACCAATTATCAAGATAAAGGTAAATTTTTTATTGCTAAAAATTCTTATACATGAAGTAAATGTCATATAGTTTTTTTCTACAGTAAGATTTATTAAATGTAAGTAAGACCAAGTATCCCTAATTAAGCAAAACACATCAATTTTCTTAGGGAATGACCAAAGAACACTATTTTCCTTTTTTGGTGGGTAAGGGATGCAATTTATTCAGGTTTGTTAATTAGAATAAATACTATTTATTAAATACCTCTTATCAGGAGCATCATTACAAATCTGTACCTCTCCCATCAATCCTAAACGGTAGGCAGTAGTATCACGACATTACCGGGCAAAAACTGAGGCTCTGAAGTTAATTAATTCACCCAAGGTGACAGAGCTAATAAGTGACCAAACTGGGATTAAAATTCATAACTGATCCTAAAATATTGCACAGTATTAAAAGGTAAAAATGTCACCCACAGATTTCCTACATAATGAAGTTAAAATAAGTACACTATGGAGAGGATTTCCAAATGTGGTTACCTCAGCTTTATCACTGCCTAACATCAGAAAACCTGATGGCTACGATTACTATGCCTTTTCTAAGGGTAAGTTATATAAAATCTCAATAGTTTCCCAAGGATGTGATCTAACTTCTGAACTATGAATACAATCAAAACAAATATACCAAAAGTGGGTAATTAAAGGCAAGAACTATAACATTTATTCTAAGTGCTCTGAACAAACGATGGTTTAGATTTCAACTTTGATTAAACTGCATAGGATTGTAATTTAATTATGCCCTTTCACAAGATTTAAAGCCCATTAAGATAAAATATCCAACTACTTAAGAAAAATTGTGACATTTAATGAATGCCTTGCTGCCACAGTTATATTAATTTGCATCATAAAATAGTCCATAGAATGAATTACCCAAGACACTTTTCTTTGCAAAAAAGCCCAGAATTCTTATTGTTAAAAATGACATCAGACAAAAAAGACATTAGAAATGCATTTTTAAAAAAAGACAAAACCTAAGTATAACTATTTTTCAAAGTAACTTTTTCTGAAATGTTTACTTTGAACAAGGGAGCCTAATTTTACTGAAAGGTATTGAAAAGTAAATGCACCAAGGCAACTGTTTTCCTCTTTGTGAGAAAGTTCAAACTAATTAATAAAATCATTTCTGATATTAAAATGATAAACACTGTATTTGAGTATAACTTATTCTCGTTAAAGTTCAAGTGTTTTGTTTCTTTTTAATTGAAAAAGATTTTTCTTCTATTTAGATCAATACTATAACATCGATGTGCCTAGTAGAACAGCGAGAGCAATTACAACTCGTTCTGGTCAGACCCTATCCAAAGTCTGGTACAACTGCCCTTAGATTGATGGGCCAACGAAGAGCCAACTAATTAGAATGAAGAAAAGAATGATAAATTTTTGACACTGAAATACATTTTATTAATAAAGAATGTTGAGATGAGCACACCAATTTAAATACAAAAGTGTTTTAAACTTGACATTCATTACACTAAAACAAATTTGACAATCATATTCACAACTGGAGTTTATATTACATTTAATTAATATTTCCTCTGTTTATTCCTCCTCTCCCTCCCATTGCATGGCTCACACCTGTAAGAGAAAAAAAGAACCAAACTCAATGCATCTTTAAGAAGGTTGCTCAAAGCTGGGTATTCACTTACCCTAGGTTCGTTATAAAAACTGTTTGCAGTTTCAGTGCCAGGCACTGTGGATATAAAATTGAGTTAAATATTCTATATCTTCAATGGGATGGATTATACAAATTAGGCTAGTAGTTTTATGACATGCAGGTTATCTAGTAATTATATTAGACAATAAGCAGATTAGGCAGGGATGTAACAAATGAACATATAGCACTTTAGATTTTCCAAGTCTTACTTTGAACTCAAGTAAGAAACCAGTAAGTATAAAATATAAACACCTATTTATAAAATACCTATTGTATCCAAATACATCTGCAAGAAAAGCTTACAGCTTAGTAAACATCACATGGTCAAGGTATAATTATTTAACTCGGAGCATATTTTAAAAACCAGACACAAGCTGGAAGCTTAGATTAGAAAGCCTGTTTCATTTATAACTATCCCACATCCTGTCGTGTCATCAGTATGATAGGAATTTACCTCTCTGTCTGTTAAACTGACGACCACGGACTCCTTGTCTCAACGTTGTCTGAAGTCTTACTCGTCTAAAAGGCTTTGGTTGACTGCTGCTAGTATCTAAGAAGAAGAAGAAGAAGAAAAAAAAAAATACAAGAAAAACAAGTTAAAACTTGCTAACTGAATGTATGGAAAAATTCATTTGCTTTCAAATTTTTTTTTTAAATGTGAGACAAAGTATGAAGTAAAAAAAAATCCTTATTAGAAGAAAAGGACTTTTTCCATTTACTCAACTCAACTAATTTAATATTTAATTGTGCCAATCAAGTATAGGTGACTATATTAGGTACTGTGGAATACAATGGTAAACAAAACACCAGGCCCTCAGGAAACAGTTAATAACAACATAAGGTGAGTTGTATTCTCTTTTTTGGATGCCCCACATCCAATTCATTAGCAAATCCTGGCAGCTCTAACTTAAAAATACATTCCAGTGTTCTTTTAGCAACTATAGCAAGGGAGGATCACTAGTGCAGGGTGTCGAAGTGTGTAGGGAAGGGTGCACCTGGGTCTTGCCTCTATGGAATATGAATGTGTTCATAGGGCTTTATCTCAGTGTTTGGAGACCCACACAATAACCAACAAACTATTAAATTCCCATCCTGGGGACTCTTGCTATGTTCTCTAATAGAGTGGCAAGAATCTCTAGAGTACATAGGCAGCGACTAATAAAAGAAAACACCAACAATCCAAGTCCTTGTGCTTATGAACCTTATTCTTGTAAAATTTAAACTTAGCCTAATATCTATTGCCTAAGAGTTACCTCCTGAAAACCTTGTTACTCAAATGTGGTCTCTCTTCCAAGCCAAACTCAACAAATAAACTCACTATTCCACTACTCCCCAACCCAGGTGTGGGATATGGCTCCCAGGGATGAGCCTCCCTGGTACCAAGGGATTATTACCAAGTGCCAACCAGCAAAACATTTGGAAAAAGATCTTGACCAAAAGGGGGAAAATTAAATACAAAGGAGTTTTTATGGCTAAGAGATTTCAAAGCGAGCCAGGAGGTCATTCCAGAGGTTGCGCTTATGCACATCTCAGGTGGTTCTCACTAACTACCACAGAAAAACAAAGCCTCAAACGGGCACTTCTGAGGGCTCTAGAGGCATCTGGGCACTACAGGCAAGGCACACAACCCCATGAAATCGGCATTCTATCAGTGTTGTATTCCTTGGAATATATGTTAACATATTTCCCCAATGTGACAGACTCATTAATAACTTCCTACACATTCTTCTACCCCTTTTATCTGATCCTATAATTATCACTATACTCCTTAAATATATGTCCCAGAGACTTAAATCTTCAATCTGTTCATATGCCAGTTGAGCCCTGAATCTCAGCAGAGTTTCAGTCAACACCTACTCTCCAGTTCATCGGACTTGCCCAGACAACTAACAAAATGATGATGGACAACCCCATCCCAAAAAGCAGAGAGTATCTACAACTCTAAGTAAAACAGTTCCTTCCATTTACCCCATAAAATCTAAGCCCCCTCTCAATCTGAAGCAGAGCGGGCATCATCATCCCCAAATCCTCAAGATTGAGGAAGGAACAAACATAAGGGGGGAATGGAACCATGGATCAAAGTAAACATAATTATTGTAGTAATGGAAGAACTTCTAACATTGATACAATGAGAGTGGTTACCAGGGGGTACTGTGGGGAGGGGGAAGGAAGAACAGGTGGAATATGGGGCATTATTAGGGCATTGGAATTGTTCTGCATGGTATAGCAATGATGGAGTCAGGCCATTATACATTTTGTCAAACCCCATAAAATTGTACAGTGCAAAGTATAAACCATAATGTAAACTACAGACCATGGTTAGTAACGATGCTTCAATGTTTGTTCATCAATTGTAACAAATGTACCACACTAATGTAAGATGTTATTAATAGGGGAAAATGTGAGAGAGGGAGTGGGGTATATGGGAATCCCCTACAAAATCCAATAGATGCTTGCCTTAAGCTGCCTAAGGACTTTGCATTTGCTATTTCCTTCATCCTGGAGCACTCTTCTAGCTTGCTCCCTTTACCTCTTTCAGATCTTCACTTAAATAGAACCTTCTTAGTAGTGAGGGTTTCTGTGAAATTGCCTAGCACATGGTAGACCATTAAATATCTATGGACCAAACAATTAACTGCTGAGATGGGGAAGTATAGTATTTTACATTACTGAAAAAAATCTCAAGATATTCTAATTTCATATTATACTTTCAAAGGAAACATTTTCTCACTTAAGTTCTGTTAAGACATTACTAATATTAATTTTGCTGAGGAAAGACAATTCTTATGGGAAATGAGAATATAACGGGAGGCACAGAACCTGAATACCTTTACTATTAATAACCATGATAGCTATAATTTTTTGAGCCTTACTATGTGTGAGACTGAGATGAGCAACGTACATTATTTCTAAGCCTCACAGTAAGACTAGTTTATGAATGCCCATATTTCATAATAAAATGTTTATAGAGATTTGAAGCCACTAGTTGTTAGAAGGTAGAAATGGGATCTGAAACTAGCAATATTGGCTAATACTCGTCACCAAAAAGCACCTGAGAGGGAGGGAAAGAAACCATGGGATAGAAAAGTTCTGTGACTAAAAAAGTAATTAATTTACCAAGTCTGCCACAAAACTTAAGGGCTCCACGCCAGTTACATTTCAAAGTGCAAACAGAGTGGATGATTCAGTATTATATTTCCTCAATAATGAAAATAATTCCCCACCTAAAAATTTTGAGGTAGCTAAGCTAGTGCAGTACATTAAGAGTAAAGCCTCTAGAGCCAAACTTCTTAAGTGTCTATCCTGGCTCCTCCATTACTTAGCAGTTCTATGATTTTGGAATAGTTATCCAACCTTTCTGTAAAATGGGGATGAGCACCTACCACATTTGGTGGTTGTGAGAATTAAAGGAATAAATATACATAATGGGCTTAGGTGTGGTACTGCCTGATACAAAGTAAGTACTCATTTATGTTTATCATTTTTCAAAAAAGTACCACAGAGAACTTTGATTACAGAAAATATCTTTCTTCAAAAATTGAAAAGCCAAACTTTGAAACTGTTTACAATGGTAAATTTCAAGGATTGTTTTGCAGCAACAAACCTCCCATCCCCACCATCTTCCATATTAAATCTCATGTAGAAACCAAAATATGTAGAAGAAATAAAAATGAAGCTGTTCTGGTTTATTTAAAATGTCCCTTTTAAATAAAGCATTTTATTTAAAAAACATTTTTTTAAATATATACTTAAAAAAAAAAAAAGATACGTAGATTACATAAATGTTACATAAAAAATACAGGGGATTCCCACATGCCCTGCTCCCTACCCCTCTCACACTTTCCCACATTAACAACATCCTTCATTAGGGTAGTACATTTAACACATTTTGGAGCACTGCCACTAAGTGTGGATTATAATTTACACTGTAGTTTACACTCTGTCCCGCACAATTTTGTAACTTATGACAAGGTAGACAATGGCCTGTATCTGTCTTTGCATTGTCATTCAGTACGATTCCCAAGTCCCAAAAATGCCCCTATATTGTACCTATTTTTCCCTCTCCCTCATCCCAGAACCTCCAGTGGCCACTGCCTCCACATCAATGATAAAAGTTCTTTCATTGCTAGAATCACAAGTCTATAGTAGAATAACAGTAAGTCTATTCTAGTCCATCATTCAGTCCCCAATCCTGAGGATTCTGAGATGGTAATACCCACTCCGCCTCCAACTGAGAGGAGGCTAAATAAAGCATTTTAAAATTCAGGAAGAAGAGGTTATCCAACTGTTATTACTAATACAATAGTATCTTGCAAGCAAATTTGATGGATAAAAGTATTATTGTAGCCAAGAGCAGGAACTTACCGACAGAAGAGCTGGAAGGAGGATCCTGGCTGGTGGAAGGGAGATCCGACTCATCAGATGCCTGAACAGGTTCTTCTTCCTGCTGGCTATCAATTTCTAGGCCTGCTTCTGAACTAATTCTAAGAAAGAAAAAAAAATTTATTAAAAAAAATATAAAACGGAATCTGGATGTAACCTAAGTAGTTCCCAAACTTAAAAAAGTAATTATTTTTTATTAGTGAAGTTGTAGGTTTACAGAAAAATCATGTAGAAAATAGAGTTCCTAACTCCCCATCCACAGTTTTCCCTATCATTAACACTGCATTAAGTGTGCTATATGACAAATGATGAAACAATATTATTATCATTATACTATTAACTATAGTCCGTAGTTTATGCTAGGGTTCATGGTCTTTGTTGTACAGGTCTGTTTTGAAAATTTTACTCTAGTAACATTTTTCAACCTAAAATTTCTCAATTTTAACCACAATCAAACATATAATTCAGTGGTGTTAATTACATTTACAATGTTGTGCTACCATCACTACCATCCAATTACCAAAACTCTTTCATTACCCCAAATAGAAACTCTTTACCAATAAAGCATTAACTCACTATTCCCTACCCTGATTCCAGCCCCCAGTTTCTGACTCTATGAATTTGCTTATGCTAATTATATCATTGAGATCACAAAATATTTATCCTTTTGTGTCTGGCTTATTTCACTCAATATGGTATCTTCAAGGTTCATCTGTGTTGTTGCATGTATCAGAACATTCCTTTTTATAACTGAATAATATTGCACTGCATGTATATTATATACCTCATTTTGTTTATTCATCTGCTGATGGACACTTGGGTTGTTTTCATCTTTTAGCAAATGCCACTATGAATATCAGTGTGCAAATGTGTTCAAGTTCCTGCTTTCAACTGTTTGGGTATATACCTACAAGTATAACTGTCAGGTCATATATATAGTTAATTCTATACTTAACTTTCTGAGGAAATGACAAACTGTTTTCTTCAGCAGTTGCACCATTTTACATTCCTACCAACAACGAAAAAATGTTCCTATTTCTCCACATCCTCTCCAACATTAAGTATTTTCCATGTCTTTTATATATATATATATATATATATAGCCATTCTAGGGGCTATGACATGGTATCTGGTGATTGTGATTTACATTTCCCTAATGGCTCATGATGTTGAGCATCTTTTCATGTGCTTATTGGCCATTTGTGTATCTTCTTTAGAGAAATGTCTATTCAAGTCTTTTGCCCATTGTTTAATTCAGCAGTTTTTTTTGTTGTTGTTATTGAATTGTAGGATTTCTTTATATATTCTGGAGAGTAAACCTTTATCAAATATATGGTTTCAAAATATTTCCTCCCACTCTCTAGGTTGTCTTTTAACTTTCATGATGAAGTTCTTTGATCCATAGAAGGTTTTAATTTTGAAGTCCATTTATCTATTTTTTCTTTTGTTCTTCCAATATCTTTTTGAAATTAGTTTATCACTTTAAATGATCCAGAGCTCCCATCCAACTCAAAGCTGTAGATTCTGGTATTTCTAACCACACATTTTTTTTTAAAGAGGTTAGGGAAGACCTCAAGTTGTTTCCCGCCCCTTTCTTTTCTAAGACATGTTTCAACTTTAGTTTTTGTTTTCCCTCTCTTTTTATGGCTAATTTTCCCCCCCTCTTTTGACAAAGGATGTTCAAATTCTTGTCACTCACAGAAAGTATTTATCCAAATTTTGATAAATCCCCAAACTTTTTTTCCACAGGAAAACAAAGTACTGAAATAATCTCTAACAGTCACAATTGTTAATAGTATACCAGTAACTCATCATGTGGCTCTAGCCCGGTAAGATCTGGGTATGTGAAATTCCTGGCTCAATGGTTATAACTCCATCTTACTCTCCCCCCATTCAAGAAAATCTATCACAAAAGCAAGTGAGAGTTATAATAGGATGAGAAAAACTTGAAATTGCTCCAGTTTTTATCATTTGTAAACTTTAATCCAATTATTAGTAACAATTTACCTTAAAGACACTTCCTGACTGTGTCCTGAAGGTGAGAACTGCTGGTCAAGTACAATAGCATAGGGCTGGAGAGTCCAGTGATGTCTGGATTCAAATCCAGGCCAAGGCAGTTACCACTGGTATACCCTAACGAAAGTTTTAACATGCTAAACTTGAGCTTTTTCATTTGCATAATGGAGATAAAACTTGAGAGAGGTACTGTGCAGGGTAGAAGTGACATAGTAAAGTGATCTGCATATGGGTTGAATTGTGTCCCCCAAAAGAGGTATGTTAAAGTCCTACCCCTCAGTACCTCAGAGTGTGACCTTATTTGGAAATGGGGTCCTTGAAGTTGTGATTAAGATGAGGCCAAACTGGATTAGGGTGGGCCCTAATTCATTATGACTGGTATCATTCTGAGAGGGAAATCTGGACACACAGCAGACAGACACAGGAGAGAAGGCCATATGAAGATGGAGGAGGGAGAGCTGTAACAACACATCTACAAACCAAAAAACCACCTTGGATTATCTGTATACACCAGAAGCTAGAATAGGCAAGGAAGGCTGTTTCTCCTATAAGTTTCAGGTGAAGCAAAGACCTGCTGACACCTTGCTTTTAGACTTCTGGCCCCACAACTGTGAGACAATAAATATCTGTTGTTTAAAGGCACGAAGTTTGTGGTACTTTGTTATGGAAGGCCTAGAAATCTAAGACTTATGGGTATGCAATTAATGGCAGCTAATTTCTAACTTATGTGTTAAAAATGTTTTGAAAATTACTAGAAAATCTCTAATTTTTATGAAGCAAGTTTTTCAAGCATCAAAGTCTGCACATAAATAAACAGTAAGTGAGAATGACCTGAGAGTATACTACTAAATGGAAAGTGAGTCATTTCCTAATATTCCTTTACAGAAAGACTACTTTCTTGGTGAAAAGGTGAAGGAGCTACTTTAATGAAAGGGTACTATTGCTTTTAAAGAAATACTTTGTTCTAAATTACATCATTCAGGGAGACAATTGCTTTTTTTTATTTATTTGTCTCCTGTTATTCATTAGGCACAGAGCACAAGTTACCTGAAGTAAGGGAATAGTATAGTTGAGTTTGCTTTGTGGTGAGGACAATTAAGAAATACTACATTTATTTTCAAATTTAGATAAGAAAGAACTTTAAAGTACTTGTTACTAGCTTTTCCAATTCTAATAAATTAATATATACTTGTATGTGCATAACCTTGAAGTCCTAAAATATATTACTTGCTGCAAAAATTAGTCTTTTTTTCAAAATATATGGCTTGGTTTATTTTTTTTTTAATTTAGTGAGAAACTACTGAAAACACAGCTCAACAGATTGTATCCTGTCAAAAGGAAAATTAATGTAAAAGTCCGAGTCTAAAACAAACAAATATTACAAAGTAAACATTTACCCTTCAGATTCTGCCTCCACAAACACTTCATCTCCATCATCACCTGCTGCTGTCTCATTTGTTGTGGATAAAGTGCCAGTGGATGTTGTCACCATTGGAACAGACTGAGAGGCATGTTCTGAAGCATCAGAGGTGGTACTCTCAGTAAATACAGTCACTTCAAAGAAAAAAAAAACAAGAGTTTAAGCAATTAAAATTTAACTTTCAGTTTATCTAATAATTTAGTCAGAAGATATCTCCTAGTTTTCATTTTATCAGTAAAACACAATGTTCACCAATTTGCTTCTGATACCTACCTGGGGCTGCCACTTGTAGAGGAGTAGTGGGAACACTTCGGCCACCAGACTCTTCTTCATGAGCTAGGAAGAGAGGTGTTTCATACATTCCTAGACCTGAAGACAAAAGAACATAAGATTATCAATATGCTAAGTATATGAAAGAAAAATAATTAATTACCTGAGATGAACAACTTTGTGAAGCCCATTATTTAAATAGGCTGTCAGGTAAAAATAATTCTCTCAAATCAATTCAATTTAAATTGAATTTAAGTTCCATAGCACATGTTAAAGCACCCTTAAAAATGATCTAAATTGCTTTTATAGTTTTGTACAAGCTTCTTTTATTGCGTACCCAACTGCAAACTAGGTATTACGTTAGAATCTCTTCCTCACCAAAACTGCAAGGTATTATCTTCCCGTTTAGGGTAAAGAAACTGAAGTTCAAGGAGGTTAAATTAACTTTCCCAAGGTTATAAAGCTCGAAGTGGTGGCATTCTAATTTAAGCCTAAATATGACATCCCAATCTAGGAACTATTCTGTATTATAAAGCCACATAAAATCATGAATTGATAACTTGCAATTTTGTATTAGTAGAGGTCTGAAAATTTTGGAACTAATTTCCAAAACCACCAGGGTATAGGATATAGTGTATATGATTTTAAAAGTGCTGCAGATTTACCCATCATCTTTGGCTTATTATAAATGTAGTAAACATTCCCTATTCACTTACAAAATAACAGATGGTTTTCTAGAAATAGGGTGGGACTTATGGATGCCAACTGAAGATTAAAAGGGAATTCCACAAGTACATAATTCCTGTGCAAATAACCAACTACAACTTAATTTAGGGGTCATTTTATTACTTCTACATACTTGTAACATAATTTATTTTAAATAAAAATATCTAACTAGCTTTATACATTTAACCAGGAATAGTAACAAGTGTCAAACTGTAAACAGAAAACATGATGTATTCTTTCCAAAAACTTTAAAGCAGTATTACCTATGTATATTTGTTGGTTCAACAAATATTTCTGAATATTTATTACATGTATGATGTTATTCTAGGAACCAGAGGGATTCAAATGTAAAATTCAGTCCTTAGGCTCAAAGAACTTGGAACTTTGTTGGAAAAGTAAGATTTATACATGAGGTAGTATTTAATAAATAGTATAATTATGGCTTTAACAAGTAGTAAGTATATTATGGCTTTCTCCATAAACAAGCATATTGTTTAGAAATCAATTTTTAATATTTATAGCCACCCACATTTAAAAAAAAGAAACCTACATTAGAAAAGCTTATTACTAAATACATGCAAATTCCAGCTACGTAAGGGTTTATTTGGCTATTTACCTCCTTGGGAAGCAAGCTGGCCAAGATCAGAGTGACTAGAACTTGTTTGTGGCATATCTTCAGGTGGTCCAAACCGGAACCTAGGAACGCCAGCAACCTGTGGGGAACTAAATGGACAATAGTTAATTTTAAAATGAACGCTAACGTTACACCACAAGAGTGTTAAGAATATCTTAGGAAGGAGGAGTATCAAACTGGGAAGGAAAACAGATTGAAAATAAAGTAGAAAAGGGGATTCTTAAATATTAGTTATTAATGAATTTAGAATATGAACCACCTGTGATTTACACATAAATAACTTTCAGCTCTCCTGAACTATGGCTCACATTTCCTGAATAACTGCTAGACATCGCCATATAAATAAATATACTGGGAAATGGATGTGGCTCAAGCGATTGGGCTCCCATCTACCATATAGGCAGTTCAGGGTTCAAGTCCCGGAAGCTCCTGGTGAAAGGCAAGCTGGCCCACGCGGCAAGCCTGCCCACACAGCGAGCTGGCCTAGCAAGATGAAACAAAAAGAGACACAGAAAAATAAAAAAATAAAAAAGAGACACAGAGGAGAGACAATAAGAGACACAGCAGACCAGGGAGCTGGGGTGGCACAAGAGATTGAGTGCCTCCCTCCCACCTCAGAAGGTCCTAGAATCGGGTCCCATGCCGCCTAAAAAGAAGACAAGCAGACACAGAAGAACACACAGAGAGGAGACAGCAAGCGCAAAACACCAGGGGCGGGAGGAGGGGAAGGGGGATAAATAGATAAATCTTAAAAAATATATATATATATATACTCAAAACCACTCAAATTCAACATGAAGCATAGCAAAGAGAAATAGAACAAAGTCATGGGATAAAATTTTGTCTGTTTGCAGTAACTGTGTAGTCATGGATAAATCAGGTGGTCACCTCTCTGGCCCATTACTTTATATGAAGGAATTCACTAAATGATGCCCAACAAGATCTAGAAAAAGTCTAATATTAGATGGCTACAAACTTGTTTTTCTCCTTGTGACCCTTATCTCAACATTATCCTCCATTCTCTGTCCATAATCCAGGATGTAAAACTCAGCATTATCTCTTTCTTTGCCTACTTCTTACCCTACCCATCTCTAGCTAGCAAGCTACTAATGTTTATGGATTATAACTATTAACTCTTTTTTTTTTTAAAGATTTTATTTATTTATTCATTTATCCTCCCCTTGCTACTTGTGCTCGCTGGGTCAGCTAACCACGCCGTGTGGGCCGGCTTGCCTTCACCAGGAGGCCCCGGGGACCGAACCCGGGGCCTCCCATATGGTAAACGGGAGCCCTACTGATTGAGCCACAGCCGCTTCCCAACTATTAACTCTTGAAGTAAAATCAATCAATTAATAAAATAGGTTAACAGGGAAACAAGAAGAATTTGAATAGTCACAAAATATGCTTCCCTTTCATTAACTTACTGAATTGCTTCAGCAAATCCATCAGTACGATGTGGCACCACAAGAGTTGGGGTACTTGGAACTGTTCTATCTTCATCATCAAAAAAATGCTGCTGCTAGAACAAAGACAGAAAACAGGTGCTAAAGAGGCATGACAAGAGCATGCATACAGATTAAAATGAATAAATGGCTTTTATATGATACACACCATGCCACCTATTCCTGGAGTCAACTGAAGCCCACGACCCACAGACTGCCTCCGGGTCATCTGAATTCTCTGTGTGTCAAGAAAGGAATTACACTTGTTTTAAAGAATTAGGCAATGAAACAAAAACCAATATCAATAAATGTAGTTTATTTTGCTGATAATAATATAACTGAAATGTTAACAGATATGTAATTGTCGGGATATTATTTTCTCAGGAAAAACTGCTCTAATCTTGAAATCAAGTTTAATCAGTGACAAATGACTAATTATATAGAAGTTAAAGCCATATGATCTTATTTGTATGTCAAGTATTTCCTTAACTGACCTTAATTCTTAATTATCCTTCAGAGTTCAAACAGCAGTATTGGCTTCTTTTAAATTGCTTCCCAGTTTAGATGATTCCCAATTGATGGACTGGGTATATTTTGTAGGATCCACACATGATCCTTTTTAAGAATATTCTCAGGTAATGAGGTTTTCAACAACGGTGCTTTAATAGCAGCTACATTTGACAGTATTTAATATACTATGTTATAGAATGAGAATCAAGCTACATTATTAATAAGGCCTTTGCACTTTTTCTGCTGTTTGTGCAAAAAGCCTCTGATTAGTTGGCCAAGCCTAATATAAAGGGCTTGGACATATAAATGGTCATGTATACCTTCACTGGCCTTAAAAGTGGAAACTAAGACATGTGACTGCAATAATCAAAAGACTTTTTTTTTTTTAAAGTGCCCCTTAGGGAGCAGATGTGGCTCAAGCAGTTGAGTGCCTGCCTCCCACACGGGAGGTCCCAGGTTTGATTCCCGGCGCCGCCTAAAAAATCAAAGACAACAAGCAAAACAAACAAAAAAGCCAACTCAGGGAAGCTGATGTGGCTCAGTGCTTGAGTGCCAGCTTCCCACATATGGTTTATTCCCCAGCCCCTAGTAGCTTAAAAAAAAAAAAAAAAAAAAAAGTGCACCTTAAAGAAAGAGACCTTCAAAGAAGATGGTGGTTAGTGTTGCTGAAATACTAAAAATCCAAGAAAACCTTTTTCTTTTTAAACTTGTAGAAATAGTGACCAGACTTATTTGCTAGGACTATAATCATTTCGATTTATTTACAACCTTTAGAGAGCCTTGCCTTTCTAAAGTTTAGTACATTTACAAAACCAACAAGTAAATTACTGCCATATTTCAAGGAAAATAAATTGAAAGAGTAGTTTCAAGTTCAAAAAAATTGCATGAAAGCGTGATGAAACACTTAAAAATTTTAATTTCTTATAAATAAATAAATAAAATATATATCTAATAGAAAAAAAGGGAGAAAAAGCCAACCATTTTTAAAGTCCAGAATGACAGTACTTTTAATACCTGAACTGGTGGTCCCAACTCCTGAGGTGGAGCATGAATAGTCAGTCGTGGGGGAAGTGGATGTGGTGGGCGTCTTGGTGATTGAGGTGCTCGAGGTGTCTGTCTTTCAGATGCTGATGATGGCTGCTGTTCTCTAGAATTCTCCGGGGAAAAGGGAGACTCTGCAGCTCCTGTATTTCCTTCACCTATAAGAAAAAAGAAGCACTTTGGACTACTATATTTATCACAAAATAACTTGGACAATTCCTAGAAGTAGAAATCTTACACTATGAATGTTTACCTCACTAATATTTTCAGAAGGAAAGTAGTGAGGTGTGGTTGAAAGAACATGAGTTTTGGACCCAGAGATAATGATGTATTAGCTGTGTGGCCTTGAGTCTTTGTGTCTATTTCTTTGGCTAATTTCTCAAGCAATGTTACCTATAAGTAAGGTTTTATTGAAGATTTCAAATAATGTACATAAAAGCACTTAGACCAGTACATGATAAAATAAACACAATAAAGAATGGCTCTTATTATTCTTAATAATATGGGCAAATTATTTTAAGCCAGATCACTAGGGTGTCACATTAAAACAGGATGAGGGGGACAGATGTGGCTCAAATAGTTGGGTGTCCGTTTCCCATATGGAGGGACCTGGGTTCGATCCCTGGGACCTCCTGGTAAAAAAACAAACAAACAAACAAAGAGGATGAAGGGGAGCAGGTGTGGTTCAGGCAGTTGAGCATCTGCCTCCCACATAGGAGGTCCCAGGTTCAGTTCCCGGTGCCTCCTGGAAAAACAAAAGCAACAAGCAAAACAAAATGAAAAAAAAAAAAAACCAATCAGGGAAGCTGATCTAGTTCAGTGGTTGAGCACTGGCTTTCCACATGCGAGGTCTCGGGTTTAATCCCTGGTACTTCAAACAAAAAAAAATACCAATAACAAAAAAACAAAACAGGATGAAGGAAATTGAGGAAACGTCTTACAATGACACTTTGAAATTTTGGTTTTCTTAGATTTTAAAATTCAATGGTCAGGGAAGCAGATGTGGCTCAAGTGGTTGAGTACTGGTTTCCTACAGGGGAGGTCCCTGGTGCCTTCTAAAAACAAACAAAAACAAACAATATGCAAACAAAGGAAAAAACCAATGTAGCTTAGTTGTTGAGCACCGTCTTCCCACATCCGAGGTCCAGGGTTCAATCCCTGGACCCGGTACCTCAAGAAAAATAAAAATAAAAAAAATTAAAATTCAGTGTTGTCTTCTACATACATGACACAAAGAACAGAAGCTTTCTTCCACTGTGAAAAGTTGGAATATCAATCTCTTTCTTTCTCCTTATGTCCTTATCTCCCTTATCTCACACAATTTAGTAGTTAAAAAGTTACAGAACTAGAATCAAATCCTAGCATTAACAGTACTTATGTGAGCTTAAGTCTCTTTATTTCTCCACGGCAAAGTACCAATATCTTATAAGCTTATTATTAGAATAAAATAACTCAATACAAATAAAGTTGCTCAGTAAAGCATTCATTAACTATTGGTCCATGGACCAAATCCATTTTATGCACACCACCAAGACCTATTTTTTCATGACTGTAAAAAATTCAAAAACAAACAAAAGGAAGAAAGGTCTCCAACATCTATTATGTGCTAATTATCTGGGGAAAACAGTTATCAAAACTTGCCCTCCGTCAATGTCCTGTGGAAAATAAAATCAGGTTAGAGAAGAGGCAGGGTGCACCAAGGGAAGCTGCCTTTGTCCCACTGGGCTGGATGCTGCTCCACCCCATTCTGCAGAGTGTTGTGAGCGATACCAATGCGCCTGGACGGCTGTCTCTTCTTTCTGTTAAGAACCTCTTTTTTGCTAATACGATTCTGGCTGCTCTGAAATTCACATGCCTACCCGGTGGGTACGGAGCCCTGGAACAGGCAGCAGCCACAGAAATTCTTTCTCCAGCTCATCACCCATGTGCTAAGGCTGGACTTACTGGGACTCATGTCCCCAGGCCCAGCCCTGCCTATGCTTTGGTGAGTGCTGGGATTTAATTCAAGCACTAGAAAAGGGCTCTCTATTAAAAAGAGAGAGAGAGAGAGAGAGAGAGAGAGAGAGAGAGAGAGAGAGAGA
>JAKSZT010054304.1:26419793-26551625 GCA_026826555.1 Tolypeutes matacus
AGAGAGAGAGAGAGAGAGAGAGAGAGAGAGAGAGAGAGAGAGAGAGAAAGAGAAGCTTTCTTAGCTCCCTGCCAAAGCCTGACATTTCACCATCAGGATAGGTGAGATGATGCTGGAGTCATCTACCCAGCCTAGTTTTCCATAAAGGAAAACATTTACATTTGGACACACACACACCTGCACACACATACACACACATCTACATACAAACACACGCCTCACCCAGAATAAGGTGCTATTTGCATACAGGCCTGCTTCTCCTGTTTGTATTTAGTCCCTCCATATCTGCACAGTGTCCCACACAAAGAAGACATTCACGAAATCATTGTTAAACTAAATTTGTTGCAAGGAGAAAAGTTTAAGACCATTCCATAGGACATCTCTGACTCCTCACCAGCTTGCTTCCCATAATAATCTGGTTTATTCGTGCAGATGCCAAAATGTAGTTTGCTTGGATTACTGAGTTTAAGTGTAACTCTTCTTTCTATTTACCAAGACAGCCTTTTGTCTTCCAGAGGAAATTACTAAGTCTCAAAGAGATTGTAGGACCAAGGTAGTGAAAGATCAGTGGTAGAGCTGGAGTAGAAATTAAACTCAGCATATCAGAAAGCCTGCCACTGGGAGAAATATTAGGCCAAGGGCTGGCAAAGCCATGAAAGCTCAAGAGGCATGTAGCTGCCTACTGGGATGTACCCCAGACATCACCTAGCAATGATTTTATATGGGTAGAAAATTGTCTTAAACTAATGAATGGTTTCTTTAACTGCATGGAAAATATCTAAAGCAAAATATGAAACAAAAAAAACAAAACAAAGAAAACCCCACAAAATGTGCCTAACTGTTAGACCTGGGTAGATGAGTGTTAACAGGAAGCATATGATCAGTTTCAAAAGCCACCTTGATGCGCTAATTAACATTCTCTAATAAGTACAGGAGGAATGAAAATTAAGCATTAACTTAAGGAGTTTCAATACAAGTGCAATTTATTATCTTTTAAGTTACAGAGGGACAGTATGATAATGTATGCAACTGTATGTTATGTCTAAACCAAGATTCAAATTTGAGCATCTCAGACCTCAAAATAAACAGATCAGTCTTGTGTATGTACTGAAAGAAGGGAATAAACTGATAAAATGCCCCAAAAAAAAAAAAAAAAACTTGCCCTCAAAAAAAATTAACTTTTAGTGAAAATAAAGAGGGCAAAAAATTTCCCTTTATAGATTATGTGATACCCAAAAATGTTTCTTTATACTTATGTTTATTAAGATGCAAATATTAAAGGCTAAATATCAATCTTTCTTTCTCTTTATATCCTTATCTCCCTTAAAAACTAAGAATATTATTCTTTATTATATGGTTTAATACTCAGTTTATTTTTCTCTTTAAAATTTTGAATTTTATCTAAAAAAAAGTTGATACAATAACTTGCTTCTGCTTTTTAAAAAATTTTTATTGTGGGTAATACCCCTGCTTTTTATTAATTCAAATGAGAAAGCATACCTTGAAATTTTAAATATCTAGGTCTATAAAGACACCCAGATATACTCTTTTCTCATCAGCCTAAATATATCAAGTTTTCCTATACTACTGCTAATGATATTGGCTCAATGTTATCTGTAAAACCAGGATATTATACCAGATGATCATTAACTCGTTAAACACATTTTAAAACAATGGTTCCAAAATAAACTTTTATTTTCTATGATTTTCAAAATCCTTTATTGCTCCTTTTTCAGTGGACCTCAAGGACCTATCCTTCCAAATATTTAACAAAAGGCATGCAATACTGATCAAAAACATTTTGTCACTGAAAAACCAGACAATATTGCAAATCTCCAATACCCAAATAATCTTGAAACATGTAGCTTGATTAAACTGACCTCTTCTGGTTATGAACTGCTGCTAATGCTGTTAGAAACCCATGATTTAATTTTTCTACTTTCTAATAATAGCAGCAGGAACATATGGCATTGACAGTAATTATGGATTTCAAAATGTTTAAATCTTCAGAAGTCTGGTGAAGTACCAAAATGATCCCACCTTACAGTCACAAATACAGTAGACTTTAAGATAGTATAAAGATGACAAAGCTAGAACTAGAGCCAATCTCGCTCTTACCAAGGTACTAAACAAATTTTATCAACTACATTATAATTAAGTGCAATCCTCGTTTAGAAAACATTATCAGAAATATGCAATTTAAAAAACTGGGGAAAAAAAAAAAAAAATCTCACCACTGTTTTGAGAATCAGCAGCTCTCTGATTACTTTCACCTCCACCCATACTTTCTTCTGTTTCTGTACCTGGATCAGTCCCATCACCACCCTAAATACAAAATGTGACAACTAAATACAAATAGATAATTTAGAAAACCACAACAAATAATTAACCAAACCACAGCAAAAAAAAAAACAACAACAACAACAAAAAAACCACACAAAAAACAATAAATGGTATAAAAAGTTCAGGTGTATGAAAATATAGACCTTTCTACAGCCTTAGAAAACAGTAAGTTTTCCAAGGAAGTTCTTAAAAAAAAAAAAAAAAAAAAAAAAGGCCAAAGTTCTAGCCAGTTACCTCAGCATCATCAGCTTCATACCCATCATTGCCATCTGCACTACCAGTTCCTTCATTACTATCTTCACCCTCATCTCCCATTCCTGTGTCGTCATCATCATCATCTTCTTCCTCATCTTCCTCATAATCCTAGTAGAAAAATTCCCAAGCATAAATAAAGATCCCGAATACAGCACACATGCTATACCACACTTAGAAATGTAAGTGACTCAGCACAGATTAGGAAGTAGTTGTCCTGAAAGTGCTATGGGATTAGTTCAACAGGACCAAATATCAAAATTGTGACACTGAGAATTACTATAATAATGATGAATTCTGAATTCTAACTGTTCATATAAGATCTTTCAAAGATTGACGCTCCTAGATGCCCACAAAGTGTAAAGTGGTCCACTCTAATTTTTAATTTAAATAGGTGGAGAAGAAAGAAAAGGATGGAATTATACCATGAGCTTTTAAGAAAAGTTGCTTTATTATGAAAAGAATCAAATGAAAAGCCAATACAGGAAGGATTAAACCCCTATAAAATACAAGTTTCACTTAAAATATGTTTCCATGAGGATGACACAATTACTTCTGAGATGGACTATGAGGTTCCAAGAGGAAAATATCCTTTACTTTTTATTTCCAGAAGCCACAGAGCTTAGAATTAAAACCATGCAGTCATTTATCAATAAGATTTAAGATTAAATTTAATTGAGAACAAATCATAAAAAAGAACTGGGATTTTCTACCACTTGCTATGGTCAATTTTTATAAAATGTTAATATCAGGATTAATCAGAATAAATGAAGAGCAAAACAATCTATTTAAACCGAGAAGAAATCAGAATTTATTGACTGAAGCATTAGCAGTTCCAAAGATTTGCAATTTCCATCCAACAATTTAAAAGCACTGGATGATTTCAAATCAAATTTACCTCATGTTCTCCATCATTTTCATCATCATCCTCTTCTTCATCATCACTGTCAATTACAATGACATCATCTCCTTTGCTTTGACCATCCTGGGAAGAAGTTGTTGTTTGTTGATCTGACTGAAGGGGTCCAAGATCTATTTGTAGGGATTGAGAGGTTTCTTCACTGTCTTCCATAGGAGTGTAATCTCCCTGGGTGACTCCCTTTAAAAAAAATTCAAATATACCTAAAACTATCAGTGTGGTACTGGAGATCAAAGTAAAAACTAAGGAATACTTACTGATTAGTAGCATTTTATTTTCAAAAATATGGTTTTGAAAAGCAGAATTAATTTGTAATATATGCCAAAGAAATAAACCACTGGGTTTCTTTACTGTCTTCCACCAAAGAAAGTATAATTATCTTTGGGTAATACACCAATTAAAAAAAGAGAAAAAAATATGTAAATACAACAACTACATGTTTGTTCAAAACTACCAGTATGATATTATATATCAGTGTTCATCAATATAAATATAATGTGAGCCAAATGTGAGTTAATATGAAATAAAAATTTTCTAGTAGCCACTTTCAAAGAAAGAAATAGGTAAAATCAATTTTAGTATATACTTAAATTAATATGTCCAAAACATTATTTAAATATGTAATCAATGTAAAACTTATTCCTCTCAGTTATTTTAACTTTATTTTTTTATAATGAGTTTTCAAAATCCAATGTGGGTTTTATACTTACAGCACACCTCAATTTGGACTGGCTCAACATCCAATGTGGTTAGCTGACAGTGCAGTTCCAGATCAAAGTCAGAAAAAAAGAATGTCCATGGGTTTACAACATCTTACCGAGGAAAAAAAAATTTCTCCAAACCAGAAATTTGAGAAAAACAAACTAAAAATAAACCTTAGTACTGTCTTTTTTTACAAAGAAATTTCTCTGAAAAAAAATTTCTGATGGCTATCCTAACCCTTCAAAATCTTAATTAAGATATCAAATATCAAATTAATTTTTTGCTCAAAAGATTTCCTTAAGGAAGCAGATACAGCTCAAGTGGTTGAGCACCTGCTTCCCACATGGGAGGTCCCAGGTTCAGCCCCCAGTGCCTCCTAAAAACAAACAAAAAACAAACAATAAGTAAACAAACAAACAAAAAAACAACTTCAGGGAGCTTATGTGGCTCAGTGGTTAAGCGCCGGCTTCCCACATAGGAGGTCCTGGTTCCCCAGTACATCAAAAAATAAAAATTAAAATGAAAAAAAATGTCCTTATTTTATTTTCAGCTAACTACTGAAATAAATGCTACCTTTACTCTACGAAGTTAAAAGTCTACTTCTTGGCTTAAGCACTCAGTAAAATCTATTTTTATACAAAGTAACAGCAATATCTTGTGAATTAAGTCATTCATCCAAAAGACTATTCATTGCAATGGCAAGAGAAATATATCTCAAAAATTGATATGCTTATTTCAGAAAAGCAACACTTTATTTATAAAGAACACCTGCTTTACTGTCAGAAAATGAACTGTGATATATTCAGTACATAGTGCTAGAAGGGTAAAATGGCATTTTTGAGTTATAGACAATTTTGCTAATATTAAGAAAAAGGTTTTCATAGATTACAGTAAAATCTAACCAAGTCTGACAATAAAACAGAAATTCACATCTTATACTTAAATTATTTTTACACTTTCTTCAGACATGATGCTCTTTGAAAGATACATAAAATAGATGTCATTTATTGTACTATGGATTCTATCTGAAGATTTAGTTTTCTATTTTTTTAGCCAAGGAAAACTGGTAAAATTAACTTTCAAAATCAATGCATCCAAGAAACTAAAGTTTACTTGCAATGTAAGTTTACTTATGAATAGCTTATGACAATTCTTTAATTTTACACAAATAAATAATTTTAGAATAAAATGATCCTGAAAGGTTATCCAGAGAAAGTATTGTCTGTCTCAAGTGACAGATGGGAATTAGACAGACTGGGTTCAAATCCTAGCTCCAATGTTAGGTGAACTTGGGTACAAATGGGCCTCAGTTTCTTTACCTATAAAACAGCAGGTTATTATGAGGATTAGACACATTGATAGATGGAAATTTCTTAGAACAATACTTGGCATACAATAATACATTTTATGTTAACTGTTAATGGTTAGCTATTGGTATTACTACATGAAAAGAGAAATGTATCTCAATATGAATTCTCACCTCATGGGGCAGAAGGATGGAATGAAAGTGAATATTGTGAGCACCTAATATATAGTAAGTTAAGATTTTAGGTACTTTATAATCTCATAAATTATGTTTTATTACTCCTATGGATAAGAAAATTGAGATTTAGAGAGAATGACTGACTGACCTACAGTCACGAAGCTTGTAAGTGGCGGAGCTAGGAATGGAATCCCGTGCTTTATAACTTCAAAAATGTTAAAAAATGAAGACAGGTACAACTGCATTTCCTTTCGTGAATTTATATTTTAATTCAGTAAGGGAAACCAAAAGAAACAACAAAGGACTACCAAATGGGACATTGCAGATTAACTCCAGACTAAACCAGTAGTCTGTCTTCCAAGTAATTAAAAGTGACTAATCTTTACTCATGACAATTCTTAGCTTGGAAAACCTGTGCTACGCATGAACGAGAACATTTCTTTAATGTAAGTTTTGAAGGCTAAATATACTAATAGGAGAAAATAAAACAAACCAGAAATTGCACTGGTTAATTTTGTAATAGTTCCTTAAATATAAAAGAAACAAGTTAAAAAAAGAAGTTCAAATAACATTTAATTTATCAAAGCTAATTTCATTCATTTGAAAGCAACCATTTCGTTGTTATTTAAAAGTATGCTTTTACTTACTTCTCCAATGGAATCTTGAGAATCCTGGTTGTATACTTGAGTCTCTGCCTCTCCATCAGTGCTTTCTTCTGCCATAACTTCTTCCTGAATCAGAATACCCAAGTGTTTTTAACCACACTGTTCCACTAAATGAGGGCTCACCTATTTAGCTAGCACTCCCCAAAAAACAAAATTCAATCTGAAAGTTTATGAAGCTGTTTATATATCAGAAGCATTCATTTCGTTTCACAAGACCAATACACTCCAAAACCCTTTGTGTAAACTGAAAATCACAAGTAGCAAATTCCATTATTTAATAAATATTTCTTATATGAACATACCTACCACACATTTTTAAAAATAAATAAGGCAAATAACCACTCTAGTAATTAGTAAACAAAGCTAATCATAGAAATTGTTCTAAATCCCAGCAGCCTGCCCTATCCCAAGGTCTCTCCCCCAGAGAAGAAAATTTGCAGTGGCCAATGGGAGGCCAGGAAGGTGCCAGACATCAGCAATTATACTTAAAAAATAAATAAAGCAAATAAAAACTCTAGTAACAATAAGTAAACAAAGTTAGTCTTAGAACTAATTTAAAAAAATTTTCATTCTCTGAGTTATTTTTTTTTGATTGCCAATTGTATACACCTGAATTTGTGTGTCTTGAGTTTGTGTAAAATAAGGTCCGACTGAATGACCAATCATTCTTCTCCAGGTTTGTTAATTTATGACCATTAATTAATACATGCTAATGAAACCAATTTTGTAGTGTTAAAGTTTGATGATAAAACCTATTACAATTTAGAATTTAGCCTCAAAAACATGAAGGCATATAATTTTGGTCAGTTGTAGAAACATAAAGAATAACAATTTTAAAATATCCCCAAAACTATAGATTTCTTTATTCTTAGAATTTAAAAAAACTTTAAAATGGAATTTGTTTCTATAAATGCTTAAAGATATGCAAAGAATATAAAACACTGTTGGCAATAGCAAAAATACCTGGGCTATAAATTGAAATTGTATTAAGTTCAACAAGAGTTTTCCCCAGCTCAGGGATTTGGGCCCTAAAAGGTTAACTCACCTAATAATGTTAATAATGTCTGAAAGAATATCTTAGCCTTTTGGTAAAAGTAAAAATAAAAAGAAAGAACTTTCTCACCTCAGGTCCTACAGGCACAACACTTTTCATTTTCTTTGATAGAGGCATTTCCACTGTATCGTCAGAGACTTGGTCTGATGCTTCAATGGTGCTATCATCTTCTTCTTCACGTGTACGCTTTGGCAAAGAAGAACTTGGGGTAGCTGAAACTTTGAAATTACATAATTTAAACCTTGAGTTAGAGCATGATAGTGAACTCAATTTAGAGAAAGATAATTTGGAAAACATTTTTTTAATTAGCCAATATGGTCATTTAACTAAAATAAGAACAAAGTAAACAATTAATTGGACAGATTATTAGAAAGCAATCAACCAAGTCCTAGATAAATTTCCATTAGCATAATTTGTTCCTCCTACTTTATCTGTAAACAAAAAGCAACTTATGCTCTGAAGCAATATTCTTACACTATCTACCTAACCTTTGGTCAATAAAACCAGACAACTTATCTTATAATATATGACTCACTGTGACTGTACTGATAATTAATTGCTATTCAAAGTTTACATAGGGCTTTCTATAGTTTTAAAATCCATGACTCTTTGGATTAAAAAAAAAATTATATTGTATGTTTATATTTGAAATGTTTATATATGGTCTTGTCTTAGCTGTCTTTTAGTACTCAGGACCTCTATTAAGTTACATATGGTTTGGATTGTTATCACTTCTACAAATAGTCAAAATCTTATTTAAAGACAAAAACAAATAACATAAATATAATTCAGTAGTAAACATGAAATAATATGTTAGGAATACATTCATTTAAATACCTGGTAGAAAACAGGTACATATCAAGATTACTCAAGTTACGTATTACATTCAATAAACTACACTAATAATACACAGCTCTACACCAACTTCATTTTAAAATTTCACCTCACCAGTGCCAAAAACTGCTGTGGAAGTAGAAGGCCGCTCAATGGGTGAACTCTGAACAACCTCTACTATGTTTGGGGCTAGGTCTTGATTTGCAGGTTCAATCTGAGGATGACTCTGTTGAGTAGGTTGCACAAAAGCGGTAGCCTGTGTTTGCTGCTGAACAGTTAAAATAGGTTGAGAGATGGAAGGCTGAACATTAGGACTAGTAGAACGAACAGATCCACTTGTACTTCCAAAAACTGGAACGTGTTCCACAGGCCCTTCTGACTGCATGGCTGAAAAATAATTATAATGTTATAATAAAACATTAAAATGACTTCATTTTAATAGCTTTAAAAAGAATCAAAGTAATTATTTTTTTTTTCCTGAAAATACACATGACAATAGTAAGTCTACTCTTACCCAAAATTGGCATTATCCTTCCCTATTCTGTGGTATATGTCACATTTTCCGTAGTAATTTGAGTGCATATCTCTTACCATTCACTAGAAAAAAACACTGTGAGCAAAGATGATGCAGCATGCATTTTGGTAAGGTAGGCTGTGATAAATTGTTGGCTGAATTCAACAAATATCTGAAACTGTTTTGTATTTATTATTCCATTAAAAGGATAACCAATGAAAATAAATCAAGAAGCTCAAAGTCAAATTATAAGTTTGTATTAAGTATCTTGTTTGTAATTGATAGTATAAGAATATTAAGACAAGTTTAATTGCTACTATATCCAATAATCTTTTTAATAAATGTAACTGAAATAAAATATTCTGTACTTTCATAGCATGCAAACATATAACATCTTAAGAAATACATTCATCCTTTTAGCAAATTTCAACTAACAGGTATTTTGGGACTAGGTAAAGGGATTTAACAGTGAAAGACATGATCCTTGCCCTGAGGAATTCACTCTACTGCAGTAATGTGGCATGTCTACAACTAAGTAAGATACAAAATAGTAACATGCTATACTGGTAACAAACACGCAGGCGGTAACCAATTAGAGGGTCAGGTAGTTTTAGTGAAAAAGTGATGTTTGAGTTGAGCCAAACAGTAACTTAGCATGTCTTTCAAAGTGTATTCATACCATCTTTCCTAGCCATTAAAAAGGAAAAATATGGTCCTAGAAAAACATGCCATATACTTATAGGTGTGAATTTCCCCTTTCAGCTTAAAAACAAAACAAAACACGAAGGGGTGGGGAATAATTTGCTGTGTTAATAAGCATCCTGTGAGGCACACACTTCAAAATATTAACCACACTTTTACTATGATATCTGACTTTAATTTAAATGGGAGTTTCATTTGACCTTGAAGTTACTCTCACCTTCCCATAACAAATCTAAATAAGCCATCAGTAAAATATTTCTTCTTTTTATTTATTACCTTCTTGTGATTCCACTTGTGTAGTGGGCATCACGGTAGCTGTTGGTGTAGTAGTAGGATTTGTAACAGTTGCAGGCGTGACCATTGGACGGATACTAGCTCTGGGTGTTGACTTATTCCCAGCCATAGCTGCAGCTGTTACTTTACTTGGAGTAGACACAACTGGAGTTGGCTTGATATTGGCTGTTGGTGGGTCAGATGTGCTGGCACTTAGAGAAGGGAAAAATGTAAGTATTATGATTTATTTACTACAAACATTCCTTATACAGTACATAAAGTTAACCAAAAGCAAAACATAGATGTTTTTCTAAATGGGTGTTCAATAAGTATGACTTTAATATGGGTTCAGACCTTATTGATTTTGTTTTTCCTAACACTAGTTTGGGTATAAGTTCAGCAGATTTTAAAAAAATATTTTTAAAGAGACAATGAGTAAGGCCCGCTACGTTCTCAAATAGAGGAGTGGGATTCTCTAGAGAGCATGGGCGGTGCCCAATAGGGGAGGAAAGACCAGTGTGTCAAGCCCTCGGTGTTGTTGCCAGGAACTATGAATACAGTCTTGCAAAGAGTGAAGCCTGGTGGTTATTATGGGTCCTGAGGGGAGAGGGAGGGAGGAACAGAATAGATGGAACAGGGGCATTTTGAGGGCAATGGAATTGTTCTACATGATCTTGCAATGATGGATACAGGCCATGTTAAGTTTCATCAAAATTTATAAAAGTGTATGGTCCAAAATGTAAACTATAACATAAACCACTGACCATGGTTGGTAGCTATGTTTCATATTTGTACATCAGTTGTAACAAATGTGCCATCCACATATAAAATGTTATTAATAGGGAAAGGGGGAAAAGGGGGAGGATGTTGGACATATGGGAATCCCCTATATTCTGTATGTGACTTTGCTGTGACCTCAAACTTCTTTGAAGACTAAATGAAAAAAGTAAGACATTGGGGGAATAAAAGGAAGAAAATGTCACTGTACAGACAGGACAACAGATCTTACAGTGATGAAAGGCAAAATGTAAAAAATTGTTTTTAAATTATTTTTCATGATTTTTTTTCTCAAATTAAAAAAAATTTTGTATTTCATTTTTTTATTAAATATATTTGGCTATTTTATTGGCTTCATTTTTGAAGAAGCTTTGGATCACAGAAGGGTTACAACTGTAGTAGGGGAGGACCACTTGTGTGGGGTGTCAGAGATGGGGGATACATGAGAGGAGGTTCACCTGGGCATACATATAGGGCATATAAATGTGTTCAAATGTTCATGGGGAATTGTCACAGTGGGTAGAGATTCACACAATAACCGAAAGAATATTGAATTCCTATCCTGGGGAGATCTGCCACATTCTCTAATGGAACAGCAAGAACCCCCCAAGTATGGAAGCAATGGCTAGTGAAGGAGGATGGTCCATTGATGGGCCCTTGATATGGATGACTGTGCTTATGAACCTTTACTCTTGAAATTGAAACTTAGCATAGTATTTTAGGGTGCCTAAGAGTTACCTCCTGAGAGCCTCCTTGTTGCTCAAATGTGGCCTCTCTCTAAGCTGAACACAGCATATAAATGCAATAACTTCCCCCCAGTGTGGGACATGACTCCCAGGGATGAGTCCCCCTGGCACCAAAGGATTACTACCAAGCACCAACCAGCAATACAACTAGAAAAAGACCTTGACCCAAAGGGGGAAAAGGTAAAAAGAGATGAGTTTATATGGCTAAGAGACTTCAAAATGAGTCGGGAGGTCATCCCAGAGGTTATGTTTAGGCACGTCTCAGCTGGATCTCATTGACTGCCAAACTAGATACTACCCCAAACAGTGGGACTCCTGAGGGCTCTGGAGACACCCAGGAACTATAGTCAGGGCAGATAGCTCATGAATTTGGTGTCTTGCCAGTGAGCCTTACTTTGGGGTTTGTGCTCCCCAGTGTGAGAGAATTGGACACAGTTGTGGTTTCCCTACACATGGCTCTTCAGTCCCTTCTATTTGAACCTATAGTTGGTGCTGGATTTGGTAAGTATACATCCAAGAGACTTAAATCTTTGGGCTGTCTATGTGCCAGCTGGGCACTGAGCCTCAAAGGAGTTGCAACACCTACTCTCCAATTCATTGGACTCACCCAGGACAACTAACAAGGAGGTGATGGACAACCACCATACCAAGCAACCGAGAGTCTGCAACTGCAAGCAAGAGAGTCTCATCCATCAGTGGTATGGGACTGAAGCCCCCTCTCAATTAGAGGTGGAGTGGGCATCTCCATCCCAGAATCCTCAGGATTGGGGAATGAACTATGGACTAGAATGGAATTAGTGATATTCTACTATAGACTTATTGTGATTCTAGCATTGGAAGAACTTATTCATGTGGAGGCAGTGGCCACTGGAGGTTCTGAGGTCAGGGAGAAGGAAAACAGGTGTGATACAGGGGTATTTTTGGGACTTGGGAATTGTCCCGAATGACACTGCAATGACAGATAACATGCCATTATATATCTTGCCATAACCTACAGAATTGTGTGGGAGAGAGTGTAAATTACATTGTAAACCATAATCCATGCTTAATGGCAATGCTCCAAAATGTCTTCATCAGTTGCAATGAATGTTCCACTAATGAAGGATGTTGTAAACGTGGGTAAATGTGGATGGTGTGGGGAGCAGGGCATATGGGAATCCCCTATATTTTTTATGTAATAGTTATGTAATCTAAGTATCTTTTTAAAAAATTAAATAAATAAAAAAAAGTGAGTAAAGTTTTATATTTTCAATTCACTAAATATTTCAAAACTTGGATAAGTTTGAATTCAAGCATTAAAAACTATGCAGGAAATGCTCCAATGGAGTGCATTTAGGATTTTTAATAACTGTAATGCATTATGACAATGCAGAATATACTCAACTATTGAATAAATTAACCCAACTAAGCCTCATCCCAGTCTCTTATATTTGTTACTCTATGAAAATCACAGGGAAAATAGGTAGCCTATTTTAATGTTAGCCAATCAGAAACTAAAAGATGAGAGATGTTTCTCTGTCACAAGGCTCTACCCAATAATGTATGGACTGAAAGTATGATGGAAGCAAAGGGGGTAATGGGTTGCCATTGGACATAATGCAGTTTTTCAGGGACAAAAAGTCCTTTTAGTATACATTTTTATAGTACAATATAGATTTCTGTTTTTTCCTCAAAGACCACACATTCTTCCCTGGAACTTTAAAGGAAAAATAGATAGTAGATAAAGACTGTGAAAGAAGTAACACTCACATTCCTCTTTCACCAGAAGCTGGAGTTGTTTTCAATGTAATCTGTCTTTGCTGTTCTGGGACCTATTAAAAGAAAACTAAGAGTTATTGTAACAACTTCACAAGATCCCACTGAACAATATCAAAATATTATCCTATTGTTAAATTTTTCTGTGTACTTTGGATTTTAGCAAAAATTCACTTTGACAAAGTCTCCTAAAACACCAGGCACTTTCAAATCAAATATACCAAGGAAAAATAACTCGTCAGTTGAACAGAATTAGGTAATCACCTTATTAGTAGGTTCTTGAGGCTCATCTCTTTGTTCAAGATGTCTCTCTTGCTGCTCTCTGAGTTCTCTTTCCAAGCGACTAATTCTACCTTCATACTGGGATTTAAGAGCAGTCATACGTACATCCAATTCATCCTTCTGTTGATCTAAAGCTCCATTCCTTTGTTTAAGCTCCTCATTTTCTTTAGTTAGCTGATCTTTTACACCTAAAGAGGTAACCATGTAATTCTTTTATTAAAATAACCAAACAGTGGATATAAATATTCACAGATTTATTAGGTGCCAAGAGGCAAAAAAAATTTACAGTAATTCTGATACACTATACACCTCAATGAGCAAACTTCTAAAGATAAGCATGTTTACTTTCTCACTCCAATATAAATACACTAACTCAATATAAAAATATGTAACATTTATAAATAAAGATCTTAAAAAGTTAAAAACCTATCATAAATGATAGTCAACAGAAGACTTTTCATATATGGTCTTTAATACTTAAACATATTATTAAAAATAGGGTTATCAAATGCAGTATTTTCCATTTCATACAATCTTTGCCATAGACTCAAAAAAGTTAACTTTTTAAATGAAATGAATTGCTTAGACATGATATAAGGGATCATTAAAACAATGCTCAAAATAAAATCCAAATGATTTGGCATTTTATTTACCTACAAGAGTGGCAGGCAAGGTTCAGTAAGTCCCTAAGCCTTATAGCACTGGGCTCCTCAAAAATGTGACACAGTACTCTCTTTGAAAGGCCAAAGGACCCTTCAGTCAAGTAACACCCAGAAAAAAATCCTGGGCTGCTTAGATCCAGTGGTATCTGGGAGTTTTTTTTTACAAAAGGTCTTTGGACAGCACAACTTGGGCCCAGGCATTGCTACCAAAAGGTAGTAATAATGATTCACAAAAGCAGAAGAGTAGCACTACCTATCTATTACCAGCCAACAATGAAGACTTCATAAAGAAATCAAGAACACTCATCACTTGAAAACTGAGATTGTTCTACTTTGTACCTAATTAAATAAACCTAAAATTTAAGGTACAAAACCATGACTTTACAGTATTTATTTGTTTTCTCTCCTGTTTAATTTTAAACCTGCATCAAATAACCAACTTTCACTATCAAGTTCAAACCTTCAAGTATATAGAAAGTTACCAGCTAAGTGTGCAATTTTTGATTTTGCTGCTACAATAGCTTTTCTTGTTTTTTCTTCCTTTTCCGTTATCTGCTGGCGGAGTTGCTCCTCCTGTGTAGTTCTATCTTGAAGATCCTGGCGAAGTCGTGAGAGTTCAGATTGAAGCTGTGTAGTTTGTTCCTGCAGATTTCTTGCTTCTGTTTCTTTTTCAGATAATGCCTTTCAAAGGAAATATTCACCATATAAGCCAATCTAATCATTATAAAGGATGTTGTATAGACTTAAAATGTAATACACTAATTTGCTTTTTAAGATAAAACAGAAGTATAAACAAAAATAATAGTAAAACCAAATAGTTGAACACTTGAATAGAACTCTTACTATTTACACACATAAGCCATTCAAAGAGCAAAGGATAAAATATATACATTTCCACATGAGAGATCATATGTTATCAAGTGCTCAATACTTAGGATCTTCAGCAATTCACCAAGTAAAGAATTAGGGACATAACACCTTTCACTGTTCTCACACTCATACCTTCTGAAGATTGTCTACTTGATTCTCCAGTGATTTCGACTTTGTTTCAGCTTGGTTGAGGGTCTCTTTGAGCTCCTGTATTTCCTGGACAGAGACATGCTGTTCCTGATGGTCTCCAGAAGACTGAGCTGAGGTCTCCATGATCTAGATGACAAGTAGTAATAATATAATTACATATGTATATTCAAAAATTCAATTTCTGACACTTCATCCAAAGAAATAATCGTAACTATGCAAAAAAAACAAACAAACAAAAAACACCTTATCTTTAAAGGTATTCATGAATGAATTTTCTTACAGAACAACTTTAATGCCCAAAAGTAGGGAATTATGTATAGGGTTATGCTTTTTTGTTGTTTTTGCTTCATACAGTTGGATATTAAACAGCTAATCAAAATGATGAAGTACTATAGGTGAATGCTTGACACAAAAATATATTTTCACAATGACTCTAATGAAAAAGCAAGTGGACACTTGAAGTTGATTTGATACAAAAGAATATATACAAATAATCTCATTACATATTCTCATTTTACATTATTCACATGTAAAGAAAAATATACTAAGGTGCTAGCAGCGGTTAATATTGAGAAGTAAGATTTTTTTGGAATTTTTGCTTTATATATATTTTTAATTCAACATGCAATAAATATGTAATTAAGTTAATGTTTAAGTTCTTTACCTTTGAGAGTTAAGTACAATAGACCGATTCAAAATATAACAAGGGCTTTGTTTATTTTTTTGATAAGTGGTTAACATAGCTTATTTAAGTCTCTAACAAAAGATGATTAAATAGTAAAGAACGATCTTCTTTTTCAGCACCCACAATTCTAATTAGCAATGAATTACAACAACAGAGCTATAAAAAGTGACAGTGTTTGAAATCTGAAAACTGAACTAAAATACTCAGCATTTACCAAACTTTCTTTACTAACGTATAATGCATTTTGGGGCATTTTAAAGAGCTAGTTTAAATCAAATAAAGTTAACATGTAAGCTTACACTCAAGATTAGGATCTAAAAACAATTAAAATAAAAAGATTTTTTAAAGATGCACCCTAGTAGACTTTTTTAAAGAAAAGCTCCTCGAAATACCTTATCTTGTTGTGCTTTAAGTTCTTCGTATTGAGTCTTGTACCTACGTCCAATTTTCTTGACTTGAGTAATAGTTTTGACTTTTTCTTGGATATCAATTATTTTGGCATCTAAGTCTTTCTGTATGGTTTCCTTCTCAGTTTTTACTTTATTTAAATCATCCCTTAGACTCTGGATTAAGTTCTGGTTGTTAGTCAAAGATGCATTTGATCTAAAATAAATGGAGGAGAGAATGACAACTCAAAAGTATGAGATTTTTTTTCAAGCTTTAAAATACCTCAATTTAAATTTATATTATTGCTGTAATAAGAATTTGGAAATCTTAAAGAAAACATACTTCAAAAGATAACTTATGAATTCATAATAAGAAAGAGCTTATTACACAGGCACATCCATTTTTTAGGTGAGAAAAAAAACTGACCTACAAATGACCAAACATGGACAGTTTTACAAAGTAATTAAGTGGTGGTACACAGCATTTAATCCAGATCTGTTTGATAGCAAAACCTACACTCGCTCTTTCTACTATATCAAGTTTGTCAAACTTCTGTAAAGAGCCAGAAAGAGTAAATGTGCTAGGCTTTGCAAACCAAACACAGTCATTGCCACATCTATTATCACATTATCTTCTTTTCTTTTTTTTTTTTTTTAAATACAACTCTTTAAAAACATAAAAATCATTCTTCACTTCCAGGCCATACAAAAACAAGGCGTGTGACTTATCTGCCCTGTGGGCTGCAGTTTGCCAACCTCTCACCTATATTATGAACTGAACTTGAAATCAAATGATCTGAATTAAGAGTATGGATTTAATGATAAGTCAATAGTCAAGCTTTCTGAAGCTTAGTCTCTGCATGACATTAAAGCTTAATAAAGGTAAACCAGAAACAATGATTTTAATATTTATTTTCTTACCTTTAAAGGGGCAATGCTTTTAAGTTTTGAAGTTCACTGTAAGTTCATTTTTTATAAAATGTTTAACTTAATTTAAAAAAGTTATTTTACTAAAATCTTTCAAAACTGATTCATGAAACAAGCCAAAAAAAAAAGCAAAATTTACTTTCAAGAGTTATTTTAGCTGTTTAGAAAATAAATATATTTAGCTTTATAATCAATACCAACTGTGGAGCAATTTTTAAAAAAATTAACAAGATGCAGCAAAATAATTCATATATAAAGGCATAATATTAAAACACTGCTGGCTCTACAGAGAAATAAAATGTAAGTCACATTTGGGCTTCAGTACTTTTGTCCATTCTTCCTAAAATCAGAAAGCAATTGGGGAATCACAGAAAGGGTAGAAATAAACTTCAAGATTTCACATTATATATGATTACGTACAATTTAAGGCTTCTTTCACATACCTTGCAATTTCAGCTTTAAGTCTCCCAATTTCTTCAGTCAACTGCTGAATACGCTTAGTATGAACTTCCTTTTCAGAAAGGAGCTTCCGATATTCTTCAGTATCTGGATCTTTCTGTTGACTTACTAGATGCTAGAATAGCAAAATCCATATTATGGTTTTCTAGTTTTATGAAACAAATGAGCTATAATCAAATGGCTAACATTCTAGAGCATTTCCTAGGTTCCAAATGCTAGGTGAACTTGCTTTTCATTTATGAGGTAATTTTTATAACATCAAGAGTGGTACTATGCGCTTATTTTACAAATGAGGAAAAGCGAGGTTCAGAAGAGATTAAGAAATTCTCTCTCAGTCATGTAAGTATGTGGCAAGGCAGATTTCAAACTAAGATTTATCTAAATACAGACCTGCAGTTTCTAACCACTACGGTCTCCATCCCATAAACACCCCCATCAAAAAAAAAAAAAAGATTCCAGTGAACAAGTCTTTTTAAAGTTCTTCAATAAACTATACGAATCTATATTTTTATGTATAAAATTATTTGAGATAAAGTGGAAGCCTAAACAAATGTAAAATATATACATAATGTGTCTGAAAATCTTAATGTCCTTTGGGTTTAATATGTCACATACATAGATATAACATTAGACTTTCACTGATAAACACATAAAATTTTTCACTAGTTTTTTAAAAAATCTTTATCTTCCTAAACTTTAGCCTATTATTTAAAATCAACATATTTTCATGTTTTGGAATGAGTTTAATTGCATTTACCTGGTTACGTGCTTTCCAACGTTTAACATCCTCTTCTAATAACTTCTTTTCAGCCTGCAACATTCCACTTTTCTCACTCAGCTCAGCATTTGCTTCTTGTAAGGGTAAAATATCTAACTCCAGTTTCCTCACCTGAAAAATAGTGCCAGTATTTTTTTTAACATCTAACATAAAAATACATTTATAATAATATTAAAAATAATAGCAAACCTCTACTCTTCATTAGTAAGTTTACATACCTTTGCTTGCATCTGCTGTAGATCCTGTTCTAACCTTTCCTTTTCTTCTCTCAGCATCTTATTGGTTTCCATAACTACATTCATTGTTTCAGTTTTCTTCATCAGTTCTTCATGCTGGGCCATTGTTTTTGCAGTTACCTAAAAAGTTCAAATCTATACATCAACATCTAACAATGGGTAACTCAAATGAAGAGTTACCTTTTCCCATCAGCACATATACAACTAAGAAGCCATTCTAATCCATCCCACAAGGTAGAAAAGGATTTAAATTTAAACTTTCAAATCTGAAATGTTTGAAAGTATACTTGTTGATTTTTCTGTGGTACATGCTAATAACAAAGAGCTTAAAGAAATGCCAGAAAAGATACTACAAATCTTACCAACAAATGGTCAGTATTAATATTAGGTAAAAACATCATTCTAGACCACTATTTATATATTTGTTCTATTCTTTTCCTTGCTGCACTGAATCATTAACAATTCTGAAATGATTTCATTTTATTCCTTGATTTTTTTCTACCTTGTTCAGTTTTCATTTCAGTCTGTTGTTTCATCACTTTGGTTTGAGTAATTTTACTGAATATTAATTCAATAGGGAAGAACTTTTTTCTGTTCTCACTGGGTATTATTAGCCATCGTATGCAAGTTTCTTTCTCCTCCCACTTTTTAAAAAGCTGAGTTACATTTCATGTTGGTCAAGTTATTCTGCTCATGCTTGGGCAAACATTCTATTCCTTTTGTCAGAATGTGGGTTACTTCTCAACTCTTTTCCCACTGAAGAGTTGGTTTCCCCTCTGTACTTGTTTAAGAGCTATTATTATCATTGCTTCCTAACTCTAAAGAAAGAGCAGAGGAAGCTGAAGAGACTGAGATAATATGCAATCTTTGTTAGAACCTTGATTCTGCCTCCTCCCCTCCCCCCACCCTCAAGTGTTAATTCCACTGAATTGGAAGGCCTATTTATTATTTCCATGGGGAGATACATTTAAATATGAATAATTTTCTCAACAGGATGTAATTCTGGGAATTTTCAACTTCTGTCAGGAAACATAAACCCAATTATTCAACTTTGCCCTGTTTCAGTGGTTTCTATCTATTAGTTATTTCAATTACCTCTCAGTTGAAAAGATAAATATTCAAATGATTAATCTCCTTCCTTTCAACTGTGGGGGTATATGTGTTTCTTCAGAAATAGGTCATTCAACAGTAAGCTTTTAGGTGGTAGTGTGATTAAGGTGTTGAGCTTGTGTTGTGACCATTCATTCCACTACAATATCTGTTTTTCTTTTTTTTTTTTTTTTTTTAATTTTACCGGGAGGTCCCTCCATATGGCAGACGGACGCCCAACCATTTGAGCCACATCCGCCCCCGTTTTTCTTTTTTTTGATGTTAGTTTTGACTAATTTTTAGCCTCTTTGCTGAGGAAGAAATATTCTATACCACAGTGTCAATCTACCGTTTTATCCTGGAATGATTATCCAGACGTATATATATATGAACTATAATAAATTATGGATAGCTGAAATTTATTGAATACTCACTATGCATCAAACATGGTTATAATACTTCATATATTCTAACTAACTTACTCCTCAATATTATTTTCCCAACATTACAGATGAGGAAACTAAGGGCAGGGCACACAGCTAATGGTGCAAAGCTAGAATGTGAAACCAAGCATTCTGGATACAGAACCTTCAGTCTTAAATGCTATACTATATCACTGTTTTTAAAATGTTTAATAAATTTATGAATTTAAAGACAAAAATTTAATTCAAATTAAATATTACTTCATTAGAAACAACCGCTTTCTTAAAGCTTAGCATGCATACCTGGACTTTTTCCCTCTCAGCATTTAGACTATCCTGCAGCTCCTGCAGCTCTCTTTCTAAAAGTTCAACCCTTTGTCGATAACGCAGACTCTCAACCTGAGCCACTTCAAACCTAGTTTCAGCAATTTCTTTTTCTCGTCGTATAAACCTACAAGAATATATATATATATATATATATATATATAAGACTTTCTTTAAATAAACAAATGCCAACAATGTAAAATTTCAAAACTTGGAAAATTTTTAATAGGAAAAAATCGCTTAAGAACGGTTTTCACACATAATGTTTATTAATAATAAATAATTGGAGATAAATTTTTATTTTTTATTATAGACAATGGCTTTAAAAATGTCTATCTTTAAGATGATCTGAAAGGCATTTGGCTTGTCAAATGGAACCCACTCAAGTTCTTACCTTAAGATTCAACTTCAAGTCATTTGTTTAAACTGGCATATATCTAAATGTCAAAACTACTAAATTGGATAATAATAGGTTTGTTGACCAATAAGAAACAGAATGAGTTTTATACCTAAATAGTATATACCCTCTTCTCTAACTTGTACATTTGTACTTTCATTTCATAGTTGCAAATTTTCACAGAAATAAGATATTAAGAATACATATGATTTACCTGAGAATTTCTAAAATTTGTTCTTGAGATTTTCCTTCTTCATTTAGAGATACATTCAGTGGACCCTGTACACCTTCCTTCATTGAGGCAACTACCTTGTCACTTAACTTTTCAATCTGATCATGAAGTAATCTGTTTTGTTTCTCTAGATCTTCACAGCGAGACACACACTTGGAAACTTCATCCTGTAAGCCAAGAATCTTTCATAATAGCAGATTTTCCAATGTACATTTAAAAACCAAACCTTTCAATTATCCAGAACATTCTATCATGATTTATAATAATACCTTTAACATTCTCTCTCTTTCCTCCCAAGATGCTTTACACTCTGACAATTGTGATTCTGCTTTCTGGGTTGTTTCTTCCAAATGCTGACGGACTGATGCCATCTTTGAGAACTGTTCCTTGGAAGCTTGTAGAGCTTCAACATCAGCAGCATGTAGCATCAATTCTCTTTCATACTTATTCTGAGCTTCCACAGCTATTTTAGCCTGCAAAAAATTATTCCCCCATAGTCACAAAAGATCAGAAGTCTGTAAAGCTTCTTATTCTTGAAGTGCTTTTCAAGAATAAATGATACACATTACAGTACTTAAAATAAAAACTTGAGACAATCTAAATGTACCAAAATAGGGGAATAATTAAAAGTTGTGCCAATCTACTTAATGGAATGCTAAAAAACTGTACAAAATGAAATTTATGCAGACAATGTGGCAATATGAAAAAACAAACTTTATGAAATAAAAAGGTATGTTTTTATATTTTTTAAAGATTAATTTATTATTTTTATTTATTTCTCCCCACCTCACTGTTTGCACTCGTTGTCTTCTTTTTAGGAGGCACCGGGAACCTAACCTGGCGCCCTCCTATGTGAGAGGGAGGTGCCTAATCCCTTGAGCCACCTCCACTCCCAAAAATAGCTATGTTAAAATGCATGCATATGCAATGCAGTATTGATTTGACAGAAGCCTCTACTTCAATGTCTCTCTCAAAATGGCTCCAAATGATTTCTGTACTGCAAAATAAAGCCAAACTCTGGAAACCAGAAAAAAAAAAAAAAAAAAAAAAAAAATGCATGCATATACACACACAAGAACTTAAAGAGAACAAAGAAAAATGAAAACCATTTATTTGGATATTGAATTATGGATGCATTCATTGACTTCAATTTCCATTGTTACATTGTTTGGCAATAAGCTAAAGGTAATTCATTTTTGTCTAACTTAGCTTTGAAATATTTTCCCTGAATTCTATTTTAAAAGATTATATACATGTTAAATATATGTAAGCAATAAAGAAGAGTGATCAAAGGAGTAGCCATTAACCTACAATACAACTTAACAATTACATGTGTTCCTTTTCTATTCTACCATTCTAACAACCACCACTCTCCTGAAATGTACCGTCTTCTTGCCCGTAAAAAAATAATTTTTATCACAAAAGGGTACATATGTGTGTATGCATGTTTGTATATGTACTTACAATGAAGTTTTGCTTTTTTGAAGCTTTTTAGTAAGTGGTGTAACACCTTTCTGGGCCTTAATCTGTCAGTCAACATAAAATTGAGTGTTGTGGAGAGCTATAGTACTCTCCTCTTTAAGAACATTTCACTGTGAAAATTTCCCACAATTTTAGTTTTTGAGACAGTGAGGTTAGGAAATCTGTGTAAGCTCCAGCAGTCCAGCAGTGCATTAAAAACAATGTAATCACAAGAGCTATTTGCTTTGCTGAGGGAAGAAATCTGACTATATCGTTTATAACAGTTTTACAACCAGAACTGGCTGAAAATTATAAGAGGTGAAGGAATTTTCACAAATCAGGGCAAGCACACATTTAGTTTCCCACTCCTGTTTTTATATTTCTTCCCATTTGTCAAGACTGCCATGGTAATGGACACTGAACTGTTGACTTCTTGCCTTTATCGATACCTTTCAACATATTTTAGGTCAAGTTTCATCCAAGTGGAAATAATCTTATATATTTTTTAAGGTCCACCAGTCCCCAAAATGCATTTATGTACTCCAAGAATCATTCTTTAGGACCAAAGCTCATTTCTTAATAATTGACTATGAAAGCAATACTTACTTGTTCCTGACAGTCACGTCTGGCTTGCTGTTCATTACTCAAAGCTGTGCTTGCTCTCTGAAGAGCTTCTTGTACTTCACTCTGAACACTAGAAAGCGTTTTCCTTAATTCAGATAACTAAGGAGGAAGAACATTAAAACCAGAGTTAAATGCCAACTTAATTTTAAAAATACTGATGACGGAAAAAGTCCAATTCAAAGGACTTTTAACTAAATTTAAAATAGTTATAAACTGACATAATCCTGTACAAATTTTACAGCTTTATAACCATTCCCTAGAAATATATGCAAAAGAAAAGTCTCAGACAGAGGCTTATAAAAATGAAGCACAGAATCCCTACTACTGTAAAGTAGTCTAAAATTTTCAAAAGGAAATCTATATAGAACAGAGTAAAACATAAAACTAAAATTGCTAGGAAGCAGCTGTGGCTCAATCAGTAGGGCTCCCGTTTACCATATGGGAAGCCCCGGGTTCGGTTCCCGAGGTCTCCTGGTGAAGGCAAGCCCGCCCGCACGGCGTGGTTAGCTGACCCAGCGAGCACAAGCAGCAGGGGGGGGGATGAATGAATGAATAAATAAAATCTTTAAAAAAAAAAAAAAAAAAAATTAAAACTAAAATTGCTGGTCATGTGTTCAATGAATATCTATTGAGATGAACTGAATGTTAACTAATAAGCTAGTTAAAAGTCATCAAATCCTTGCACAGAGAGAAAAAGACTAATATGGCTAGTAACGTAATTTACCTGTTGTTCCATGCTCTCTATGGCCTTTCTCTTGTCATCTTGAAGTTCTTGTTTTTCCTTCTCTACTTCCATCAACTTCTTTTCTAACTGCGTCTGAAACTCAGCCGACTCTTTTAAACGAACTTCAATATTCTTATGTACCTCTTCTGTAACCTTCATCATCAGAACAAAATTACAAACAGGATACAATAATTGTACACTTTTAAAATTACACAATTACTTCTTCCAAATCTAAACTAGAAAAGTGATAATGAAATTAACATTTGCATTAAAAAAAAAAGCAACAAAAATCATCAAATGCTGATTAATGGGTTCAAAAAGCAAAGACACCATTCAAAATTACAAACATCATTTGCCTCTAAACTTGGCCACTGGTCATTTTTCTTTCTTGTAATAAAATTTCCAACCTTTCAAATTTTCCCTCAATCCACAGTCACTTGCCAAATCTGTCTATTCTACCACTGAAAGGTATTTTTGTCACATATTTTGATTTTCACTGATGGCAACAGCAGCAAAAGAATATTTTACATCTGTAACCCCAGACTACTCCTAAAGCCTCCAAAATGAAGTTCACATCCTCCAATCTACATATTAATCTTTCTAAATAAATCAAATTCTGGTTATGACATGTTAAAAATATCAATGGCTCTTAATAATCCTACAGAATATTATTTAACAAGACAATCAAAAACACTCACCTTGGATTATCAACTTCTTTTACAACTGTATACCTCACTATCTCATTTCACAAATTCTGCACACCAAACTACCATCATCTGAAGTCTTATTTTGAGGATTCATACTACATGGAATACCTTTCTAACTATTAATGACTATCCAAACAATCTTTTCATTCAAGGGTCTGCACAAAGGCCATCTCTCTTGTGAAGCCATCCAGGGAAGAAATAACCTCACCTACCTCTCAGTCTCCTCAAAATTTGATCTGTACCTTTCTACAGCAATTACCTCCTTCCCCTGGCCTTATTTAATGAACTTTGTGCATTTTGTTTTTTATAGTTTTTTAGACTCGAGCATAATAGGCAAATATGAGCAATGATATCAGTCCAATTCATACTGCCCATACAGCCTTATACATAGCAGACTTCTAATTTTTTAAAAAAGTTAACAAATGCATCCAAATTGGATTCAGAATTGTAAATACCTGTTTTTCCTTGTTGAGAGATTCTTCTAAACTGGTAACCATTGCACGATACTGTTCCACATTACTAGTACTTGTTTTGAGTCTCTCCTTCAAGTCATTCACCTGCTCTTCTGCCTGCCGTAGCTGACTCAGAAGATCATCCACATCTTCTCTGTCACTAGGCTGACCTAAAAGATGTAACAGCTCTACTAAAATGAACATTTTTAATGATACCAGACATGGTTATCAAAGAGTTTGTATAATCAAAATTAAGGCCCAAATGTAGAAGTACTTAAATATCTAGACAGTATAGGTAAATTCACGCTGAATACCAAACTAAAAACTAATTTTATATTTATATAATTTCTACAAAGAGATTCAAATTTTTGAAATCTGCTGTTACTATAATTAGGATAATAATGTTTAAAAGAGAAGAATATCAAATATTTTTACTAAATTGGGGTAGCTGCTTAAATTACCAAATTCCTAATTTATTATTTAAATATTGTTTACTCTAAGACACTAAATCTTAAGTCATTTAATCCAATTTTCATTCTCTCTAAAATGCATGGAAAAGGAAGAAACTGTAGGTTGAAAAGAATGTTTTCTTATTATATGACATCAACAAGAAAGGGCTACTGAACACTAGATATCTTTTACATGTAAATATGTATATATGCACATAAATATATATACACAGACACATTTATTATATTATATATTTACTTTCCTTCTAGTAAGGAAACTATATAGAAAGAAACTTATGGACATAAAAGCTTTGAATTTAAAATGGTTGTTCTGTGTTCACAAAGGGAAACAAAATCTAATGAAACAAATCTTTTACCTTAAGCTACCAATGAGCAAAATTAGGAATACTGCGCTAAAATAGACCAAGCAAATCAGTTATTTCTCTAAGTTAAACATATTGTTACAGATTCAATAAGTAATCTTACCTCAAAGAGAAAAGCATTAAACATTTAAATATAAACCCTTTTCAAAAAATTTTTTTTCAAGTATCAATAAATGGTTTCAACAATTGTCAATCTAAGAGCACACCCTGGTAAGGTGATGCCAAATTATTTTGAATCTTCCGGGGACACTCAAAAATTCTGGACATTTATTAATTTAAGCCTAAAACTGAGCTTCACAATAGGGAGAGTTAAAAGTGGTTTTTTTCCCCTTTACTGGCATCTACAAATAAGGTTATCTATTTATTTACATGAAATACTATAAATCTAAAGTACTTATTTAATATTATTATCAGTCCCCTTGATTATTTATTTACCTCTACCAGTTCTCTGTGAGGACTGAGAAGCAAGTTGGACTTCCATATTACTGAGGTGCTGTTTCAATGTCGCAATTTCCTTTTGAGCATTTTTAAACAGTTCTTTTGTGTTAAGATGAAGATTTGTCTCAGTATCCAGTTGTCTCTTTGTATCTAAAAGTTGAACCTGTTAAAAATATATATATAACTATATATTAACTCTACAAATACTACTCTAAGTTCCTAAGTAACTAGAGGTACAAATTTTACCTTATAGGCCCTTAAAACTCTGGCCAAGATGGAGTTAACAGGAATCAGATTTGCCCTTTAACTAAAACCATCAAAAAGTCCAGACAAAACACATGAAACAATCATTTTCAAAACACTGGACATCAGAGATTGAAGAACAGTGATCCTTGAGATGGGAGAAGAGGAGGCAAGTCCAATAACTGCCTTAACGTACTAACTTGAGATTCCAGGCTGTGTCACAGAGACGGGAACTGAGCAAAGCCCACCAAATCCTGAGTTGTGAAGTCAGATCTGAGAGTCCAGGGAGATTAATGCAGCTTAAGTTCATAAGACAGAATACCAGAGAGGAGAGAGCTGTGCAGAGAGAATACCCTGGAGATCTGCAGAGGACCCCCCTTAGATATTCAGCAGAGTGATGATCAGTTCATGCATGTGAGGAGACTACCCCAAACAGGGGAAAGAACCACCCCAAGGGATTAGAGTGAAAAATACCTGGTGCTCACAGAGTCAGGAACAGTGCCTATTCCCAGTACACAGTCTGAAAAAAACTCTTAATTCATGGTATATTTGGGTATAGTACTCAGGAAGGTTTTATCTCAGTAGTAAGGACTAGTTAACCCTAGACAGAACACTGCTCTAGGCCCATGTAAAAAACTATAAAAAGCAGGCCTTGAAAGAACCAAACTATTTCCAAGTAATTTCACTGCATCCCAGAACAAAGTTAAAAAAAGATATATAGGGATATGAAAATACCCAGGACCCTTTCAGGGTAAAATACACAATGTTTCACCTAATAAAAAATTACTAGGCAAAAAAGAGGCAGGAAAAGGTTATAATTTAAAGAATTTTCTTCAAAACCATGCTTCACCTTGAGATGACAGTGTGTCTGCATACCAGATTAATTACCGAACATAAATGAATTACAGAAATCTGAAATTCTGATAGACTCACATCTAGATTTCTAGTAAGTGTATGCCTCTGTTCAACCTCATTTTCCAACTTCTTCTTCAGATGAGTTATCTCATGTTCCAATTTTTCTATCTGGTTACTAAGCCTTTGTTTGGTTTCTGTTTCTGATCGCTCTAGTATTCCCTAAAGTAAAGAAGAGATTTTTGGTTACTTTTAAGAAAAGTAAAAAAGACCAAAAAAAAAAAAAGCAAAAGAAAACAAAAAGCTACAAGGTGATTATTACCCATTTCAACATGTAGAAGCAAAGGTTAGAATATTTACCAGAAAGTATTTTGACATTTTCCGTATTAAAACATCTATTTGATAGGGAAAAAACAAACAATACAATAATCATTCAGACTTCCTGAAGTTTTAAAGATAAAAACTAAGATATTATGTAATTAAGTAGTTAAACTACACAGGACACTAATCATAAAAAAAAGTGCCAACTGCATGGCTCCAATCAGTTCTCTTTCCTTATCTTTTTTAAAATATTGAAATGTCTTGATAAATTAAAAAATTCAAACATCCTTAGTAACAAATGACAAGTGACAGTTAAACTCTCTAATTAAGAAAATTCAGCGGATATAATAATAAAAACATTTAAACTTAACACTTTTAAGTTCTTTCTACACATGGTTTTTATTAGGTTACCTGAATTGTTTGCAGATTAGTTAGCAGCAAGTTCTGCCCCCTTTGCTCAGCTAACAAAGACTCTCTCTGCTGAGAAAGACGGACTTCTGACAATTTAAGCATTTCCTTTTCCTTCTTCAAATTTTCTGCTCTTACCTTAAGGCAAATACAAGTGAAAGAATGGAGAACACTTTGTCAAATGTAATAAGAAACTTTTAAAATTAAAATACTTTTCATTACTTCATATTTCTTAATACTAACTATACCATATCTTATCATATAAGGAAAAATAACCTTCAGATTCATGTGTTGAAATATGAAGGAAAAAATTATTGGGAATATTAATGGATCAAAGGAAAATTTTTTTCAATTACCACATTATTTCTTTGCTCTAACAAGCCAGCCTTTAAAACAAACAGAATTCTAAAGTGCCAGAGTAAAATAAAATAAATTGCATAACTCTGCTCTAGTCTAGTCATACCTGCATACTACTAAATTAAGCAAGTTTTAAAATTCAAGCTTGGTTTCTACGTACTTAAGGGTTCTGACTGGCTTATTTATACTATGAGTCTCAGGTTATTTGGGAGAGTACTTTGAAAAATTAATACTCTCAAAATATTCATATTTACAAATAAGTTCATATTACACATATAAATATTCATTATTTACACAATAATGAATTATAAATTATTAATGATAAAACTTATTCCACCAGTTTGAAAAAGTGTTATTGCCTACTCCCCAAAACGGAGTAGGAGAATGATTTTAAAAAATGAAAGACTACAGCCAGGAGAATTAGGAAATTTGGGTTAAAGTCCCAACTAGTACAACCCTTCATGACTGCCCAAATATGGGCAAATCACAGAACCCTTGAGTCTCAGCTAATATGGGAGAAAAGCATATCTAGCTCACAGGTAATGATCAAAAAAAGATGTAAGAAGTAACCTTATTTGTGAGAGAAGTTTATATGCAAGTTGAAATTCAGGAACACAAACAATTCAATGCTAAATATAATTTTTAAATTTTCTTTCATTAGAGATGAGCAAGAATGAATAGTCGTTTGTCTTTGTTGTAAGTGGAGAAATACTGACTTAAGAATTCATTTGAAATAGAAAACTTGTAAGAAAATCTTGGGCTTTAGCAGGGAAAGAAACTTCTTTTCCTCTTCAACTTTAATACAAACATTCACCCTGATGATACAAATTAGTGGTGTTTGGAAACTATATAATAATGAAGAATTGTAATCCACAAATTTCTCATACCCTTGTTTAACTGGGTGCGCACTCAGTTAAACCAAAGTAATAACTGAAATAGCAATGTCAAAAGCAATTTATAATGCAAGCCAATTGAGGGAAATTGGTCTCACTTCTGCAACAGCTAGCTTTTCATTTGCTCCTCTCAAATCTTGAGTCATAGTATTGATGATCTGTTCCTGTTTTTGAGTTGTTGCAGTGAGTTTCTGATTTCGCTCATGAAGCGATGTTATTTCACGACGATATCCTTCAACATTATCTTGCAGCATTTCATAGCTTATGTGAAAAAAAATAATTTTATAAGCAGCCGAAATACTATATCTTTGTTTAGTTCCTTAATGAATTTCACAATAGCAGTTATTCAATCTTATGTGATTAATATGAAAAAGTGGCTTGCATGTTAAAGTCTTCAATCTTTCTTCTAAATCCCAAATTTAGCAGTTAAATTCCAGTTCTAAATAAGCACAGTATTTCATGCTGAATAACATTTTTAATCTCACTCGTTAAAAATTTTAATCATATTCAAAATGCCAATACTATCACCAAATACTAATTTTCATTTGCAAAGTTGATATACTAGCCACCCAACATAATGCAGAATGCAATTTAAAATATTTATGCATGTTTGATGATGGATTTTTGGCAATCCTTTTGTCCTTTATAATCCTTCATCAATATTTTCTTTGTACTTGGAAAGCTCAGAAATGTCTGGATGGAACTATCAACATAGGAAAAAAAAAAGTGCTTTTGATATGGTGTTGAACTGCTAGAAGTATGGGGGTACCTGCCTGATATAGCCTAATAAAAACAAAGTTTTACCATGCAGTATTGAAATAAATTTTAACTTGCTAAACTAACAAGTATTTAATGGCTCTAATAAAAAATATTCATGGAGTGAAATTTACTATTATTGCTTCTTAATTAACCAAGAAAGTGAATTTTCACAAAATTAATTACCTAAAACCACACCCCTTCTCTTCTACCTAACTTAGAAAAGACTGAATGAAATTTGCTCATATTTCTCTTATCCTCTAGTACACTTATCCAACAATTAAGTCCTGAGGGAAAAGTCTGTCTTTCAAAGTCAGGAAGGAAAACTAACAACATTTCTCACATGAACTTCAAATTATTAAATAAATACTTGGGCCCCTTTAGCACTCCCCAGAATTATTAACTAGTATTGAAAGATGAATCCCCAAAGCTTCTCATCCTGCAACATGGTTCACAAAAAAGTAAATACTATTGCAAATTAACCCTCGCAATTTGATTCTTGGACCTTGTGAGTTTCTGTTAGAAAATATTAAAATATTAAATCAACTATTTTTTCCCATCCATAAGAGTTTTTTTAACTTAAAAACAAACAAACAAAAACAACTTCTCACTGAAGTACAATATTTAAAACTTATTTTGACAAAAGAAAATGTACCGTTTAGAAGCAAAATCTAGCTGAGTAGAAATTTTGGTGTTTTGTGATCGCAAATCTGTAACTTGCTCCTGAAGTTTCTCAAGCTGCTCATTCTGTATCTTTTCATTATCTGTCTTTTCTTTTTTGTAGTTCTCAAACAATTCCTGCAACTAAATATTGGAGAAATTAAAAGATAATACTCTGTGTGCTCTAGCAATCTAACCCAAAGATGAAGAAGGTGTGACCTTTACCTGTTTAAGGGCAGCCTTAGCTTCAATAGCCTCTGTTGACTCAATAGCAGGTACTGGAGCAGGAGTAGAAACAGTCTGCAATGTACTTGAACGTTTTGGAGTTGACAAAAGAGAAATATCGTCTAAATTGGAAGCTTCAGAAAAGTAAAAAGACCGAAAAATGCTTTGTTGGCTTTTGTAAATCAGCTTCAACATTTCTTTGCAAATACATCATTGCCAAAATAAAAATGTAAGTTATTTAAACAAAATCATAAGATTGCTGGGGTTATAAAACAAGGAGTCTAAATAACCTATTGTCTTTTTTTAGGAGGTACTGGGGATTGAACCTCGTACATGGGAGGCAGGCGTGCAACTGAGCTATACTTGCTCCCCTATTGCCTTTATTATTTTCTTAATTTATTTTTATTTTTTATTCTATTGTCTTTTGATTAAAGATAATTTAATATTTACAGATAAAATGTTAAAACATAACCAAAGTAAATGCTGTAATTCACCGATTCTAAGATGCATATTTTTCAACATTGGTCAGTATTTCTAAAGTGATACATAATATGATGACTTATCTTAAAATTGATGAAATATTAGGTTCGATGAAATATAGTAGTCAAATTTGAAGCACCAGAGTGACTATCCCTTTTGTAGAAATTCCATTCCCTAATACACATTTTAGAAATATTTCTCTAAAACATTTAGAAACTTTTAAGGTAACATAAAAACATACCTTGTAATGGAATGGCAACCCCTGTTGTTTGTGACAATAAAATACGGTACATATCACGCTGGCGAGCTATGGAATCAACAAGTTGCATTTGATGCTGTCGTGATTCTCGGAGTTGTTCCAGTTCAGTAAGGGAGCTCTCAAGTTTGAGCTGAAGCTCAGTGATTCTGTTGGAAAAGAAATCAGTCTATTTCATAAGACTGAGATTAAGAGTCAGGCAATTATAATTATTACTATAAATTAAGCACCTCATCATCTATCATCAACATACTATTTTCTTCTCTCTTATACTTTCTTTTTTCTTCTACTGATATTTTAAAAACCACTTTTTAAACCTCCACCATACAGGTCTCAGGTAGTCATTAATGCCATCTGAAAAATCTGTTTGCAAAAACTAAAGTCAAGTCCACTCAAACTCCAATCTTCTTGCCATTCCTACTCTAGCACCAAAAAAACACACTTTTTTTTAAAAGGAGATACCGGGGATTTAACCTAGGACCATGTACGTGGGAATGAGATGCTCAACCACTGAACTGTATCGGTTCCCAACAAGAGTTGGTTTTTTCATTTGTTTGTTTGTTTTTAGGAGGTACCTGGGATTGAACCTGGGACCCTGTATGTGGGAATCAGGTGCTCAACCACTTGAGCTACATCCACTCTCCCATACAACTTTTTTTAAAAGAACTGTACTCTGCTTGGATAATTCTTACATATTCTTCACTATTCAACTCAGGTTCTTCTCTATGAAGCCTGGTCCGTTCCCTGAAATCTAGGCTAGGTCCTCCACCTCTATGCTCCAAGAGATAAGCTTTTTTCCTAATACAGCACTAAATACATTACACTAAAATTAACTACTTACGTGTCCATCTCATTCATAAACTGAGGTCTCTGATAATAGAGTGTTTTTTTGGTATGGCTGCTCAATTTCTTTCTCCCCTAGTCACTATATCCTTAGTTTCCAGCACTGTGAGGAGTATATAACAAGTATTCAATGAATGTTTGCTGAACAAACAGGTAGTCAACTACTTACGTGGATGAAGTTGTTTCTTGTTCTTCTCTTTCTCTAGTTTCCCCAAGTTCCCTAAGAGCCACTAAGAGACGCTGATTTTGCTGCTGAAGTTCTTCAATATTTCTGTAAGATACTAGATGCTGTGATATTACTTCAGATGAACTACTTATATCAGCAGAGCTTACTTCCTCATCACGAATTACATGGTTACCCCTTGCTTCTTCAAGTTCCATCAAAAGCACTCTAATCTAAAAAAATAAAATGAAGTTTTAATAAGTTATAAGATAGTACTAGCTTTGATTCCGGAAATATTTAGAAGAAAATGGAAATATTACTTATGAAACTTGTACTAATTTAAATTGTTACATTAAAACACAAAGCAGCAAAAGTATTTATTTTTTAGCATCGAAAGTATTTAAAAATAAAAAGTTTAAAATAAAAAACAACACAAAGCATCAAGTTTTATCATTTTACATATTAAAATCTAAACAATCAAAAGAAAACTTTAATGATGTTTTTAATCCATAGAGTGTATAATGAAAGCTGTTACTTCTCAAGAAGTAGCCAAGTATTAATCCCAGTAATATAGCTCTATTTTTTTTAAAACAATGAGTAAAACCCACAAAGAGATTATGTATTTAATCTGTGTGTTTATGCATATATTGTATGATGGGAAGGAAGTATGGTAAATAAAATTGTTTTTAGAAAGCATGTATATAATGCCATCCATATGCAAATTTTATGTATACCCACAGATAAAAGTTAGAGGAAAAATATGAATGAGATAGATCTACATCTACTAACGTGCTAACTAAAGAAAGCAAGTGGCAGGGTAATGATATATAATTTTATTTCAGTAAAAACAAACAACCCTTATATATGTATATAAGTTTACATATGCTTATATGTATTTCTACATTTATGGAGAAAGATGTGAAAGGATATACACCAGTCTGTTAACATTAGTTACAATGGTGACTTAGGGGGATAAAGAGGGAAAAGACTTATCTTTGAATTATTTCATTTATTACAGCTAGCACATATAATTTGGAAATTTAGCAATCACTTCAAGGAAAAAGAAAAAATGGCAGATGCTATAAAACAACAATGACTAGGATGCAATTCTGCTAGAATGGTATTCTTAGTTGATTATCATTCCATATGTGGTAGTTCTATCTTGGACATCTTCAAAGAGATTTACCTACCAAGGGCCAAGAAAGTGTAAAAACAGTGTGACAGTGTTTCTGGGCACTCAGTTGAAAAAGAAATGTATATAAAAAAAATTCTAACCTGTTGTGAAAGATCTTTTATTTGTATTTCCATTCTTTGATTGTCTCTTTCAAGTACAGATGAATGTTTATTGGCTTTATCAGTATCCTCCTGTAATCGCTGAATCTCCTTTAAGATATAGATTCAAGTGAAATTCTATATTTCCTTCCAAGATTTTTAAAAATGAAGTGCACACACATGAATAAACAAAACTGCAAAAATACCACACTTACAACTATAAACTAAAAATCTTCTAGCCTCTACAAGAGAAATTCTGTATAAATACAAATTTCTTAATTTCACAGATACTACTCATCACTAACTATCATGCTCGTCTCTGTAAAAAAATGATGCTGTTACTTGGGCCGTCCCTCAAATTCACTGCCAATTACAATTACTAAATTCAGAGTGTATTATCAAATGATGTTACAGCAATACTTGAAAGACTATGTTACTAAGCAAAAACTTGGGACCACATTGCAGTGATAAGCATTATTATACTTTTCACCTGGAAGTACATGTGAAAAGTAAAAAAAAAAAAAGGGGGGGGGTAAAATACATAAAAGACTTAATTTATAGAGAAGTCATCAGGAATTAATTCTAAAGCAGCAGGCAAAGTCACGAGAATGTAGGAAAAAAAGAAAGAAAGAATAAATTATAGGATATGTACTATTTTATAGTGATGGACCACAGTATCAAGGACTTAGGGACACAGTTTTGAGATATCTGCCAGAAGCAGAAAATACCTTTGAAATCTTATTGTTTTATCTCAAATTCATGTGAATTTTGCATCTTACTGTATCTCTGAGCAGAATGCCCAACAGTTATGCATAATCTTTTTCTGTAGAAACAAGAATGTGACCAATTAAGTAGGCAATTATTCATGAAAGATCATAATGGTAGAAATCCACTTAGTTCTAAATGGGCTTAATTAAGATAACAAGGAAAGAAGTAATTTGGTTATGAAACCCTAAGAGACAAACAAATGAAAGTCACAAATTCTAAACGAGAATACATGATACATATTATGGACAGATGTTATGGACAGAGACTTAGCTAAAAAGCAGATGCAGAAATTAAACTCTTCAGCAGTTATGAAAAAATATTTATGGGAATTTTATTACTGTTACTGACCAGTCAATAAATAAGGAACAAATATTTTTTTTGCAAAGAAGAGTCGCTATTATCTGATTCTTAAGCCCCTCTATGTCACTAGTCTGTTCAGGAAACAAGAAGCTTCAGGCAAAACCCTTAGGGAAGTCAATAGTGACAAATGAAACAAGATCTAATTAGACTCAAGGAACCTCTTTTCAAACCACACTGGGGAGGGGGATGCCAGAAAGCTAATACCCCAGGCAAGGAAAGACTGCTAGACTTCATTAGATTTGAAAGAGCCCATTAGATACAATATACATGGATTTATGCTGACCTTTAAATTGTTGCCACCATAGAAACAGGGGTTTAATTTTGAGTTAAGGGAACTATCTACTGAATGGCTGGCTGGCTGGCTATAGATGAGAAGGAGGAAATTAAGGAAGTTATCAGTTTGCAGTAGTAGACAAAAATTGATTTAGCTGAACTTCCCAAAAAAATTTGTTTAATAAATCTAATGTATTTCCCTTAGTAATATTAACAGTGGCACCCTAAAAGCAAAAAATTTAAAGGATATAAACCCTTTTTAAAATCTATTTTCTATTAAAAAGTACTGAAAAGGATATTTATGAGTTTCCTTGGCATTTCCAATATGTAAAGGAATGTAATAAACATGATATATAGTTACTAAATTGTGAAATGATATGAAAAAAAGTTCTTACTTATGGTCAAACAATATTATCATTTCTTGAAGGAGTATCACAATTGGCAGACAAAGAATTACAATTTTAAATTCAAGAGAGTTCAATTACAAAAAGATTACTATTTTAACTTGAAGAGGAATGGCCAAAGGAGATTTGCTTATTTATCCTCCACTAGAGAACCCAAAGGAAAACATATTACATGTCTCAAAAAACAAAAAAGGCTCTCATGATGTTAGCTGAATAAAGGTAAAACTTTTTGCAATTAAAGCTATTTAAAAATGTAATGAAAAGCTTAAAAATGTATAAATTATATCACTGAAAATGTATTTTAACTTTTTCTAATTCAAATACTTCTTTAAGAAAGAAACTAGCTCAATCATTTCTCATCTGTATTTTTCCCACAGCTAAAATTTAGAAATGTACCAACCTTCATAGCTTGTTCAAGCTTAACAGATAAACTCGCCACTGCTTTCTGTGCACGTTCATATTCTTCACGCTGGCGTTTCAAAATTGGTGCCTTGGCTTCAACTTCTTTCACTATTTCATCTAGATACTTATTAATTTTCTTATTCTCTAGTTTCTCCAAAAGCAACTGATCCTGTGTTTCCACATAAGCATTGTATAGCTGAAAGCAGAAGAGAGGTTATTTCAAATCTAGGGATAATAACAAAAGTATATAGCCTATCTAGCTTCATAATAAACATTCTTTAGCACTTACACAAGATAGGAATGTTTACTATATGTTACACAGAACTAGGAACCAAGAAAGCCTTTCCTAGGATGAGCCATTACTCATCAGATGATTTTTAAGAATAAATTTTCTGGGGATTAATGTGCCAGAGAGATTTGAACATCTCTGCTGAAGGAAAATAATAGTAAGATTTAATACCATTCTTACCTCAGTTAATTTCATGCCAGGTTTCACTATCTTAGCTATAGCTGCTGCAGTAGGAGACATGGCTGCAAGTTCTTCTTCAGATAATATAGCACCTGTGCCAAGATATACATATCTAGTACATTTTTGTAAAATTTTAAACTAAAGTCACAAATGTTTTTCAAGACAAATATAAATGAGAACTACTGTACTTTACATATTTTTATTAAGATTTTAAAATAAGAGATCAAATAGTCATGAAACACAACCTAATTTTACATTATATAGTAATTACTATGCTGGGAAGTGCCATACAATTATGGGTGATCAAATGATACGTGTTTTTTTTTTTTTAAAGATTTTATTTATTCATTTATCCCCCCCTTGCTGCTTGTTCTCTCTGGGTCAGCTAACCACGCCATGCGGGCGGGCTTGCCTTCACCAGGAGGCCCCGGGGACCGAACCCGGGGCCTCCCATATGGTAAACGGGAGCCCTACTGATTGAGCCACAGCCGCTTCCCTCAAATGATACTTTTTTTTTTTTATATCCAACAATACTGTCTTTATTTTTTGTTTTATTTTTTTTTATTATGGGTAAAAATCAAAATTCTCACAATACATACAAACATTTGCAAAATGATATATAAATATATATGCATATATGTGTATTTGCTTACAAAAATGTTGTTTATATATATATATATATATATATACACACACATATATTTTAAGAGGTGCTTAGATTACCCAAAATATTACACGGAACCAAAGGAGGGTCAAATGATACTTACAACTGACAATTTACTAATGATACTGGTAGAATATTAGTTTTTAAAAAAATAAATAAATAAATAACTTTGCTTGATGGAGTTACCTTTATCACAGCATGACAGAGAAAAACCATCAGTTAAATGACTATTATGCAGGGAAGTTCTAGTATTTCAAGCCATCAATAAGCATGTACTATCCATACCTTTACGTTTTGTGGCAGAAAGAAGGTCATTTGCATTCTGTAGTTCCTGCTCCAATTTCCCTATCTTCTCAAGCAGTTCTTTTCCCATTTGATCTTTAGATTCCTCTACCTCTAGAAGATGATCCTGTATCGCCTTGTTGGCTAAAATCATTTTTAAAGACAGATTATCCAACCACATAATAAAAACCTTGCAATTTATAAAATGTAACAGAATATTATTTTTCCCTTCATCAGACATTAAATTCTAGAGTCTATGGCTGATAGTAGCTGCTAAAAGCTCTTGCTCTACTTATAATTACTGAAATGCCCTGGCCTGGTGAATATGCTTCTACTTTTGATGTTTCTTAATCACAGAGGACAAGGGATCTCAAATTTGGTTTCAATTATAATCCTCAGAGTCTGAAATAGACTGGACAAGATCACACACATATATCTTACACTAAAAAAAATAAGAATTTAAGGAAATCAAGGAATTTATAATAGCATACTAATAACTTAAAAAGTGAGGATTATTTAGGAATCAAGAGAGTGCTCCATGGGTCAGATGTGGCTCAACTGGTTGGGTGTCCGTCTCCCATATGGAGGGACCCGGGTTCGATCCCCAGGACCTCCCGGTAAAAAAAAAAAAAAAAAAAAAAAGAGAGTGCTCCAATTATAAACTCATATACAGATAACAAGGCAAATGTTTAAAAAAATGGAAAAATTCTTATTAGAAATCAAAAAACAATAAAGGTTGTAAGATGAAAGAAACAGAGGAACAACAACTATCTGTACTTTCTTATATACTATTTGCTGAAAATACAATTCTAAGTTTCTTAATCCAAGGATCATTTCTACACCAAATTGTGCTCCTAATAAAATTAGTCTGACTTCTCAACCCAACAATCAACACGAAAGTAAAGGGAAAAAGATCTTCTATCTAAAAGTAAAATATTCTTCCTGTAACTTGAAACTCTCACCTTCTCCTGCATCTTTTAAAAGTTTGTGCAATTCATCCACTGCCCGGGTCAGTTCATTGCTCTTTGCCTCTGAATCATCAGCAGCACTCTAAAAGTTAATCTTAAAGGGTTACTTATCAGCAAGTAATAGAACATTGGGATACTAAAATATGTGCAGGAATACTTACCTTATATAGGTTAGAGAGTTTTATGTGAGCATTTAATTCATTGTGGAATTTCTCTTCCATACTGGCTTGCTGTTCCTTTGCCTGAAAAAATAACCCAATTATAGCAGTCTAGCTTAAACTGAATTTAGAATGTTTATCAAATGCCAAAAAAACCCCTCCAGTGTTGTAAAGTAAGAGGTAAAGATTAAAACACCAAAATTAAAAAGTCAATGTTCAAGACAAAGATAAACCTTAATGATAAAGTATTAATGATATTTTTATCTTGGAGTGGAATAGTTAAATGATATTAAAATTAATCCATATTTATTTTTAGGCAGTATTTTGGATATAGCATAATTGCAATTTCTAATTCTAGCTATTTTAGCATAGCTACGTTTAGCCTGGCAGTTTAATGGAGTCAGGAATAGTTCAAAACATGAAATCATTTTGTAAACTAATAAGCCTCATAAATGCTTTAATATTTTTGTATAAGAGACATTTTATTTATTTATTTTTAAGTAAACTTTATTTCAAATTCAAAAAATAAAATAGACAAAAGGCAGCTTAAAAAGTTATGGAAGCGTTATGCCAACAAATTCTGTCCAGGCATTTTTATCACATGTAATCCTAAAAACAAACTCAATTGTTCCTCCGGTGTTTAGAAAGCTATGCAGATGAACACAAATTGGTTAAATGACATGCTCAAGGTCTCCTTGTTAATAAAGAAAATGAGGAAGAAAAAATGTTTAATCATATTCATCTCATAAAACTAAACCCCGTATATTTTTTTGACCTTTGGCATTGATAACAGTACTTTCTTCACTTTTGCTATAAAATTTATTACTGTTAACTATAATCTGTTACATTAGTTATATTTTCCCCACGTATTACCAAATTCTTAACACCTTGTAGAAGAGCATTCCTCTATTTATATTAACCACAATCCTCATCTACTGCCAAAATCAGTTATACAGTCCCTAGATTATCCTCCAGCTGTACTCCAACTAATATTAATCTCCCTAGACTGCCTGTTTCAGCCACAATCACATCCATAAATCAAGTGTTTGTTACACTCATTAAAATGTGCTACCATCAAAAGAGACATTTTAAAGTGGTCAATTATACCTCTTTCAATTTGGTCAAAAGATCCTCTACATGCTTTTGAAGATGCTCATTTGATGTTTTCAAACCATTCATCTGTTCTTCCATTCTAGAAACCTACAAACAAAAATGGGGGGAGGGGCAAGGGTGCCATATTAACTGAAGTTAATCTGATATGAAGTATATGCTGCCAAGCAAAAGCAAAATAATTTTTCCTCAAGAAAAAAATAACATTTTTCATAAAACATGTATAACAATAGCTCACAGAACAATGTGTTTGGATTTAGCTCACAAAAACCCACTGCCACTTCTTAAACAATGTCTTTGGAAAGATACATGATAGTAAATAGTGTATCAACATTCATCAAAGAATATCTTAAATTCTTTAATTAAATACAATTGGTTGATTTCCTAGGCCAAAAGTTAACAAGCATGAGTTATGACCCCCACATCTGACCCCTAATTTCACAATATATTTAATCTGACATACCACTGAATAATTTTTAAATAAACACATAAATTTAAGTCAAGTCCAACATGCAGAAAGCCACAATTTACTAACATACCTCCTCCTTTTTGTTTTCAAGATTACATTTAAGCTCTAGAATCTCATTTCCTTTTTCTCTGCCAAGAGCCAGAAGTTCATCAGTTTTGGTTTTCAACTCTGTATTTAACCATGTGTTCTGACCATGTAGTAATTCTTTTTCTTGCTCCAGGCGCTTTTCTCGATACTGAAGAAATCCAAGAAAATAATATTTAAAATTAAGGATAATACATTTGAAGGATTTTTTTTTTTTACGCTAATGGACACAAAGAAAATTTTACTTTAAGACAGAAATAAGTAATTTTATGTGTAGCAGTTTGGCATTATTTATGAATTCCAAAAATAGATATTGGATTATGTTTGTGAAGTGGTCTTTTCCTCTGGGCATATTAGATTATATTGGACTCAGAGGTTTCGCTTTTACTTGATTAACTAATGATTAAGGCTTTGACTGGGCCACATCAGTAGGACATTGAGTTGCAGCCCACAGAGAAACTGTACCGCAGAGAAGGGAGGTTGGAGTTTTTGAGCTGGAGCCCCAGGAAGTAGGCACAGAGGAGTTTAGTCGTGAGGAAGGAGAGAAGGCCCCAGCAAAAGAGACGAGCCGTTTGTCTGACAGTTCACAGCTGGCCTTGTGGAGAGAACAAAGCAGCTGAGCCTGGAGAGAATCGAGCCCTGGAGAGAATCAAGCCCCAGGGAGAGAGACAAAGCCTAGAGAGCCTGACCATGGAGCCTTAAGAGGAAGAGGAAGGCTGAATGTCGGCAGTCATCTTGCTCCAACACGTGGCAACAGACTTTAGTGAGGGAAGTAACTTATGCTTTATGGGCTGGTAACTGTAAGCTTCTACCCCAAATAAATACCCTTTATAAAAACCAACAGATTTCTGGTATTTTGCATCACCACTCCCTTTCGCTGACTAATAGAGTATGGGTTCTTAATTAAAAGAAAACATAATCAGATAACCACTACAACAAATTTAAATTTCAAATAAGCAAAATAGTTGAATTAAAATTATACTAATGTTTACTTCCTTGACATTATTTAAAATTTAATATAGGCAAGCTTTAAACAAAAATTTGATTTTAGGTATTAGGAATTACTTGTTACTTGCCTTAACAGAAACATCAGAAGCTTGAAGTTCATCCAATTTTAACTGAAGTTCACCCTTTGTTGTATTGCTTTCTTTAAGCTTTTCATTTAGACGTTTAACATCCTCTAAAAAGATCAAAAGAGAACTTGAAAATAATGAATAAAGTTCAGAGAAATCAAAAATCAAAAATGCATCTCTAGGAATATAAACATTTAACACAAAGTAGTTCTCTACTCTCCTATTTTAAACTGTTTCTGCCATACTTAATTACTAGTTTAATTTTAATGAATAAGATTATAAATCATCCAAATCCATGTATCTAACCAAACATGTGAACTATACTGTACACTGGTTGCTTTATTTTAAATTCAGTATCTTAAGCTGAATATTCAACATTAATTTTAATTTTCCTGATATATATCTAAAGGCCTATTAAATTTTTACAAATAGCCATTCATGAGATAAAAAGCAAAAATACATATGAAAATCATCCATTTAAGACAGCCAGAATATACATGATTAATTTCCTTTATATTTTTTTTTTTTCTTTTTTTTAAAGATTTTTATTTATTTATTCATTTATCCCCCCCTTGCTGCTTGTGCTCGCTGGGTCAGCTAACCACGCCGTGTGGGCGGGCTTGCTTTCACCAGGAGGCCCCAGGAACCGAACCCGGGGCCTCCCATATGGTAAACGGGAGCCCTACTGATTGAGCCACAGCCGCTTCCCCTTTATATTTCTTAACATGCAAATTTTTATGAAAACATTCCTTTAATTTTATCTACCCAATAGCTGATCATCATCAATAAATACTCTGAAGTAACTTTTCCTGAAACTGGGAAAGTATATTACTGCACAGCAACAAAAATACCTGAAAATTCTTCCCTTTTTTAAAAATAGAATTATTTAAAGACCATATAAAAAGTGGGAGTGGATGTGGCTCAAGGAGTTGAGTACCCGCCTCCCATATGGGAGGTCCCAGGTTCAGATCCCAGTGCCTCCTGCAAAACCAAAAACAAACAATAAAGAAAACAAACAAACAAACAAAAAACAATTCAAGGAAGCCAATATGGCTCAGGGGTTGAACGCTGTTGTCCCACATATAAGGTCCCAGATTCAATCCAGCCCCCAGTACCTCAAAACAACAACAACAACAACAACAACAAAACGGAATCAAAGGGAATCTAATTCCAGTAGACAAAATGCTTAAAAGTCACATTCATCTGAATACATGGCTATATAATATACTGTATTTTCTATTTATATATCTTATTTCCTTGCCTTCCAATTCTTTTAGCCTGTTTTATTTTTTAAAAACAGGCTATTCTTTTAGGTTCTTATACTGAATGTTTATGACAGCAATGCTATTTGTACAAAATGTAGGAGTTCAACTTTTACATCTGAACATTTAAAGCACTGAAAATACTTTCAATTTGATATTATAAATAACATTGTAGTAAATATTTTTACACATAAACTTCTGTCCAAACTTTGAGGTAAGATTTTCATTTGTCCACTTTCTAGACACTTGATAAAGTATTTTTTTCTGCCATGACAAAAAAATGAAATTAGTAACAGAAATGGACTGTGGTTCATCAGTCAATCAAATGGACTGGGTTTATTTAGGCTAAAGCACTTCTGAAAAACAATTATTTTTCTTACCTGTTAAATATTCAAGTTCTTGAGATAATCTTTCATTGGTTCTAATTAAATCTCTTTTCTCAGCTTCCAATTCTTCCTTTGTTCTTGTAAACTGGCTCTGTCATTTAAGATTAAGAGTAATGAATTTAAATAAAATCAAGTTAACCAATCAATATAGGAACTTGAACACAGAATTATCAATTTAGTTTACATTAGCTGCAGTATAAATACGGTTTCTTTCTCTCATGACAAATATCAAAGTTTAAAAATTACCCATAATCCCAACAATTTAAATTTTGGATTTTTATTTTCTATTTCCTAGACTCCTGAGAATTTTTTTCAAGTTACTCTTCATCATAAAGAAATGTCCTAAGTACTTAAACATGTCTTTATAGGATATTTAACATACTTTTAATTTTTTGTTCTTATAAAATACATTCAATACCACTGCATTTAAACTTTGGTTCAAATTATTTCTCAAGAAATGGAATTACTTAAAACCCTTAATATATACTGTCAAATTGCTTTGCAGCAAGATAATAGCAATTATATGCTTTTCAAGTCACAGTTGTCGATCTCATGCCCACCCTGTACCAGGATAAAAGACTATTCTTAAAAAGAAAAGAGAAAGAAATACTAACACAAGGTGAAAAGTACCTTACTGTTCTTTTTGGCTAATTATAACTGAAGTAGAACAACATTTCATATTGCCACTGCCATTTGTATAGATTCCTCTCTGATGTTTTTTTCAAGTCTTTTGCCCTTTCTACCTTGAATAATTTTCTTATAATCTGAAAGTAGTCATGATGTATTAAGAATATAAGCAATGTCATATTGTTGAAAAACTACTCTGTAATATAGTTTATTTGCATTTTCATTTTTCGTAGAATTATAAATTTTTATTAGCGTAAAGTCTGTCACTCTTTCCCATGATAAATTCTTACAGTTTTTAATACTTGGATATCCTTTCTCAGCCAGAAATCAATTAAATAAGTTATATTACTTTCCAATTGTTTCATAGTTTCAATTTTCTCATTTAACACCAATCCAACTGGAAATTATTCAGAACACAGTAAGAGTCAGGATCTATCTTGATATTCTACTCCCACATCCCCATCAGCCAATTTCTCAAACACTATCTGTTAAACAACTCCAGCTTGGGGAGAGTTACTTTTACTTTAAATTACAACAGCTAGAATTTGTGAATTCCAGGCTAAAAAATCTCCTGAAGTTGTTTACAAAAATTTGTATTTGTGCACATTTTTCTTGAGCTTTTTCTATAGCTTTTGTCAGATTCACAAAGAATTTGTGACACCTCCCTGAAAAATGCTAACATCCTCTGTTTTGGGTTTTACTTATAGACAACTTGCTTCTACCAGTCTCTATGTTGATTCTTATATCAGTGTTAAGGATATTTTACTAACCATAGCTTTATAAAACATTTTAACATGTGGCTAGGCAAGTTCTCTTAAATTGATAATTCTTTCCAAGGATTATCCTAGCCGTTATCAACTGTTTTCTTCCCCAAACACCTTTAGAACTACATTGCCAAGTTTCAAACTATCTCACTTGGACTTGAAGTCAAAATGCATTAAACACTTATAATTTGGAAAACCTTCTCATCCAGGATCATGCCACATCTCTACTTATGAAGGTTTACTTTTTTAAAAAAAATTATTTTATTTATTTCTCCCCACCCCCTCACTGTTGTATTTGCTATTTCTGTTTGTTGTGTGCTGGTCATCGTCTTTTTTGTTAGGAGGCACTGGGAACCGAACCTGGGACCTCATGTGGGAGGGAGGCACCTAATCGCTTGAGCCACCTCCGCTCCCAGCTTTGTCGTGTCTCTCATTATGCTTTCCTCCATGTGTCTCTTGTTGTGTGATCTTGTTGCGTCAGCTTGCTGTGTCAGCCCATCACATTAGCTTGCTGTCTTATTCATCTTCCTTAGGAGGCACTGGAAACCGAACCCAGACCTCCCATGTGGTATGCAGGAGCTCAATTGCTTGAGCCACATCCACTTCCCATGAAGGTTTACTTTTATAATTTTCAGTAAAGTATTTGAGTTGTCTTTATACAAGAACTTCACATCTCTTGTAAATGTTATTTCTGGGTATATTATGGGGTTTGTGCTTCTATTTAGATTCTGAAAGTAGAATTTTTTTTTTCTTTTTCAGATTTAAATAGTGTTTAATAGAATGCCAAGTCTCCTTTACCCCCAAATCAAATATGAATTTTGAAAAAGTAATGGCAAGATTCTAAAAGAATCACTGGATATGACCACTTTACTAAACAAATTAGTTAGCAGGTCTTACAATCATATTCAAATTGTTATTCTTATCACTGCTCTAAGGAATTGGCTACTGATGTGGAATCACCAAATCCCCAACTATAACTAAACACCTGGACCACAGTAAGCATTCTATAGATAATTACAAGAAGAAAGTAAAAAAGGTAGGTAGAGAGGTTGGGTGAGTGTTTGGATGGATCTCTGATATCTATTCTATGTGAAGCTCTATTACTTTACATTGGTGAGAATTAGGAGAAAAAAAAAAATCACAACCCAGGGGCTACAGCGCTAAAGGAAATTGTTGTTGTTGTTGTTGTTTTAAATATCCAGTAGCAATATACTATATGGACTAAAAGGAATGCCACTCTATCAACAAAACATAAAATATAGGGAGGCGGCTGTGGCTCAATCAGTAGGGCTCCTCCCGTTTACCATATGGGAGGCCCGGGGTTCGGTTCCCGGGGCCTCCTGCTGAAGGCAAGCCCACCCGCACGGCGTGGTTAGCTGACCCAGCAAGCACAAGCAGCAGGGGGGGGATGAATGAATGAATGAATAAATAAAATCTTAAAAAAAAAAAAAAAAAAACAACATAAAATATAAAGATCTGCTTAATGTATGTATGTTTTCGTTAGTAGTTTCTATTAATAGGGTATTTGTTTCATCTTCCCACTTACTGAATTGAAAAGCACAATCAGAATAGAAAATGACCTCAAGTATCACATTTACAATGAATTAGCTTTATTTATAGGAATAACACTTTTACCTGAATGGAAATATTGTGATCCTGAGCAATTTCAAGTTCTTTGTTTTTCTCAGTTAGTGCCTTCAATTGACTGTCTAGATAAAAAGAATTTTATGAACATACACACATTAGCTTAAAAAATTGCAGTCCAAGTTTTTATACAACTACCACCCACATATGTTTTAAAAATGAGGAAACTGAAGCCCAGAATGAGTTATACAAAATACTTAAAAATCATGAATATAATCAAAACTTATATTTTCTAGAACAGATTTTTTTAAAATAAAATTTTATTGAAGTATATCATTCATATATGAACATACATAAACAATAAGTATAAGTAAAAGGTGTAAACTTACATAACAAACATGTATATCATCATACAGGGATCCCATACATCACCCCACCACCAATACCTTACACTGTAAAACATTTGTTACAAACTATGAAATAGCACCTTCAAAATATTACTACTAACTATAGACCATACCTAGAACAGATTTTGAAACCCTGTCTCCAAAATTAAATTTGTAATAATTCTTGCCAACACTTATAGGAAAAAGCATATGTGACTGGCAATTTCCTCATTTTTCAATGATGTCTTGTAAATCAAAATGTATTATTTTAAAAATAGTGAATTATAGTTACAAATAAGAAAACAGTAAAAGACAAGCTCAAGGGAGTAATTAATAACATTTAAACCATATAAAATGTAAACACAGTGGATATTTGCAATTAAGTTCTTATCACTCGAAAGAGAGCCGTTAGAATGGAGGAAAGAAATTATACTTGATATCACTTATCACTCAATATCCACTCATTATGGGTTATCTTCCCTTACACATGCTTTCTCTTCTAAACACATGCAGATAATTAGGAAGAGTATAGTTTTACAGACTTTCTTGCATTAAACTGTATCTATATTATGTGCCAGCAATTTATATCAAGCAAATATATTATTACTACTTCCAATCTTAATTTCTATTTTTAAAAAATTGGCTTCTTTTAAAAACCCTGCTAAAGGTCTAAATTTTCTGTTTTGTTTTAAAGTTATTTACTGCTTTCCAGACTTACAGATGTGGAATGATAAACTAAAAATACGTAATTGCACACCCCAAGGAAGGCATACTATTGATGTCTCCCGATTTTTATCCCTAGGTTCCTTTCCCCATTATAATAGAACAAAGAGAGTTAAAACAAAAATATGTTAATAATCATTAGGCTTTAATTATTCAACAACACAAAAATAATCAAATCACTCTCAATTACTTCTTCAGTTGCATAATGCTTCAATCTTCTGAATAGGCTTTCAAACCAAATATTTCATTTGATCTGTAAAGTTGTGCAAGTAGATGGACACATAGGTCTAGACATTTTATAAAGAATAGTCAGACACTAGTATGATTTACATATAGCAAAAGAGCTTTTATTAGCAAAGTCAGACTTAAAACCCAGGCTTCCTGACTTGTGCTCATGCAGTCCTTACCACTGAGTGGAAAAATCAAAATATCACCATAAATGAAAATAACATGTAATCAGATTTTTACAGAGTAGGTAAATGTTTTTGCAGCACACAAAGGAATCTCAATAATCCAAGATACTTACAAAGATGTAATTAAATACTTACTTAGTTTTTCTAGCTCAAGCCGCAAACTTTGGCATTCTCGGGTTTCATTCACTAATCTCTCTTGACTGTGAGATAGCCTCTTCTCTATCTCGAAGTACTGTTGTTCTACAGCAGAAAAGATAGAAAAATAAAATCAAACACATGTACACACATTGTCAATAATGCTACTCATTTTTAATAACTTTGATTTTAAAATCTAAGATATAGTATTTGAACTGGACCCTAAGTTAGAGAATTTGAATAGAGATAAATAGACTGAGTACTGAAAACGACTTTAACATTTCCTGCTGACTTAAAGGACAAAAGAAAATAAAGCCTAAATTGGTATCACAACTATGTCTGTCTACCACACAAGATTATGAACTTCTTCAAAGTAGTCAACATGTCTTATTAATCTTGGTATTTTCCCCAGACATCAGTAGACTGTTAGCCATAGAGCAGACTAAAAAATAAATGGAGGAAAAAAATGCTTAGACGAAAACTATTTTGCTTTAAAAGGTTTGTTTTAACATAGCAAAAATAATACCTGTCAATATAAAATTACTACATTTAGGCAAAAATAAATGTGCAAACATCCCAAGGGAAGGGACTGAGTCTGCTTGCTCAGCATAGTTATCGGGCACAGCAATATTGTCTAAACTAATAAAGAGAATGCAGTGTACTTTGTTCAACTTTGGGATTGAGAGAAAGAATATTCAGCATCAATTCTGCTTGATAACTGCATGAACGTTTATTTAGAATTTCCAATCAACTCAGCAAAAAAAAAAAAAAAAAAAATACCAACCCACCAAACAAATAGTAAACCAAGATACACAAAAGAATTTGTATTTTACCAACTGTAATTACTACATTCCTAAACTTTTTTCAAGTATGTTCAGGTTACTATGGTCGATAATTGACTCTTATTTGAAAAGTTACTATAGTTATGTATGAACAGGTCTTAATAGTTTTCCTTTCAAACTCTAACTTTCAGAGGGAAATTTGATATATTAAAATTGTTTCACTTTATATTTACTGTGTGTCATCACCTAAACTCTGTTGAGAACTTCTAGTTTGTTAGGGGTCTATAGAGAGCCACAATACAAAAGTACACGAGGTGGTCAATTTAGGGAAAAGCCTTGGAATGGAGGTGACTAGAAAACATACTGTAAATTACCACCATTTTAACGTGCAATAAAACGGGTAAGGTACTCTAGGTTAGAAAGATAGGGCAGTGAAAGGGGAGGATAAAGAATTGCAGTCTTTCACAAGTCTGGTGTAAATAAACGCAAATAAATCTTCATAATTTGTTTGTTGGACAAAACGTTGCGTACTGATATAACACCTCCCTAATTACAAAGAAAACGAAATTAAACGTGGCTTCAGACTAAAAAGAAATAAGATTCTTCTTATCGAAATCTGAGAGGAGTAGGAAAGAGAAGGCCTAGGAGAGCGATGCTACTGGTCAGGGCCGTAGATAAAGGGCAAGCTTGCAAGGAGGAAGACCAGCCACTGCTACCGAGTCGGGCCGAGAACCAAGGGCGGGAAGTTTCTCACTTACCGCTCTCCACCTTAAATTTCTCGTGCCGCCCCTTCAGGCCATCGATCTCGGATTGCTGGTCAGCAAGGAACTTTTCAAGTTTGTTCTGGATGGATTTAGGCAGCTTGTTCAGTTCCGTGCGGTCCAGGACTTGCTGCAACACCGCCGCCATGTCGGCCGGGCCGGGGATCGCGGCTGCAGCGGCCGACGGGGCAGAAGCGGAGTAGAAAGACGAAGACCAGGAGAACCCAGAAGCCTGGGCCGCCGCCTTGGTCCCCTCGCTCGGTGTCTCGCGCGCGCCTGCCCGCCGGAGACTGCCCCGGCGGGACCCTGGGAAATCAAGTCCTGAACTAGCGGCAATACCAGACGCGCCACTGCGCCCGCGCCTCAAGTGCGCGCGCAGGCGCCGGAAGCCGTGCACCCTAGGAGTCTGAGTCCAGAAGGACCCATAACCCCGTCGTGCAGTCCAATTTCCGGCTCCCTTCTTCACACACTTTACGCACTCAGGCCTCTGGGAAATGTAGTGTTTTTCACATTCCCTACCAGGAACCCTAACCCGCACCTCCCATTCCGCTTCCTCTCTTCTCCCCGCCCCCCGGCTCTCCTAGCCCTGCTGCGTGACCACTGTCCGCGTGGTGGCGCCACCTACACACTCGTCAACCCGCGTCCCTCTCTGAAGAGCAGAGGGATCTTACCCTCAAAGCTCCGGGATGCCATGGGTCTTCCTTTTTGGCGGCTTCTAGACACTGAGCCACTAGAGGGCATCAGTCCCGGCAGGGCCCGACGGCTGGCGCCGAGCTACCGCCACGCTCCTAATGGCGTCCGGAAGGGGGCGGGGTGGTGGCCGCAGTCGAGTTGGCTGAGGCGCTGGGATGAAAAGAGGGGGACGCCAAACGTCATAAGTGTGCGCCACCTGACTCCCGAGACCCTAGGTTTCGAGTGGGAAGTGAGGTGTGGGGAAGTGGGTCGCTTTTTGATGAATTCATTGGCTGTAGCATTGGGATTGGAGGCGAATCTAGCCCCTAAGGCTGATACTTGTTCCCTCGACCCTCTTTCTCTGTGAACTGACAGATCGAAGGATTTATATGCCACGCGTACACATTGAGCCCAGGTAAGTCAGCGTAAGGGTTTGATACGTGTAAGTGGGTTTGTGTGTGCTCACTTGGACATAGAAAGCTCCTATTTTAAAAGGGGGAAAGAAAGGGACAGTGTAGAAAACATATAAACAGACATTCCAGTACACGCTCAAGTCTAGCTGACAAACTTATTTGAGACAGTATACCTAGATCTTGTGTGAGCGTGTGTTTACTGGGTGATTCAACATGAATTTAAGGGGCGTGGTTAATTTCTCAGGTAGAGGATTTAAAGAATGTAATAGTTTGAGTGTAGCCTATATAGTGAGGTAACATCGCAGAAAGTGTTCGACATATTTCTGATCGCTAGTATGGAGAGATTTTTTAAATAAAAAAACTGTTGTAACAAAAGTTTGGTTTGGTTTTTTTTTTTTTTTTAACCATACTTAAAAACTGCTTTCACTCTGTCAACATAACAGAACTACTTTACTTTATATCCACATCATATTTCTGTAACTTTTAAACTGAAATTGTATATTCTTTTATGTTTGATTACTCTTCTGAAAGAATTCTTTATTGAAAACAAGGCATTCCTTACGTCCTCCTTTCTGCAGGTCCCACAGTCTTGGGGCTTCTTTGAACTGATAATTTAATTCTCACGTGAAAATTTATTTTCTTTTTCTCGAGTTCCTACTTTTGAGTTGGTAGTTGTGAAGATATCTAAGAAATATAAATGGAAGCATTTCATTTATATTTGGTAACAACTAAGGAAAAATAAATTAGTAAGGAGCTTAAAGTTGACACCCTCCCCCCCAAATTTTTATGTAAGCACTTTAAGATTGGTGGTATATGCAGCACTCTGCTATTTTGCTCTGTCATAATTTAATTTAAGATAGTCCATTCTTAAATTAACAGAATCCTAAAATTGGAAACGTTCTCAGATGTGCCGGAACCAAATCCTAGGGAGGTTCAGTTGTCGAAAATCACAATGCTTGGACAACTTGAAAAACTTCCACTGGCACATAACCTTTCAGGAAAATTATAACTGTATAATGCAAGATCCACATTTTTAGTAATATCCTTTATAAAGTATGATTGCCTACAATTAAAAGTTTTGAAGGAGCACTAAAGAAAAAATTCTCTGGCATTCGACCAGATTTTATAACCCAGATTTTATCCTCTCCCTCATTGCACTCAGCTTCTTACAAATTAACGTGACTCTTTAAGTAGCAGCCTGGAAGAAATAAGGTTAGAAAGTTGCATATCACGTGGAGTCATTTGCTGTTTTTTGCAAAAATTAGAATTGGTAGGGCAAAAAGGAAAGAGGTAAAATAGCATGACTGTTATCTAATGAGCTTCTTAAGAAATTGTCATCTTTCCTATTTTTAGAAAAGAGAACACTGAGCAATAGCTTATCAAAGATCATACAATTAAGAAGTGATAGCTCTGAAGTAAGAAATCAAGATATGTTGACTGCTAGTTTAGTGTCCTCTCCCTTACCCCATATATGGGGAATAGGTTTCATCTCTCATGTTTACTTTGATTGATTGGTGGTCATTTTCTGTATCATTGTGTTGAGAAGACTTCTGAAGCTAGATATGAACTTTGCAAGAGATAATGGCCTATTTAATAAACAATCACTGCAAAGCATGGGGAGTACCATTTCTTTTTTTTTTTTTTTAATTTTATTGAAGTATATCATTCATACATGAATATACAGAAACAATAAAAATATAGTAAAAGTTGTGAACTTACAAAATAAACATGCATGACATCATACAGGGGTCCCATATAACACCCCTCCACCACAACACCTTACATTATTGTGAAATGGTTGTTACAAATTATGAAAGAATATATCAAAATATTACTATTAACTATAGTCCATATCCCACATTGGAATACTACTTCTTTTCCTATGTGAACTCTGATAAAAAAAACATTGCAAATTATATTTCTACCTAAAAATGCTAAATATTTTTTCTTGTAATTTAGGAGATTGAATTAGCTCTTAATAATGGGAAGAACCTACATTGTAGAAGAGGCTGTTGGCCAATATCTTTCAAACATCAATTTCCAAGGGAAGGCCTTTGTCTCTGGTCTTTTAATAGGGCAGGTATGTCTTTTTTACTCTGAATTTATTGATAAAGCAAATTACCTGTTTATTTGAAGTTATAGTAAGCTCAAGCTTGAGGGATAGAAGGATGGGTTGTGGAAGAAGTAAATTTAAAGTGGATTTTTAAAGAAAAACATTGTCAAGTAGGACAAGCCTAACACAAGTCAGAATATATTCCCTCTGGACAATGTAAAAATAATTTAAAATGTAGAAATTCCAAAATTAGACTTTCTAACCAGTTTATTCACATTTAGTTGTCTTTCCAAAGTGAATTTTGGAATTCACTATTCTTTGTTAATTCCTGGTTATCTAGTTCTTTAACAAGTAGGTTTTGATGATTTTATTCCCATTCTAGTTTGTCTTATTTTATCTCAGACTTGTAGCAACAGTTGTCATATTTTTAGGTTACATGTATTGTAGTACATGTATTGTAGTACTTGTATTGTAGTACTCATTTATTAATTTTTTTTAAATGTTACTTCAATTGGGAAGAAAAGGGAATGAGGGAAATTTGGAAATTAGACAAATTCTATTTCCATATTAAAGTTAAACCTTAAAACACAAAAATGAAACAGAGATTTGGACAATTACTTTAAATAGCCCACTCACTGATTTTTTATAGTTGAAGGAAGACAATGTTAATCAGCAAAGTAGACTCGTAAATAGAACAAAGTAAAGAAAAAGGAGGTTCACATAGGCAAACTGGCTATATCTTACTTTCAAAGTTTAAGGGAAGAAGAACCTTCTAGAAAGGTGTGATCAGTAAAGAGAGAAGGTTCAGAAAGAAAGACTTTTTTTTCATACTTGCCTTACTGGATTTAGGCTGTTTGTCAAAGTCATAAATTTTGTGAAAAAGGAAAAGCCTTCCTAGCCAACTAGCTCCTACCATCTTTTCCTGTGTTCATTTGAACCTTTCTGGAAATAACTTTTATAGAAATAATTACTTGTCCATTATTTTCTGTCTCAGAATGGCACTGATGGGAATTTCAGGTCAAGCATAACAATGACACTATGCCAATTTGTATTATTAACCTTATTTTTTACACGTTTTTATAGAAACTTTAACTGTAATGAAATTGAACTGTTAAGTATTCTCTAAATTTATCTTCAGATTTCCCACCTTAGGTTATCATGTAATTGCTATTAAAACTGAAGGACATAGGCTCTGCTATCGCTTCTAATTATATGTCCTAAATCCGCTTCAGTGTTCTCGGATACATACATGCAAGCTTTTGCATACAAACACATACACTGAAATTACTTACAATAAATAATTCATTATTAGCTATCACTTCAATAAAAGTAATCTGCACAAGGTCATTTGTTGCTTTATTTCACCAAGTTTTTATACTTATGAGCTATCTAATCTATTAAAATTAAAATTATTTAGAAAATTAAGCAGACTGTCTTTTAGTTAATACAGTTCTTTCATTTATTCTGTAAACCATTTTTAAGGACTTCTGTGTGATTCACATTCAGGATATCCAAATAAATAAGGAGTTGATATTAAATACATTAAAAAATAAACAACATATGTGAAAATTGTTTCTCTGTAAGTTCCATTATGGTATGGGTATTAGTAATTTAGCCTGCTACAAATAGTGCTTGTTTTTTTTCACTTAAGAGTTTTAACTTTTACATTCCTCAATCGGATATTACTCTAATAGCTTTTCTAATTTGTTTTTGAAGTGTTCTTCACAAAAGGATTATGTGATTCTTGCCACTAGAACACCACCCAAAGAGGAACACAAGGAGAACTTCCAACATCCCAAGGCTCAGTCAGATAACTTGGATGAAGAATGGATCACAGAGCATGCCAATCAGGTCCTCATGTTGTGCTCTTTATGTAGTTAAGTGTATGTTTATTTAATTAACAAAATAAAAGCTCTTTGTCTTTAAGCTACTAGACTAAGATTTCAAAGTACTCATTCTTAAGTTTTCAAAAGGTGGATAGTATATAAAAAATATGTTTTTTCTACTGTGCTTCATCCATGATTATATTGTTCATTTTGTTGATTACTTGTGTCTAATTTAGAAAAGGATTTTCTCATAAAGACAATTCATATAGTATGAAGGGAGGAATAGGGGGTGACTGCTAATGGGTATAAATTTTCTTTTTGAGATTATGAAAATGTTCTAAAATTGGATAGTGATGAATTACAGATTTAAAAGTTGATTTTTATGGCTATGCACATTATATTTCAATAAAAGCTATTACTAAAAAATGAAAAGTAATAGTAATAATCCATATGTGTTCAATAAAATTTGATAAACACCCAAAAATAGAGAGCAAAGAAAAATAAAATTACCCACATTTCCTTCATCCAGAGAAAACTGCTGTAAGGTGTGTGTGCGTGTGCGCATGTGCACACTTGCAGTCAAAGCTATGTTTGTTTATTTTCACAATTGGGGTTATACTGTAAATACTCTTTAGTAGTGTGCTTTTTTCACTTAAAAATTGTGAATATTTTCCTGTATCCTGTAACTTGATTTAAATCTAACTGTACTTATTATATGCCAGACACTGTGCTTAGAGCCTTGTATTATCTCACTTAACCTTCCCAGCAATTGTGTAAGGTAGGTACTATTATCACCCCTATTTTACAGAAGCGGAAATGAAGTTAAGCAATCTGCCCACAATTACAAAGCTAGTAAGTGGTGGAACTGGGATTTGAATCTAAGCAGTCTAACTCGAAAGCCTGTGATCTTAAATGCTATGCTTTTCCATTGTTTATGTGTGTACATTGTATTAGTCCATCTAACTTCTTAACCTACCTACCTTATAATATTGGTCTTTTAGCTTGTTTCCAATTTTTCTTTACTTCAAAATAACACAAGTTATTAATAATATAATTAGTGGTCACACTGTTTCAAATACATAATGCTACGCACTGAGAGAAGTAAAAGATGGTTAAAAAATTTTTAAATGTCTTCAGAAAATTTATATTTTAACCAAAGTGAAAGACAGTATTATTACTAATATCAGCAACAAGAGAAATGAAATAAAAGTGGAAAGTGCTATAGGACTATCGAATGCGGAGTGATAAAATAATTGCCATTTGTTGGATTACAAAGGGCTTTCTCAAAACTTGAAGTATGCTTAGGACTTTGCCAATAGAAGTCACGGAACATATTGAACACACAAAAGACAGTATGGATAAATGGCCCAAAGGCATAAAAGTAAATGGTAAGTTAGGTGAATAACAAGCAATTGGGTACAATTGAAACCCAGAGTATAGAAAAGAATGTGGTTAAACATTCTTTAACCACATAAGGCTGGAAGGGGCCAGTTCATGTATGGTTTTGAATGTAATCCTAAGGAATGAAAAGTTTTTGGTAGACAATACCTAGAAGGGGCTTATAGTGATCTGACCAATATTTTGAAAATAACTTGGTATATGGTGCAGTATAAATGGAGAGCAGAGAGACTGGAGTCAGACAGAACAGAAAACAGAAAAGTAGTTACAATGATAGCCCCCAAAAAGATGATGTGGGCCTAAACTAGACTGAGTTTTGTCAGGGTTTTGTTCCTGAGTATATCCTCAGTGCTAGCACAGTATTTCCATAATGTTTATGGAATGGGAACTCCAAAATATGGGAAAAATGGAAACATGAATAAACAAATACAGTGAGCTAGAACTGCATTGGAAAACATTTCAGAGAAAGCTAGAATCAAGAAAATTTATTGATCAAGTAGATTGCAAGTGAAGAGAGAAAGTAAGAGAGTAACTACCCATGACTGAGATTTATAGCCTGGGTGTTCAGGAGGATGGTGTTGCATTAAGCAAGGAGGAAACAGATTTGGGAGTAGGTGCAGAGGGAATGTAGACTGAATTCATACATTTATTAAAGTATTTATTGAATGAATTATATCCTCTAATAAAGAGAGTTTTAGAGTGAGGTAAAAGTAGAATTATGTCTTTCCTCAATCAATTTAAACCCTTTAAACATATATATATATATATATTATGTGTTGGTAAGTGTGTGTATGTGTTTGTAATAGGGGAGGGACGGATATGTAGTTGTAAAAGGAAATCCAGGAAATATTTAAATAATACCATCTTCTAGAGAAAATATTAAATATGTTTTAACTTAAATTCCCAGTGGATTACAAATAATTTTCTATTCTAATTTTGCTTTTGTTCTCCTCTAGTTTTTATATAGTAACATATATTACTATGTATATAGAATATATGTAAAATTTATAATAGATTAACCTTTTTACCTCTAGAAAGAAATGGTTAGTCTTACAATATTTTATCATCTTAAAAAGATGCAGGTTCCCCATGCTAAATATTAACATGTTAATAACATTAACATTTTATTCTTCATTTGTTAAACTTGTGTTGCTATACTAAATATAGTTTATGAAATCAGAAGGAACCACCAGCAGATATAATGCAAATATATTAGTGATTAGAGTATGGTATTTAATTCTATAAAGATTTAACTTTGATCAATTTTCTTATATACTAAGAACATAAAAGCTAAGCGAATCACTGATATCTGAGTATAGATGGTAGGAAAAATTTATGTAGCATTGAGAACTAGCTACCTTCATGTGACAGGAAATAGATATTATGGAAGGCAAACACTGATAGTATGCATCAAAAACCTTAAATATGCATAACTTCTTAACCCAATAATCTACCTCAAGGAATTTATCCTCAGCAAAAAATCTTATGTACACAGAAAGACTTATTAGGAATTTTAATCAGTATTTTTAAAAAATTCATAATAAAATTTACTTTTAGAGAAGTTTTAGGTTAGAGAAAAGTTACATCAGAAGTATAGAGAGGGGAGCAGATGTGTCTCAAGCAGTTAAGCACCTGCTTCCCACATGGGAGGTCCCGGATTCGGTTCCTGGTGCCTCCTAAAAACAGAGACAAACAATAAGCAAACAAACAAGAAACCAACTCAGGGAAGCCGATGTGGCTTGGTGGTTGAGTGCCAGGTTCCCACATACGAGGTCCCGGGTTCAATCCCCAGCCCCAGTATCTCAAAAAAAAAAAAGTATAGAAAATTCCCATATAACCGTACCCACCCATATACACATTTTCCTTTATTATTAACATCTTACATTAGTGAGGTACATTTGTTATAATTGATCAGTATTATTGTATAGTAAAGAATAAAATGGAAATAACATAAATGCCCAATATCAGTTTGAAAAGGAATGAGATAAACCTAAAGAAATAGAAAACAATGGATTTTCAAATCAGACACCTTCTGTTCAAATCCCAGGATCGGTGTGTTGCAAAATATTATAGGAATAAAAAGATAGTTTCCCTTAAGGAGCTCCCAGACCATTTGGTAAGGTACACAAATAACTATAAAAACAGGGTCTTGTGATAAGCTCCATGAATTCTTATGGGAGTTCAGAGTCCAGATTGGCCAGGTAGTAGAGAATCTGAAATACCAGACTTTATATATATTTTATGTGTAAAATATATACAATTTATATTTTATTTAGCTAAAAATGGAAAGACATTGAAAAACTTGGAATAAATTTCAGGATTAAAGTTTAGTCTTTGCTCTCATGAGAAAGGGGTTTATTTACTTATAGTTAAAGGATGTCATTATTTAAGTTTTATTTATAAAGTAGTTCTAAGATTAAAAAAAACTACACTATAGAAGATGGTGTAAATAATAATAATACCCCATTATCTTAGTTATCATCTGTTTCTCAATATTAGTTTTTCAAAGCCCTTACCTCAAAGCTATACATATAGTTGGTACTCAGTAACCATTTGCTGATTTATTATTTACTTTCTCAAACAGAAAAAACTGCACATAATGCCAAATGCTTATGTTAGCTAATATTATATTTCTGTTTTCAGGTATCCAGAATGCTACCAGGGGGACTTTTAGTTCTTGGAGTATTTATTATTACAACTTTAGAACTGGCGAATGAATTTCAAAATGCCCTGCGTAGAGTAAGTCTGATATGTCAAAAATTCTTAATATAATCACAATTTTGTATTAATTTAATTGATTATGCATATAAAAAATGATCCTAGGCATATTTAGATTTGTGTTCCATAATTCTTTATGCTAGGTTGATATTGAAACAGTTTTTCAGCCCATTTACTTGGATATCTTGAGTATAATAAATGTAATATTAATATTTTCAATCAAAACTATATATTTTTAAAGTCTTTATTTTAAAAATAATTTACTATTATGAAATGGTTTAACAGTTTTTCTTGTGCAATAGCAGTGTTCTTCTAGGCTTTCTATGATGGTCAATCTTATGTGTCACCTTATTTCCTTGACCTGTGGAGTGAGGGCTATTGTAGGAAAGGCCAAGTGGAGGCCACTGGAATTGCCTTTACCTGGCAAAATTGTAAACTAAAAGCTATACCATGTTCCTAGAGGGATTGCAAAGATTAGTACTTGAAGGACTTGAAGGATGCAGGGGTGGTGATTCATACCACATCCCTATTCAACTCTCCTGTTTGGCCTGTGCAGAAAACAAATGGATTTTGGAGAATGACAGTGGCTTATTGTAAACTTAACCAGGTGGTGACTCCAATTGCCATTGCTCTTCCAGATGTAATTTAATTGCTTAAGAATATTAACACATCCCCCTGGTACCTGGTATGCAGCTGTTGATCTGGCAAATGCTTTTTTTTTTTCTCAATACCTAATAGTAAAGACCACCTGAAGCAATTTACTTTTAGCTGTCAAGGCCAGCAGTATGTCTTCACTGTGCTACCTCAGGAGCAAATCAACTCTCCAGCCCTATGTCACAATTTAGTTCGCAGGAACCTTGATCACTTTTCCTTTTCACAAGATATTACATGGGTCCATTACATTGATGACATTACGCTCCTTGAACCTAGTAAACAGAAGTAACAACTACTGTAGACTCATTGGTAAGACACTTGTGTTGGCAAGTGGGAGATAAATCCAACAAAAATTCAGGAGCCCTCCACCTCAGTGAAATTTCTTGGGGTCCAGTGGTGTTGTACATGTCTAGCTATCCCTTCAAAGGTGAAGGATAAGCTATTGCATCTGGCCCCTTCTACAGCTAAAAAATTGGCAAGGAAGGCTCCTTCCCCAGAGGTTTCAGAAGGAGCATAACACCTTGATTTCAGACTTCTAGCCTCCAGAACTATAAGAGAACAAATTTCTGTTGTTTTAAGCTACCCAGTTTGTGATAATTTGTTAAGGAAGCCTGAGGAAACTAATACACCTTCCATTTAGTACTAGGTGATTACTATAACATGAAATTAATAGATTGCTGTGATTTTTTACATCCTTTCGATCTCTCAAGGTCCTGATAGTGAAACATAAATGGTAATCAACTGCTTATTCTTTATTTCTGGAAAGAAATCTGTTTTTTTTTTTTTTTTTCGTTTTATTCCTGTTCTAGTGAATTGATGACATAGTCTAGAAGTAAATATGAGGCTTTACAGGCTGTTTTTCCCTTAAGCCCAAACATACAGCTAACTCTGAGCAGCCAGCTTTCATCCTTTTTACTGCTCAGGATCCAAATTATTCTTCAATTGAAGAGTATTTCACAGCCCCCAAGAGGCAGAGGGACTCCAAAATCTTGAGAAGAGCAAGATTGTACACAATCTCCAAAATTTTTTTTCTAGTCAGAAAGTGTGCAGCTAAGCACCCCAGATGCTATAGATTCTTCCAGTTTGTAATCTTCTATCCTATCAAGTGTTTGGCTCTATTGGTTTGTCTTCAACTTATGTACCCTGTGATTTAGGGAAAGATTATGTTTCTCTACATTATTGTTAGAAAACTCAGAGCCAAATTTATGACACCCCCCCATCTCAAGTATGCAATTTTATAATTATTATTTCTAGAAGAAATCTATAGCATTGTTCTTGTTTTTCACTTTTATTTTATATTACTATATTTTTATATGTTTATTATTATATTTTACGTATCCTTGTATATTACCTTAAATCTTTAGTGACATTTAAATAAGAAATGTCAAATACCTGACTTGCTCCATTTTTATAGGTTACAAACATTTGTCATTTCTTATTCTAATTAAAATAAAATTTCATTAGTCTATATGTCATTTAAATGTTAGTTGTTCAAAAACAATTTTTATGTCCACTGTTGCATCTGGCCCCTTCTAATGACAGTGGGTTATAGTTTTCTATTTAAAACCCAAGTTTTATATATCCCTAAAAATGAAATTCAAAGATATGTACTTATTTTCTTTTGAACAAAAGAAAAATTAATGATAGAATCATAGAATTTTAAAGTTAGATGGTGGTTATAGATATTATAATTGTTTTATTCTGCACTCACTTTCTTCTTTTCATTTTGCATTCAATTGATATGTATTTTTCTCCCCTTCAGCTAGTATTTGCTATGGAAAAGTCTGTGCATAAGAAGAGACTATGGAATTTAACTGAGGAGGAAGTCTCAGAACGAGTGACACTTCACATTTGCTCTTCTACAAAAAAGTATCTTTTATTTGGGTGGTTATGGTTTAAAGTATATAGTATAAAATAATGTTCCTAAAAGTTTGTTTGTTTCTTGAAAATTGACACTTTCATTTTCAAAATAGGCAGAGTTTGTAGGTTTTTCTGTAAAGAATACATAATGAGGGCTGCCGATAATGTTATAGTAATAACAGTAGTTAACCATGTCTTTATAACTAAAGATTTTGAGAGAGGATGGCAAGGGCTCAGGATTCTGAGGGTTTTTTAAAACCAGCTACCTAACCTTGTATATCTAAGCACAGTAAGTTCCCTAGAGAGAAACAAATGCCCAACTGATAGCTTAGGCAAAGTAATGTTTTTATTATGTTAAAGTTTTCACCTATAACTGCCATAGATAAAATATGCAGTTCAAAGCCTAGGTGCACTGGAGTTGACAGTGTAGAATGTCAAGAAATTTTCATTTCTTTGGCCAAAGAGCAAATGACACTAGGAGACCTCCCTAACTTCTCTCCTCTACATCTTACCAGGGGAAGGGACCTCCCAAGCAAGAGGCAGCCTCACCAAGGGAGTAAAGTTAATCCAAGGGCTCCTTAAGCTAGGATTTCCAAAAGAAAAAATTCAGAAGTAACCATTCCTACAGAAGCTGGACTTTAAATTTCTTTGGCATTTAACTAGAAAGTTTCATGAATAAGCCCTTTGACCCAATAAGCATACTCTGCCTTGACCCGATCCAGATCTGCACACTTGGATGCATGCACTTTATTTTTATATTTTGATAGTTTATTTTCTTTTGATTATCAAGAATTACTTCTTTTTTGGTCAATTCTGTCCTTAATTAGTAAAGACTTTGTTGTCGAACTTATGATATCCATGATCCAAAGGTAAGAAAAATTACTCTTTCAAGATTTTTCTGTGTTGCAAGCTATTTTTAAAATAAAATTCATTTTTATAATTAGATTTAATAATTTTCAATGCCATCATTTCCTGTTGATGTTATGTCATTCTTTTATTTTGAAATATAATTAATTTCATTAGAGACATTCATGAATGCAAAAAAAAAAATGTTTTGTTTTTTCTTTTGAACTGTTAAAATATTTTTGTTAAGTTCCCCCCTCCTTATGTATATCTTTAGTTTTTGTTTGAGAGGCTGATAGTAAAAGTGTCTGAGGACTTTTGTTAGCTACAGTGCCTAGGAAGCAAACTACCTTATTCAAAGGAACCAGACTGACATTTTGCTTAAGATAGGAATAGCAATGTGAAAAAGTAACTTTGTAGTTCTCTTGTTTCATGAACAAGGAAGTCACTGAAATATGCAGTTTGCTTTATTGAGGAGAAACAGGAAGGGAAGTTCTGATTCTGATTACACAGGTACACAACCTAAAGACAATTTAAATAAGCTACAATGGTTACTGCATAGTATTCTGTTAACAAGGACAGGACAGAAAGGAGAATGTCTGACACATAGTAGTAGCTCAGTGATTATTTGCTCCACATCACAGCTTCAGAACTGATACTGTTGAAGCTGTAGGTGAAAACTAGAGGACCAGATGACCTTTTCAGAATTCTAAACATGGAACTTTGTGATACTTTTTCTGCCCACTGCTCTAGGGAAAAGGGAACAAGATTGCCTGTGATGTGCCAAAGTTACTGAATTTTAATGCATGCCTCATTTTTATTTAATTCTAATTTATAGCCCTTTGATCTTGTACATTTTTTGATGTTTTATTGATCTGTATATTTTACCTAAACCATATCATGTTTTGTATTTTTCCCACTTATCTGCTGTTAAAGAGTTCAGCAAGACCAGCAGATTGGAAGTATCAAAATGGACTCTCAACTTCATGGCTTTCTTTAGAGTGTACAGTTCATGTTAATATTCATATCCCACTTTCTACAACTTCTGTCAGCTATCCTCTGGAGAAAAACACAAAGGTATTAGGGTAAAATGGATTTTCTTTAGTAATTGCTGAGTAAACAATATGTTTTAATTCTTATTATCTGTGCCTTCTTTTATAATCCTCAAAAATTACAATTTACTTATAATAATATTGTTATAAATACTGTCTTAGTGCCCCAGCTAGATTAGAAATTTTTTTAAAGGTGAGACAACATCCCAATACTAGTATATTTAGAATAACAGATGCTCAATAAATATTTAATTATATGATGTAATTATGCATATTGCAAAATATAATTATGTAAAGTATTATTATGCAAAGTTTATTGTTTGGTCTTTTTGTTTTTTCTTGGTCCTTAGCTTTGTCTTCCTTTTTCTAGTCCTTTTTTTAAATTTATATACCATTACTGTATTAATATCTAACTTATTCATTTTCTCTTCTTTACTTTCCACCGAAGGAGACAAATGTAACTTTATTCTTTTTAATATTATTTGCTTGGGACTCTTATTTCACACATTTTTAAGAAGATGTGGATATAATTGACTTTTTTTTAACTGTAATTAAACTTCTTAAGTTGCTGATATAAATGTTAACTTGGGATAAAGATCAGGGAAAAACTTATTAAATTCTTTTCTTTAATACTGCTTATATTATTTGCTTGGGACTCTTTATTTTCACATACTTTTAAAAAGATGGGGATATTATTGACTTTTTTTTTTAACTGTAATTAAACTTCTTAAGTTGCTGATATAAATGTTAACTTGGGATAAAGTTCAGGGGAAAACTTATTAAATATGGATAAGATGCCAGAAATTGGGGATATACTCTTTTATTTAAATTCTGCATTACTGATGTTTTAAGATTTCTAATATGTCAGTGTCTAAGGTGAGAAAAAGGGAGTTTAATTTACATCTGATGGATATCCATTTTATGTCCCTTTTAAGAATGGACTTACACGCTGGGCCAAGCAAATAGAAAATGGTGTTTATTTGATTAATGGACAAGTTAAAGATGAAGATTGTGACCTATTAGAAGGACATGTAAGTTTTATGTTGCTTATGAAATTATTTGTGCATAAGGAAAAATAAAAGATGGTTTATCTATAGTTCTTTAGTCCTTGCCTTCATGAAAATAGGAGTTTTGATTTACTTATTTCTAAGGTCTTTCAAATTAGAAGTTGAGTGTGTGTGTTTTCTCAGAAAATTCTTGGGAGGTGATTCTTTCTGATCTAATTGGAATTCTAAAACCTGAAGAATGGAGTGTTAATCTAATCTCCAAATGTAACTGCTTATTTCAAACTAAAGGCTACATAATGCTCTGCCCTGTTAGTGGTTTCAGGGTCAAAAAGGTCCATCTTATAAGAAGGATATGTAAGGGCTTCTAAAATAGCTTTGACCTGAAAGAAGAGGAACTTCAGTGATCTCTCCCTTCAGAGCAAAGTTCAGCAAACTTTATGTAATGGGCCAGGTAGCAAATATTTTATACTTTGCCGGACATACAGTCTCACTTGCAACTATTCACTTTTGCTGTTGCAGCAGGAAAGCAGCCACAACAGTATGTAAACAAATGATCATGGCTGTGTTCCAAAAAACTTTACTTACAGAAACAGCTGGCAGTCTGGGCTTGACCTGCAGGCCAGAATTTTCCAGTCCCTGCTTTAGAGAAATGAAAACAGGGAAATAATTATTTTCAAAAATATACATTGTTTGATATAGAATATACAAGGTAACATATTTGTAGGAAAAAAGCTAAATTAAAATAAGCAATTGAACTTTTTTCCTCTAAGTTACTTAGTATATGTAAGATAGTTTCTAAATTGTATTTTTTTTTACTAAAAGAAGTTTATTTCTTAAAAAAATACATTGAAAATAGATTATCTTAGAGAAAAAAAAATCTAGATTTTTAAAATAACTTCTATTTACCAATTTTTAAGTTGGTCAAGTACATTATTTTTACTAAACTGCGTGATTCTCTACTACATCCATGGTTAAGTATAAAAAGTGCCATTGTCAATTATTAAGCTCCTTAAAAATTACCTCAGCAAGAAGATTCTAGTCTAGGATTCATTTAACTTCCTGCTTTACAAACTTTAAGTAAAGGAATCTAACTGGTTGCCATAAACCACAACTCCAAGCAATAATTACAAAAGTTGATGAAGCATCTTACAAAGACACCGCCACCCTGCAACAAGTGAGTGTCCAGGGGAATGTTAATTCATTAATACTATCCTATTAAAGGTTAAAATATTTACATGATTGTGAAAACATTTTAAGCTGTATTATAGTATATAAACTGTCTTTATGTTCCAATAATATTCTCAATAGTCTGGCTTTTTTAACTTGGTTTTTTGTTTGTTTGTTTGTTTGTTTTATCCCTCCACCAGAAAAAATCTTCTAGAGGAAATGCTCATGCAACTAGTCACTGTTTTGATGTCAGAGTGCTAACACAGTTGGTAACTATTTTAAAGTACCTTTTATCTAAAATATATGATTTCTTAGAATAGCCATATTGAAATTGTTTCTGTTTTTATGTTTCTAAATAGAAAATCAAAGAATTTTAGTAGGAGAAAAGACTGTAAAAAATATCCAGTAATAAGAAAATTACTCCCAAGCAACATTATTTTAATAAGACTTATTTGGGTCTTTTGCCTCAAGCATATTAAAATTTTAACATCAAGAAGTTAGCAATTTGAAAAAAAATCCTTTTAAAAATATACATAAAAATATATAATTTATAAGATAAATAAAGTACATGTTTATGAAATATGTAAAATTGGGCATTGTTTTCCAAAATAAACTAGTTTCATCTATTGTAAAGATCTGTGGAGTGGATGAGGGAAGCCCATTCCTCCACCCCTACCTTATTGATGTTTCAGTGTTCTCTACAAGGATCAGTAGATCTATATCTATTTATTCCAGATATAGTATCAGCATTGTTCCCTGCTGCTTGGTTTAATGATAAACATTTAAATGTATCTGGAACGTGTGGAACTATTTTTTTCTGTGACAAAGTTTTTACCATTAAGACCTTAACCAGGTTTAAGTTTAAGATGTTAAAAAAAAAAAACCTTTGGGGGAGCAGATGTAGCTCAAGTGGTTGAGCAACTACTTCCCATGTTGGAGGTCTCAGGTTCGATTTCCGGTAACTCCTAAAAACAAACAAATGAAAAAACCAACTGTCATTGGGGAGTGGATGTAGCTCAGTGGTTGAGTGCCTGCTTCCCGTGTAAGAGGTCCTGAGTTCATTCCCCAGTACCTCCTTAAAAAAAAACAAAAAAAAAAAACCCACAAACAGCCTTTTGCCTGAATTACCATTAAGCATTGACTGCTGATGCTCTTGCAGTTGCTAAGTATTCAGGTCTTTTTATTTCTTTAATGTTTTTCCTCATCTCTTCCTGATTATTTTTCGTTGCATAAGTATATAGATAGCACTTTTCACAAGTTGCATAATTTACTTTTTGTTCATCGGAATTGACCCCGTTGAATGATTTATTCCAGGTATACTTATAACATGTATTACTTTCTTGCTACTTTCAGTTTGTTTTTTATAAAATCATAATTTTCATTTCTGTTGTAATTATGGGCCTCTGATACTACTTGCACTGTTTCAAAGCTCTCCTTATTTTGATACTTATTAAAATTATGAAGTTAAAATTGTCTATGAAATACCTCAAAACCAAGCACAAACTAATACTCCTTAGACTAAAGAAGAATGGGACTGTGCAATAAAAACGACTGCTCATAAATACTAATAACGTTATCTGGTGATGGGCATAATTGACTTCCTTTGTTTTTGCTCTGGAGTACAGCATTATTTTTAATCTATGAAAGTCCTGAGTTGCAAATGTATAAATAAGTGAGTGTCATGTATAGACATACATTTACTTTTTCCATATTTATCACATACTGTTTTTATTGCAGTTATTTTTGTGCATATCTTATATTACATACCTTATATTTCCTATTACATTATGTCTTCTTCATACATCCTTTCATCTTCACAATGGTTATTCAAGTAATCTGCAAATTATGTATTTTTAGTAAATGGATAAATATTGGCATTTTAGCATGTTATGTTAGTAAGAAAAATTTTAGATGGAGTTGTGATTAATTTCAGGCTGAGGAAATAATATATAACTTACAGAGAGAAATTAGAAGGCCTCTTCATAATTATGGGGAATATTTTCAAACACTTGACCCAGCCAAAAACTCCCTTCTCTCTCTGTGAAATGGCGTATGCAATGTTTATATGTTCCATATAGTTCGTAATTATTGACCATTAGAACTTAAACAAATTTTATCTTTCAGCTCCTGAATTCAGACCACAGATCTACAGCAACAGTTCAGATGTGCAGCGGTTCTGTAAACCTCAAGGGTGCTGTGAAATGCAGAGCTTATATTAATAGCAATAAACCCAAGGTTAAAGAGGCTGTACAGGTACAAAAAGAAATCACTGGCATATGAAAAAACAGAAGCATTTTAACATAACTATTCAAAAATCCTAAAATTTTATCTTTTTTTTTTAAAATAACATATTTTCAAAGTATTAATTTGACTTTAACTGAAAAGGGCCCAACTGATGGACAGTTCAAATATACCATCTAATTGGTTCAAGTTTTTCATAAGTAGAATATCTATTTTATTCCTTTTTTAAAAGTAATGGTTGTATCAGGTCTGTTAAGTACTCTACAGTTGTGACATATTAATACATTTGCTCTGAGGCTACTTGATTTTTTTAAATCACAAGAAAAGTATTATTAGGTTATGTTCTATAATCTATATAATTCAGAAATGTGAAAAAATAATGACTGACTTTTGTCATAGTCAGATATTTCCTAATTTATTATACTGGCATCATTCATTTATATTCAAAATCTCTTTCATTAATTTGGATTTAATTTACTATTTAGATGAGGACTGAGTGTTAGTAAGCATACTAAATAAATAGAAATAAAAAAGGAAGTAGTGTACTATTAATTTTAGACATCCCATTTATGTTAGGAAAGAGACGTAATTGTACTGGGAATATAAGCAAATTGTGTGGTTTTAAAGAAAATAACATAAATCACTTAAACTATTTTTTGTGTTCCCCCCCCCATAGGCAATAAAGAGAGATATATTGAACACAGTTTCTGATCGTTGTGAAATACTATTTGAGGACCTGCTTTTGAATGAAATTCCAGAAAAAAAAGTTATGAGTATAAAATAAGTACCTTTATTTTATTTTGCATGTGTTCAGTTAGTATAGCACTAGACTGTCAAGACAGAATGTCATCTTTTATATCTACCTGTAGCTAGCTATCTTTAGCTATCTTTCATAATAATATGTCATCTTTTGCTTTTATTATTGACTGAAATTTTTTTCAATTACTACCCCCTCAACATTTTTTAAACACTTTATATAGTAAAATCTGTAAGCATTTAATAATTTCAGGGGGAATTTTAAAAAAATTCTGAGTGAATTTCCCTGCCAGAATTAGTAAACCATGTTAACATTTTAAAGCTGATATTTTTTTATTAATATGTATGAATTTTCAAGAATTATCCATATTCAGAATATTAACTTATTAGTGTTGAGTATTATATAATAGATTTTAAATTAAGTATTAATTTATGGTATAAATGTAATTGATCTCTCTTATCTTTGCTCAGCAAAAACCCAATTTTTATCATATTGGCTTAAATTAAACTTTTTTCTCTTTTTCCAAACTTACTCAAACAGGGTTGAGCAAGATACTCTGCCATAGAGATATGCCTAAAGAATTCTTTTTTAGAGAGAATTCTTTTGAGATGTGTTTTTTAAAAAAGATCCTCCTCCCATTTTAAACCTCAGACTAATTAGGAAACTTGGTCTTATTTAGGTACTAAATTGCTAATTTAAATGAATTTGAAAATTATAAGAACTTTTTATTTTTAATGGGTAGTTAAAAAAATATATTGCAACCAGTCCTTTGACATTTCATTTTATGACAAGCATTTTGGTCTTTTTCTGAGGCAAACCTAGGATTAATGCAATTCAAAATGGTTTAAAAATTTTGTATGCTAATTACCATGCACATTTTAGCTATCTTTGAAAGCACACGTTATAGCTATTTTTGAAAATTTTGTACTTAACCTGTTTTAAGTAACTCTGGCCCAAATTAAAATAATATAGTCCTAATTTCAATCTGTGTACAGTTTATATTAATGTACACATTGCAGTGATATAATTCTACAGCTAGGAGGCAATCTGGTCAAAGAGGAAAATTGTTCTCCTAGTCCTCATCTGCAAACTAATAAACAGAATCTAGAAGAAGCACACAGTGTAAGTTATGGCATTACTCATGACATACTTAAGACGTTTTCATCACTTTCTCTTTACAATTATATAAAGGTACTAGTTTCTTGACAAGAAAATGTAGGTTCCTATCTAAGTGAGCCCTCGTTTTCTAAAACTAGTTGGTAGTTTCTAAAATCATATCCATTGCTAAAAAAGTTCACTCTTTACACAAAATCTCTGTCTTTTTTTGAGATTTCGTTATAATCATCGTATTGAACCAAACAGTAACTATGTGTTTATGTGAATCAGTGGAATGTGAGAAATCTTATATTTCAATTTGTTAGTATTCAAAACAGAATGAAGCATAATTATTATTTATTTAGATTCAGATTCTTTTTTTTCCCCTAAAAATGATACACGGCTCTGTGCAAAGAGGCATACAGTTCAACAAGATAAAAATAAATCAATTATTGGTAATAATAATGAGGCAAAGGAAAAATGAAAAAGAAAGCAAGATAGAGTTGGTAGTGAGATTTGTGCACAAAGTGAATATCTTGTTGCCCTATATATGCTTGATATAGGGCTCTGTGTCTTATCAGATGAAGTTAATGGTGAGGTTAGTACAAAAAATGTATGCTATCATGTCCTGTACACTTGATGAGGTGGACCACTGATCTGCATGAAGAAGGGAAAAGCCAGTTATAAAATTCACGGTGCTTATAAAGTTAAAGCAACAAAATGGACAGCTATTTGAGACCAGGGAGAAAATTCTCTCCTGGGTCCTACTTCATAGATCAATGGAAAATGTAAGAACATATAATCAATGATTGAGGACAGTGATAAATTTATAATTTTTATGGGAGTAGTATTTAAGTCCCTTGCACGGGCAGGGGTATCTAAATTCATTAAGAACAATTTGATGCCAGGTTCATTTAGAATTAATGAAATGAAAGGCATTCACCTTTTAGGCTTTATTACTATGAGAAGCTTTCATGTAGCTCTAAATATATTATCACTGATACCAATAACCGACTTATCTAAATATTGATAATGTTCTGTCTTTTAGATTCTGAGAAAGAGTTCCACATCCTCCCTCACCGAGTGTTTGTCCCCATTCCTGGATCCACTGTAATGTTATGTGATTATAAATTTGGTGATGAGTCAGCTGAAGAAATCAGAGACCATTTTCTAGACATGTTAGATCGGATGATTCAAATAGAAGATTTGGAATTTGCAGAGGAAATAAACACAGGTAATTATATGATGTTTTTTAAGAACTTGATTAGTCTTCAGCCAAGATTATACGTGAGGCATCTAGTTTAAGTAGCATCTTTAGATTTCCTTAAAACTAGTTCTGTTTAACACTTGAAAATTTAACTGAAGCATTTAAAAATGTATCTGTTTTAATTTCTGCAAATATAAATATACAGTCAGTGTTTTCCTGGAAGATTTTACCAAAATTTAAGATTGCTCAGTCTTTTTCAAGCCTGGCAAGCAGGTCTTCATTAAATGAGTTCAGTCTTAAATATGTGGAAATTTATAGCTTTAAGGTATTTTCTTTCATTGTAAGAGAGGTTTTCTCCAAATGCATTGTCTTAGTTGTTTTAAATGCCATGTCATAAAGTTTTTTAAACATTCTGTTTATTAAACGTCTTCTCCATGTTATTTGCTTTTCTTTCCATTATCCTTCTTATATAATTGGGGTAATAAACTAAAATAGTTCAAAAATTACATCAAGATTATTTTTATAGAGCATAGATTTGCCATTGTTTTGCTTTGTTTTTGTTTCTGGTGAGTGCAGGATATGAAAACATGTCTGTAAATACATGTGTAAGTATATGACAGCCTTCCTGAAACATTAAAATATGTGATAAAAGGAATTATTTGCATATGTCAATAAATATTGAATAAATAGCCATTTCTTATTCTTGAAACTTAAGATATCTTAGTAGAAAGTCTTTAGGTTACTTTTGAATATGGGTGTTTATGAAATTTAAATATAGCATTTTTTTAGTTTTTTTTCTAATTCTATTTCTTAGTTATTCTCTGTTACTTAGCTTAGTCCCCTCACTTCCACCCTTCCAACCCCCTTTGTTTACTCTATGGGCTGTAACAGGAATAGAGGATTTGATTGAGAATACTTTTGTTACTATGGTGAGTCAGGTAATTATTTGATGAGCAAATTTCAAGTCTAGCATTAAAACCTAAAGTTAATAGGAGACTAACAGGTTGTAGTGTTTTCAAAAACTAACTACAGATTAGCATTAATCATGATATGAAACAGTATATTTGTTTTAATGGGAAAAAAATCACAACACTCTAAAACCCTCAGTACCTGATATTAAAGCAGCAACTGTGTTTCAGTCTCTTGAAAATTAATAATTTAAAAACTATAACTAAAGCATATTCCTTAGAAGATAGATTTTTAAAAGTAGACTGCCGAAAATGTCTACTGGTTTCCAAAATATGCTTTCCCGGATTAGTGGCTGCACTGTCTTCGCCAACCAAATTTAGAATCAGGCAGATGGGAATTCTTGTTAGTTTTGTTCCTTTCTGTTATCACTAGTGCCTAACAATAATGCTTGACCCATGCTATTGTTGAATATGTTTGTACGATCATTAGAGTTGATCTGGTTCTGTCTTTCTCTTATAATTCTGATATCTTATTGCTAACAGATGGGTATTAAGAGTCTATTCTTCCTTATTCTGAGTACCAGTCTGCCTCCCTGCAACCTATACTTTGTCCAGTAATCTGGAGCAATAAAACATGAGTATTAACCTTCTCAATGAGTTCATACTTGAAATTTGAGGACAACTGTCATGTTCTAAGTATCTCAAAGCCAAATATTCCCACGTACCTTTTACTGTTCTCTTTAATTTTTTATTTTATTTTATTATTATTGTTTTGCCACATTGTTTGCCTTCCTCTGGTTAGGGATTCTTAACCTGTTGTGCCCTAAGCTGTTGAGGTCATAGCTGGCTTTCAGGAGGTCCACAAACCACTTGAAAATAATTGTAAAATTTTTTCTGGGGAGAAAATCTAAAGCTTTCAAAGGTTAGTGACCTAAGAAAGATTAAAAATTACTTTTTTTTTTAATTTAAAGATTTATTTTATTTTATTTTATTTATCCTCCCCCATGTGTTGTTTGCGCTTGCTATTTGCTCTCTGTGTCTGCTGGTCTTTTCTTTAGGAGGCATGGGAACCAAACCCAGGACCTCCCATGTGGGAGAGTGGTGCTTAATCACATGAGCCACCTCCGCTGCCTGCCTTGTTGTTTCTCTCATTGTGTTTCCTCTTTGTGTCTCCTTGTTAATCATCTTGTTGCATCAGCTCGCTGTACCAGCCCACCGTGCCAGCTCGCTACCTTGCTCATCTTCTCCAGGAGGCACCGGGAACGGAACCCGGGACCTTTTTAAACCTGTGTAGTTTCTTGTCACTAACTTTTTTTTAATATATTTTTTATTGAAGTATATCATCCATACATGAACATGCATAAACAATAAGTGAATAGTAAAGATTGTGAACTTACAAAATAAACATATATAACATCATACAGGGGTCTCATACATCACCCTTCCACCAACACTTTGCATTGTTGTGAAACATTTGTTACAAACTATGCAAGAACATCTTCAAAATATTACTACTCGCTATAGTCCCTCTCATATTTAATGTATTTTTCCCCCAACCCACTATTTTTTAAAAATATATTTTTATTACAGAAGTTGTGAACTTGCAAAACAATCATACACGTGTAGAATTCCCATACAACACCCCTTCACCAACACACCACACCGTGGTGGAGCATTTGTTACAGATTATGAGATATCATCATCAGACTATTAACCACCAACCATGGTCCACTGTATACATTTGGCACACCTTTCCATACACTTCCATTATCAACACAGTTCATCTTTGGCATTGATGCAAGAATATTACAGTTTTGCTGTTAGCCACAGTCTATAGGTCACACCAATTGTAGTTTTCCCATGTTTCTCCCCATTCCCACCACCCTGCAATAGTGATGATGAATAATTCTTTTAATGTGTTGTTGGATTCAATTAGCAAGTATTTATTGACAATTTTTGCATCTGTATTCATTAGAGAAATGGGTCTGTAATTTTCTTTTTTCATAATATCTTTATCTGGCTTTGGTATTAAGGTGATATTGGCTTCATAGAATGAGTTGGTAGTGTTCCTTCTTGTTCAATTTCTTGGAAGCACTTGAGGAAGATTGGTCTTACATCTTTGAATGCTTGGTAGAACTCACCTGTGAAACTGGTCTTGGGCTTTTCGTTTTGGGGAGCTGTTTGATGACTTGTTTCAATCTCTTACTTGTGACTGGCTTCTTGAGATCTTCTATTTCTTCTAGGGTCAGTGTAGGTTGTACGTTCCTAGGAATTTTTCTGTTTCATCTACATTGTCTAGTTTTTTGGCATAAAGTTGTTCATAGTATCCTCTTATGATCTCTCTTATTTCTGTGGGGTCAGTAGTAATGTTCCTGTTTTCATTTTTTATTTCATTTATTTGCATCTTCTCTCTTTTCTTAGTCAGTCTAGCTAAGGGTTTGTCAATTTCGTTAATCTTCTCATAGAACCAACTTTTGGTTTTGTTAATTCTCTGTTGTTTTTTTGTTCTCAATTTCATTTATTTCTGCTCTGATCTTTATTATTTCATTCCTTTTACTTGCTTTGGGATTAGTTTGCTGTTCTTGAAATTATACAAAGCACTTTCTCTGGTCATAATGGAATAAAGTTGGAAGTCAACAAGAGGCATAAAAAGGTAAAATTCACATATATATGGAGATTAAACAACACACTCTTAAATAATCAGTGGGTCAAAGTAGAAATATCAAGAGAAATCAATAAATATTTCGAGATGAATGACAATGAGAACATAGCATATCAGAACCTATGGGATATAGCGAAGTCAGTGCTGAGAGGGAAATTTATAGCCCTCAATGCTTACATTAAAAAAGAAGAAATAGCTCAAATCAGTGACCTAACTACACTGCTGGAGGAACTAGAAAAATACAAATTGGTGTAAGCCTGCATAAAGATAAATGACAAAGTTTTAGTCTCCAGTGATTTGGTTAATAAGCCCATCGGTAAAATGTTTTGACTGTAGTACTGATAATAATTAGTAATCTACAATAGCTAAGTTTTGGCATTAATATTTTCAAATTTTAGTAAATTCTCTTTTTTTATTCTTTATTATTACTTACCCTATGTTTCACTTCAACTGAAAAGTCACTAAAAACACATACCTGTTGTATAAATTAATGTTGTACGAATAGAGTAGATAATCCTAATTATATTAAAAGTCTCATCGTTTTTTTAGGAGGTAACAAGGATTGAAGCCAGGACCTCAGACATGGGAAGTAGGCACTCAACCACTGAGCTACACCTGCTCCTCCCATAGTTTTGAATGATGTTCATTCTTGCAAATAAATGAAAGTCTTATTTTAGCCTTAACATAATACAGTTGTCTGTTATCAAATTTAAATGCTAGTCCCTAATGAATAGTTTTTATCATTGATATGTATACTAAATATATTTATATTTTAATGCTTTCTCTCAGCTTTCTCTTAGCCTTTGTCTTAGCAATGTTTGTACCATGTTAAATATTAGCATGAATCAGTAACCATGAAATACTTTTAAATAATTTCTTAAACCGAAATAATACAAATTTTAATCCATTTATCTGTTGTGGATATTGATTTTCATAAGCTTTTAGTACTGAAACTTACCTCTTTCACGCTGTATTTTAAAAATTATTTACTATCTATATTTTCTCTTTTTATGCTGGCAGTATAGTGTAGAGATGGATTAACTGAGTAGGAAGAGTTTAATATTACAAGGATAAAGAAAACAGCAATTTGGAAAGTTTAGGTGTGTATACTTATGTGTGTGCTGTATCAAACTCTTTGGTTTCTAGATGATATTGTATATATTTCTAATATTATATACTGTAATGAAGATATTACTTTCAAGTATGGTATGTATAATCCTTTTAGCTTCCTGGCATGATTTTGAAACTTACATGTGTCTCAACTGATTAATTACTATTTGTTGAGGCATAGGGGTTTCAGAGATAGAATATACAGTCTTGATTCTCCAGTAGCTCACATTATAGTGGGAAATAGGAGAAATGGGTTATTCCAAAAAGGATAATTAACTCCATAATAGAGGAATGTCAGAATTATCAGAACATATAACAGAGGCACTAACCCTGAAAGGGATTCAGAGAGGTCTTCCCAGAGAAGGTGACACTGAGTTGAAGGGTAAATGCAAATGAGAGTAGCTTTAGGCTTTTTAGGAATTGAACACTGGTATCATATGTATTGTTGCCAAGAATATGACTTGGCTGAAATTATATCAGTTTTGTTTCATCAAGTATTTGTTGAATCAGAAGGAATAATTTAATAATTCAGCATATTTTTACTAGTGAAATCGCACTTTCCCAAATTCTGGAAAAGGGTAAAATGAAAACTTTAATAGGAAAATTATGTGCTTTCCATAAGCATCCTATTTCGGCATAGAATTATATTTACTTACTCATTCTCTGATATTATTCGTTTATATGAATATCAGTTATACTCATTTATTCAACGACATTCATTTATGTGAATATCAGTTGTATTTATTTATTCAAAGATATTAGGTGACATAATTATACGAAGGTACTGTTAGTTTGAGTCTAAGTCTACCACTTATTTACAAACTTAAAAAAGTCTCCTCCCTCTGAGCCCTAGATTCTCTTTGGTTTGATGTGATAAATTAGTGAAAATGCTAGGAAAAATACTTCATAAACAAAGAGTGAAAGTAAAGTTTTGTGATATGCATAGATTTCCCTAAATAATTGAAATTAGGATTTCTGTATAAAATAACCCATAAAAAGTGGAATTAAAAATTGAAATCAATTACTATACATTTCCGAGTATTAAACTTGTTATAAATATCTGGCTTTATTTTCTAAGTACTTGCCATTATTATTTGCTTGATTATTATTTAATTATTCCTGTTCTGTAATGTAGTTGCCAAGTAGTTGCTATGTTTAAAATACATATTTTTCCAAGTAAATACCTTAAAATAACATACTTTTAAGTGACTTAAGGAATGAAGAACAATTTGGTTTTTCAAAATGACTCACTTAAGATCAGGGATAACTGTGGCTTTAAAATTTCTTAGATGTATTAGTCATCCCTTAGTAGACGTTAACTTTATAATTCATATATACGTTACCCACAGTATCAGCTAAAAAAATTGGAGACACACCTTTAAAATTTGATGGAACTCATCTTTGCCTCTGTATCAGAGCTGAAATTAATTTTTGTTATTTTAGTTAAACATTGGTAATTTTAATTATAAAGGAAAAAGGAGTAATATTGAAGATGTATTTTCATGACTGAATCACTGACTATAGTTAAACCTCATTAATTTAGAGTCCAGAGTTGGGGAAGAGATTAACCAAACTAAGGAGTTCAAGTACCTAAGATTACATTTTAAGCTTCTAAATGTCTTGTCTACCTATCACTGCTTGTAATGAAGTCTGAACACGTCTACAACTTTGCGTGCATTCACCATGGCCCTTGTGTTTTCTTTTGTTGACAGCTGTTCAAGAAGGTTGTTTACTGCATGATTAATTTGGGATTTATCTGCAATTAAAATTACCTGGTTTGAAGAAATTTTTTGAGGTCTAATTTCTATTGAATCATATATGTTATTTGCACTTAATTTTCAGAAAACAAAATGAAGCATTTCTTGGAAATGACAGTGTCTGAGATTGAGTTAAAATACAATAAGACCCCACAAAAAATGAATAAATTTTGATGAAAAAGCCTTATTCTTTCTTGAAAAATGCTCTGCTTCAGTGAAATCATCTTTAATTTATATCATATCAACATGATTTTGTATGGCACATTTACAAAATGAAAATAGAGCAGTGAAATGTCTTTATAGAAATAAATTATTTGTGCAGGGAACTTTTTCCTTTCATACTTGACCTACTGTAACAGGATATTCACATGTAAGTATTCAGTAATTAAATTTATACGTACTATACCATGGCAAGTAAAACAAAAGTTTTGTGTTCTTTGTATACAAGTACTAAGTTAAAAATACTGTAGCAAATAGACTATAACAATTTTTTAAATTTGTTATCTGAGATAAAGGTTATATTGGCCCAAAGATATAAAATGTTTTTAGCAGTGATATTTGCTAATAGAAAGCTCACACTTTTTTTTAAAGCATGAATATAAATGATACTGTCCCTTCAACTTTACAGGCTTAAGACTGAAATTGAGAGAAATTTGACTCTGGTGGGCTTAGATATAGATAATCTAGAATTAACATGTTAAGGGCTTATAGAAAACAAGAAACTGTGGAAATAAAGAGTTCTAGAGATAGTTCAAAATAAGAGGTTTGTAGGCCTTTTGACTGATTTGATGTGGAGATAGAAAAAAAACGAAGAGGTTTTTGGTGTTTGTTGTTGTTTTAAGTACTTTAGTTTAAGCTCTAAAAGAGAGAGAAAAAATGAATGGTTGTGCCCTTGATAGTAATGAGGTAGTTTCTAAGGATTATTGATGAAAATTGCAGTAAGCTTTTCTTCATGGGAAATTAATTAAAATTAGGTAATTTTTTTCATACATTTTGTTACCACAGATGTCTGTTTCAGTAAGTTTATGTCATCCTTGTGAGCCTATGCTAGTATTTTGAGACAGAAAGATATTTTTTTTTTTTTTTTTTACCGGGAGGTCCCAGGGATCGAACCCAGGTCCCTCCATATGGGAGACGGACGCCCAACCAGTTGAGCCACATCCGACCCCAGAAAGATATTTTTAAGGTTACTTTTAATCCAATCGATAGGCTTTTTCAACTTGAATTTAAGCAGAAATATTTACCATTGCTCACTCTGTGGTTTCCTTCTTTTTTTTGTAAAAAAAGATGAACTAGTTGCTTTCAAAGGGAGTTCTCCCCAGAGTTCTATAGAGTATCACTCCACCCCCCTGGTGGGGAAGAGGTGCTGGTCTGGCTCCAAGAGCCCTCCATCCCTGCTTCAAACAGAGTAGTTCTAGTTTCATCTACTTTACATACTGGGATTTCCTGTAAGATGTGTTTGGTTTCATACAATTCTTAAGCATTTAACAAAAAAATTTGAAAACCACTAGCCTTGGTGATCTCTAAGAATGTTTTCCATTCCAATACTTTTAATCAGTGATAAACGAATTCAGGTAGGCCCAACCTACATAAATCACTACTACCAGCTTAATGAAGTAGAAATTGCGCTTGTGTTTGAATCCTTGCTATACCACCCACGATACTGATACAAAGGTACTCAAGCTTTTCAGCTTTTGCTTTCCATGTGTAAAATGGGGATAATATACTTACTTGCCTTGCTTAATATTCAGAATTGTTTTCAGAATGTTGAATTCAGAAATGTGTATAAGGTCATATTTGTGAATATATTTTGCTTATCTGTTTCAAATTCAGGTTTGATCAGGAGTAAGCAAACTTTCTCTGTATTTTTTTTTTTTTTTTTTTTTTACATACAACTCTTAAAAAATGTAAACCATTTTTAGCACATGAGCTATACAAAGACAGGCCTCTGGCCAGATTCAACCCATAGGCTTCTGTTTGCTGCCCCTTTGTTTTATTATTATTATTATTATCTAATTATTTTAAATTCTTAATTGCTAAAACTCCAGTAAGAATGATATAAATTAAACCTGAGTAAGAGGGAAGTTTACTTTGCTACTATCTGGTTTGGTTTTTGTGTCTATCTTTACTACCATATAGTACACAAATTATAACCATGGGTGTCACTCAAAACTGGCTCTGTGGCCCTCTGGTTTATGTCAGTAATAAAACTACATTAAGTATTTTGAAAATTATGTCATTTTGATACATGTTCATGATTTAATTCTCCTGTATTTGAAGATGAGCAATTTTTTTAAAGGCAAATGGATGGAAAATGGAGTTGATTATTTATGCTCTTTAAAATGTTTTTTTAAGTCATTCTGAAATGGTAATTATTCTCATTTTATATGTTTTTATTATTATTATTATCCTCTTGCAGCTTCTGTGAGTTCCTCGATTAATAGTGAAGCTTCATTGGACAATATAGATGATGAACAACCAGAACAACCAATTAAAACTAAAGTAGTGTTGAAAATTCAGCAGAACATAGGTATTTTCCTTCTTTTATAACATTGAAAAGATGATATTTTACATTTCATTTTTCTGTTACTCCTTACTATAGAGAAACTATTTTCATTTCATTTTGCTTTCTTAAAAGCTAGGTTAAGCCAGTATTTATTGAGTATTATGAAATCTGCCAGGCCTTCGAGATAGAAGGATTTATAAATAAGGCATTATCCCAAGTTCCCCCAAAGATGACAACTTTCTATTATATTTTGGTATTTTTTAGAAAAACAGATAAAGTCAGGCAAATGTCCAAACTGGTATTTCACGGTTGCTTTTGCAAGAGAGGTCATTATGTGTTCTATAAAAAAAATAGTCTAATTTAAGTCTGAAATTTTATAATGCACTTTAGTATTTTGAACCTCCAAGAAGTAATGCTAACCTAGTGTTTTTCAGATTTATTTAACAAAGAACACGTAGACTATTGTTCAACAGTATACCAATTTGAGAAGTGCTTTTGTAAGCGTTAACACTTTTGACCAAGAGTTAGAAGCCAGAAACTTTAGTTGTAGTTCTTGTCACTTACTCATTAGATAAACGTAAGTCAATCACCTAAGTTCTTTGTATTTTCTGCTTGTGCGTATGTGTGTCTGTGTGTGTGTGTGTGTGTGTGTGTGGAGTCTACCCTGTTAGTTTTTTTTAAGTTACCATAGAAGGAAAAAAATAAAATTAAGCAATAAAAGTTACACCCCAGTGTACTAATTCTTAGAATTCATAATGGTAGAACCAGAGCTTCTTTAGTTTTCAATGGCTACATAAATGACTGCATGGTTGAGAACTGTTGTTGATTAGAGCTGTCTTTTGGTTGAAGCTAAGCAGCATTAGACAGCTGGTGTGCCAATATAAATATTCATTGACACTTTTTAAAGTATATGACACTTTTTCTCCTAGATATGTGTGTGTAAGTGCACACGTGTAATAGACACTTTTTTTCCCTTAGGTTTTGCTAGGATGGTGAAATAAATAATTACCATTCTAACCTCTGCAGTCAAATTTTCAACTTTTTTGCTGTATTTTCCTCTAACACTTGTCTAGCTCTTGGTTTATGTTGTTCAGGCCCATCAGTTGCCCACATTACAGTGCCTAGAATCAGTTAAGCCTTTCCTTTGCTCATTCCATTTCCATTTGTTTTATGTTTGTTTTACTTTCAGGTGTGATTGCAGCGTTTGCAGTTGCAGTCCTTGCTGCCGGCATTTCCTTTCATTACTTCAGTGATTAGAGTGAGGCACAAAGAGCTTCCAGATCATCCAGAGAACACTTACCAACAATTATAAATGATAAAATGCAAACAATCCATCTGCACTTAAGATAATAGCAGCCATAAATACCTATTAGGTGTGTTTCTGACTAAAATGAAATCACCAGTTGCCTTGATTAGGCCTGCTTATATTATATAGGTGGTTCAGGTTTCCAAAAATAAAATTGTGCATCTATATGGAAGTTGCTTGTAACAAAAAATTATTATCTGCTTTTTAAAAAGGTTCAAAATGATGGCATATTTTCGTAGTTTTAGCCCTGTTAATCTCAAACATTCATTGATTAGGACATTGAAAATTTGAATAGTCAAGGTTAGTTCACTGTCTTAATAATAACAGAGTCTCAGGAGAAGTTTCATAGGCTTCTGTTGGGTTGTGTAAGTTCACACTCTAGGACCTTTCTAATTCCAAGCTACTGTGTGTTCTGTTCTGATAGAAGATTAGGAAACTTCCAGAAAGGTTTGAATCAGTAAAGACTGACCTAAATCATATACTTTCTCAGGTTAATATATTGTAACTATTTTAATATATTAAATAATACTTCTGCTTCCAGTAGAATGATAGACTAGCTACTGCAAACACAACTAGATCCTGAATAAAATCCACTTTCAAATGCATTGCTAGGCTCAAAGTAAGTAGGGGAAATCTCTAGGAAGCACACTTCTATCTTGTCTCCCTCATCAAAAAGGAACACATTTTGAGTTAGGTTAGGAATAGTGAATAATATATTAAATATATAAGTGGACTGTGGTTGCCATGAGGGCAAATACCAATAGCAGCACTGCCATATATGGAGAAGGATCTGAATCTGAAACTGCTGCAAGCCAAGGCAGATGAAAGAACTCTTAAGTGGTCCTGTGTTTGTAGTACCCTGTAACTCTTGGAAAAGCAGATATTAATTCTCTCCAGGGGAAAACATTCCTAATTTTGGTCCAAGCTTCTTGTAGATTAAGGCCAAGAACAGTAGTATTTCATGACTAGCGATCACCAGACATGAGATGAAACTAGCTAACATGAGGAGAAACCTTTATAAACAACAAACATTGGTTTTGATTCTTCAATATCTCATCACTAACACAGGAAATAAAAGATGGAACCATAGGTGGATCTCAAAAAGAGCCAAATGGAACTGCTAGAAATGAGATATATATTTATTGAAATTAAAAAAACACCTCAGATCATATTAGAATCAAGAAAAAAATCAGTGAACTGGAAGCTAGATCTAATATCCAGTGAGAGGCACAGAAAAAAAATCTAGAAATACTAAAGAAAAGTCAAGAAATATGAAGGGAAAGTTTATAAAGAGTAAGAGGAAATAGAACCGAGGAGGGGCAATATTTAAAGAGATAACTGAGGGAAGCGGCTGTGGCTCAATCGGTAGGGCTCCCGTTTGCCATGTGGGGGGCCCAGGGCCTCCTGGTGGGGGCAGGCCCGCCTGCACGGTGTGGTTAGCTGACCCGGCGAGCACAAGCAGCAAGGGGGGGATAAATGAATAAATAGATAAAATCTTTAAAAAAAAAATAAAAAAATTAAAAAAAAATGAGATAACTGAGAATTTTCCATATATAATGAAAGACATGAATTCATAAATTCAAGAAGCACAACATGTTCCAAACATGTACATAGATAAAATTTATGCCTAGACCCAATGTAGTGAAACTGCAAATTATCAAACACAAGATTTTCTTCAAGAAGAAAAATACCAAAATAATGATCTGAAATTGAAGAGCCAGTATATAAATAAAATTTAAATATATGTAAATGTAAAGTATTGTTTGTTTAGAGCAACATATGAAAGAAGTATAAGTAAAATTGTAAACATAAAACTTAATTAACATGGATATACAACATTAAGAATGTGGAATTTAAAAATAAGATAATTGGACAACAATAGCTTATAAGATGAGAGGAAGGTGATTGGAATTAAAGTATTCTGAGGTGCTTGTATTCAGAAAAGGGGTTAAAATATTGTGATGGTTAGGCTCATGTGTCATTTGGCTAGGTAATGGTGCCCAGTAGTTTGATCAAGCAAGCACTGACTTAATTTCATGGACTGATTTAAGTTGATTGCATCTACAGTCAACTGAGGAGATTGCCTTTAGCAATGAGCATCCAATCAGTTGAAGGCCTTAAAAGGAGAAGTGTTGATTTCAGCATTCAGAAGAGAGAGTTTTCATCTCTACTTCAGACAGCTTCTCCAGAAGAATTCATCAAAAACCTTCATCAGAATTCCTGGCTTACAGCCTGCTGTACAGAATTTGGACTTGTATACCCCCACAGTTGCATGAGACAATTTTATAAAATTTCATATTTACAGATATCTCCTGTTCTGTTTCCTTAGAGAACCCTGACTAATAAAGATATTATTTAACTTTACATTTGAGTATGTTAAGTATTCATAGTAAAATTTCCAGAATAACTGCCAGAAGATATAGACTTATAATTCCAAAGGACAAGAAGTTTAAAAAGTGGAATAGGAAGACAATAACAATACAAAAAAAAGGAAGAAATTACAGAGGAAAAAAATTACCAAGAGAAAGTGACAAGTTCAACAATATTAAAATAAATATGAACAGACTAAAGTACCCAGTTAAATGAGATTGTCAGATTTATTTTTTAATCTAGCTATATGCTGTTTAAAAGAAAAACACCTGAAACATAAGGACATGAAGTGGCCACCAGAGGTTTTGAGGGGAAGGAGTGGGAAGAATAGGTGTAACGTGGGCATTTTCGGGACATGAAATTGTCTTGCCTGACATTGCAATGACTGATACAGGACATTATACATTTTGTCATAACCTATAAAATTAGGCATGGTGGAGGGTGAACCATAATGTAAACTATAGTCCACGGTTAGTAGCAGTGCTTCAATATGTGTTCATCAGTTGTAACAAATTATCACACTAATGAAAGAAGTTAATATGGGAAAGAGGTGGGGAGGAAGGGGAGTATATGGGAATCCCCTATATTTTTTATGTGTAACATATATGTTACATAAAGCTTTTTAAAAAGTGCTTTAGGCAAATACCAAAGGAAAACTTGTATAGCTTTAGTGATTTTAAATGTTAAAGTAGTCATTAAAAAATGGTAAAAATGTCAATTCAGTAGAAATATATAACTAATTTGTATATACTTAATAAAATGGCCTCAAAATGTATAAAGCAAAGAGTGATAGAACTATAGGGCTAAAGGACAAATTGAAAAGTATAGTGGGAGATTTCAACACAGCTTTCAATTGTTGGTTAAGTCAAGCAGAACAATATTGATTTAATGGACATATTTAAAATAATGCATTCAACAATTAAAGAATAAATAGTCTTAAGCATATGTAGTATATTTACAAAAATTGGCCATGTATTAAGCATGAAGTGAGTCCCAATAAATTTCAAATAATTATTGTTAATCACAAACAAGTCAGAGTTCAGTAATTAAAGTTAAATGTTTAAAAACACATATTTACAAGTTTAAAAAGTTCATAGATAAAAGAAGAAAATAATGGAAATTAATATTTAGAACCTAATGATAACATAAGTTCTAGGTAAAAAAAAAAAAAAATAGAATGCTGCAGAAATAGCACTTAAAATTAATGGCTTTAACTGCTTAAATTAAGGGAAAAGATCTAAGTGTGTAAGATGTTAGGAAAAGAACAACAGAATAAACAGAATTACATGGAAGGAGATAAAAGCAAGGGAAGAAATCAATAAATGAGAAAACAGAGTCTCAGTGTCACATTTGTATTCATGAAAAAAAATAGAGTATAACTGAACAAGAAGAAACAGCACAAGTTAAAGTAAACAATGTGAAGACTGAAAAAAAGGAATCCTAACCCACAGGTACAGTAGATAGGCAAAAAATAAAAGACTACCAGGAACATCTTATATTTGAGATTTAGACAAAATATACCAAACCCTAGAAAAAATGCAATTTACTTAGGCTCAAAAGGAAATAGAATAGCTAAATAGACTTATTCAATATTGTTGAATGGTAATTAAACAATTATTTAAAATTTTCCACAGAGAACAGCTGGTCCAAGGTTACAGATAAGTTATATCTCTTTCAAGGGCCATACTGTTTCAAATTCTTACAGAAAATAGAAAATGAGAATACTGTCCAGCTCATTTTACGAGGCCAGTCTAGCTTTTATTGTTACTAAAAGCAGACATTCAATAGGAAAAAAGGGAATTTACAGCCTAATTTCAGAAGAAAAATTCAAAAGCACTATTAAGCTGAATTCAACATTATATAAAAAATAATACATCATGACTTAGTTGTATACATTACAAATCAGGAACATGACAAGGATGCCTATTATCCCCACTTCTATTCAATTTGTACTGTAGAAAAGGGGCAAAGGCAGAAAAAGGTATTGTAAGAGGATGTGAATAAACAAATGAAAAGATATTTAACCTTAACTTATCAACTAAGACTATAACATTATTTTACATCCAATGGATTGAAAAATTAAGAAATATGACAATACCAATTTCATATTGGTAGATCAAAAAGACATCTTTTACACTGCAAGTAGAATTATAAACTTATGCACCATTTGTAAAGCAATTTTGCATTACCTTGTAAAGTAAAGCATTCACACACAATACGAAGTGATTCTACTTCTGCATATATACCCTAGAGGAATTCTTTCATTCCTCACCTGGAGAGTGCACATGTAAGAATGTTCAGGGAACGTCTGTTTGTTACCACCTAATTGACAAGAGAATGAATTAACAAATTTGTGGATTTTGTAATTGCAGGAAGAATTGTCTTCATTGGACAACAAAGATGAATCTTAGAAATGTAATGATAAAGCAAGTCCTGGAAGCCTACATGCAATATGATGCATGTAGATTATTTTTAATCTTTATAAAGCTTAAAAATAATCATACCTAAGCAAAATATTATGTAGGAATGCATATATTTGTGATAAATTTTTAAAAAATAAAAGAAGAAATTATATATCTAAAATTCAGTATATTAAACAAAAATAATAAATAAAATTTCAGTATATTGATTACCACCCAAGGGTGGGAATAGTGGCATGACGGGGAGACAAGGAGGAACACATGGATGGGTGAAACAGTATTGGCGATGTTTTAATCCTTGAGTTGGGTAATGAGTGTTTTGATGTTCATTTCATTTACTTAATGGCATTAACGTTGTTTTGGTTGTCTGTTGCTGAGTAGCAAACTACCTCAGAATTTATTGCCTTAAAATAACTTTTTTTAAAACTTTATACATTTAATAATTGAAAAGATAAACAATTAAAAACTAAAAACACAGTTGAATAAAAACATACATTTCTCAATTAAATGTATTGGATACATATAATTTTTTTTTTAATCATACAATACGTTACACAATATATTTGGTTCATAGTAACTCAATCATACAGTATTTGTCCTTTTGTGTCTGGCTTGCTTTGCTCAACATAATGTCCTCCAGGTTCATCCATGTTGTCATATGCTTTACGACTTCATTTCTTCTTACAGCTGCATAATATTCCATCATGTGAATAGACCATAGCTTGTTTAGCCATTCTTCTGTTGATGGACACCTGGGTTGTTTCCAACTTTTGGCAATTGTGAATAACACCACTATGAACATCGATGTGCAGGTGTCTGTTCGTGTCACTGCTCTCAGTTCTGGGTTTGCACAGTCACATGGCAAGTCTATAGTCAACCTCCTTAGGAACTGCCAAACAGTCCTCCACAGTGGCTTTACCATTCTGCATTCCCACTAACAATGAAGAAGTGTTCCTATCTCTCCACATCCTCTCTGACACTTGGAAGTTCTCTTTTTGATAGTGGCCATTCTGATAGGTGTGAAATGATATCTCATTGTAGTTTTGATTTGCATTTCCCTAATCATTAGTGATGTTGAGCATTTCTTCATGTGTAAAACAACTATTTTATTTTTCTCACAATTCTGTGAGTTGACATGTATAAACTAGGTGGTTCTTCTGCTCCGCTTGATGTTGACTGGAGTTGCAGTTCCCTAGAGGCTAATTGGGCTTGAGGCATCCAAAATAGATCACTCACATAGTTGGAAGTTGATGCTAGCTGTCAGCTGCAAGCACAGTTAACATAACTCAGTTCTCCTCTATATAAACTGTCCTTGTGGCTGATATCCAGGAAGGCATCCCAATAGTGAGCATTACAAAAAGAAAGACGAAGAAACTGTAAGTCCTCTTAAGGCCTGAGTTGGAAGTCCCAGAACACTAATTTCACCACATTGTGTTTGTCAAAGTAATTATAGGGCCAGCCTAGATTAAAGGGGGAGGAGCTCAATGGGGAGGAACGTGTGTACACAGGGAAAGCAATTGATGACAGCCATCTTTGGAGATTAGTTATACCATAATACACCCTCCAGTCACAACAATTCATATTTATGACATGTGGGAAATATACTCTCCTCCTTACAAGACCTTTTAACATTTATTCTTTAGCATAGGTCAAATTGTCGCTCCTTTGTCCTGTATTTTCAATCTTTTAAATTTGACCTATGCTGAAGAATATATGTGTGGCAACAAGTCTCCAGCGATGACTGCCACCAATTCTTTCCCTCTCTCTATGCATGTGCCACTCCCCCATTGAGAGATGGACTTCTTTTTCCTCTCCTACTGAACCTGGCTTCACCTTTATATGCTGGTTGAGTATGGGGAAGAAAATGTGTGGTTTAGTTCACACATCTTCAAACAGAGGAACTCAGTAAAGATGCCTCATATGTACCTGAAACTGAATTAGATGTTAGATGACCAGATCCTGGACCTTGAGCATGAACCTGATGCCATATTGAGTTGAGATGTTAAAAGGAGTTCCCTAGGGAAGTTGTTAGTGTTATTACTCTAAAAAAAAATACTCCACGTTACCCTTATCATAGTCTGCCTTTTACTATAGCTCCTCTGTCTCCATCATCTCTGCTGTGACATTTCTGTGGACAGATAAAATGTCTCTGCCTTTTACCTACTCTTCAACCCTCACTAGACTCGAAGCAACTTTACCAAAATAATTGGGCATAATCAAGGTCTATTACAGGGCTTATTATGTTTATTAACTCTTAAATAAAGGATTTGTTTAAATATAAATTAGCCAATGCACAATAAATACCTAATAAATTGTTATTGATATCTGACTTTAGCCTAATAATCAAATTGGGAATGTCAAGTATGTTATTAAGTATTCACCAGTTAGTCAATAAGCACTCATGAAATTAATACCCTATTAAAAAGTAAATTAATATTTTAATAGGTTTTGATTTATTATTCGTTAAGGACAAGGGATAAAGATAGAGTTGGAAGTAACTGATTTTTTTGTCTCTGCTTTTGCCATTTTTAAAGTGTTTTCATGTACATTATTTCACTGGACTGTTACTATATTCCTGTGTTGTAAGCAGGGCAAAGATTTGATGACTGAATCCAAAGTTAATGGATAAATTGAAATACACAGCGATTAAGTTTTGTCCCCTTGGACACATAGTTACCAAGAGTAGAAATTTTAGTAAATAATTTTATCTTTATCTCAAATAATCAGAAATAGATTACTTCTTTTTTTCATCATGGTGAAAAAAAATTATAAATATTTTACATATTTAATACCATCAAAAGAAGCTAGATTTTATACTCAACTGTAGATCTTCCGTAATTCTGATTCCCCAAACAGTCCTAAATTCCTAATTAACCTAATTAAGATGTGGCAGTTTGAGATTATTTATGAATCCCCGAAAGAGAGACTATGTTTGTAAACTAATCTATTCCTCTGGATGTGATACCCTTTGTATTAGATTCAGCTGATATGCCTTTGATTCAATTATGTTAAGATTAGGGCTTTGATCCAATCAGTAGATTTGATTTAGTAAGGCATGACTCTGGTTGAGTCCTCTTCCCCTTGGTGGGCTAATATAAATGGACACTCACTCAAGAAGACACATGGAAGAGAGAGAGCTCCTAAAACACGGCAGAGAAGAGAATTTGATCCTGCAGCCCCAGGAAGAGAGATGAGCCATTCACCTGATAGTTTGCAGCTGAGCAACTGGGAAAACCCAAAAAGAAACTAAGCCTATGCCAGCCTGTAAATGAGAGAAAGGAAGCCTGAACCTTCTTAAAGATCTGCAACCATCTTGTTTCAGTACATGGTAACTGACTCTGGTGAGAAAGCAACCTTGAGGACTCTTTAGGACCTGGTAACTGTAAGGTTTTATCCCAAATAAATACCCTTTATAAAAGCCAACAGATTTATGGCACTTTGCATCAGCACCCCTTTGGTTGATTAATACAGAAGACTTGATCCTTTAGGGAAAACATCCTTCACTCAATTTGTTTAGTGTGTTCCATTTGTTAAGGAAACCTTTTGTTTTCAGAATTGTGAAGGGCAACTTAATGCTAGTAGGTAGTACTAGAGGAAGGTAGTTTAATCAGGGCTTAAATTCTATTTTAATCAAATCCAATTTAGTTGTGGCTATACCAGAGCCTATCCTTGTGATTAAAATTCTCAATGTCAATTAATTGAGATGCTAGACTGCAATATCTATCTATGTTTTTAAAAAGCATTCAACTTTTTTTTTTTTTTTTTTTTTTTAAGATTTCCCCCCTATGCTTTCAAGATAGCACTACTGGAAATATTTCTTATTTTTAAATTACAAATGAAATAAATCTAATGATTATGAAAAATTGAGTTGTACTCTGAGATCTGTCGAATAAGTAACAATAAATCCTTGGAAAGCCACTGAATTTCTTTACTTTTTAGGTTAGACCAATATTAAACTAATATTATACAGTGCTTTGGAGTTTACAAAGTATTTTCATTTTTATTTTGTCCATTTTAACAATTCAGAAACAGGTTCAGGAAAATGACTTGCTAAACCTAGTGGTTAGTATGGAATATACATATTAAAGGAAAAGATACTGACAAAAGGTGATTGAATACATAGGAGCAAAAAAAAGAAGACCGTACAGAAGTGAGAAAGCACATGAGAAATTGGGAGGGGATAGACTCAAAAGCAGAGGTGGCTATTGGCCTTAGACAGGAGAAGGAACATGTCTTCTAAGATAATAGCCTGGAAGGAGAAGATAATTTGTACAGATGTATATAAGTTGGTAGGTTTGGTGGTGGAAAGTTGAAGATGCTATCAGGTGATGCCCTCAGATTTCTATGAAGTTGGCATGGTCATATGCTGAGAGTGAGGAAAGAGGAGAATAAAGAAGATTTGAAAGAACTGTTGCAAAGAATGGGAAATTAAGTTAAAAAAAAAACAAAACAGTGGGATTGCAAACATTGTTAAAATCTCCCCCATTTGAGGTTAGTAATCATAAATGAATGAAACTGATTTTCTTTCCAGGAGTCTAGCTTCTCAGATTCAAGTGAAAGTGAATCATAGTGTTTGGGAGATGTTTTAGTTTCCTGGCTGCTAAAAATAAATAGCATGCAGTGGGGTGGCTTAAGAACAGGATTTGTTGGCTCACAGCTTCAGAAGCTAGAAGGCCTTCTTCTTCCCAGTGTTGGTATCTTCTGACTGGCACAACATTAGGGTCCTTGGCTTTTCTATCTCATGGCAATGAAGATGGAGATATCTTCTCTTTCTCTTCTGGGTTCCATTGACTTCTGGTTTCTGTCTGCTCCATGTCTTCTCTCTCCATCTGACTTTCATGCTACTTATAAAAGACTTCAGTAATCCAGATTAAAGACCAAGCTGGTTCAGTTGGATCACACCTTGACTGAAGAAACAACTTGAAAAAATTTTATTTACAATGGGTCCATACCTGCCAGAATGCAAAACAAGATTAAGAACATGTTTTCTAGAGTAGGTAACTCCAAGCTTCCTCAGGTGTCTTGTCTAATGCATGAGTTGAAGCAAACAAGGGATAGAAAATTTACGAGAATGTTATTTAAATGATGGACAATGGAATCCAAGCTGAATAAAAAAGAAAGTGAAGCAAAAGGAGAGAGTGGGGGAGAGAGAGAGAGAGAGAGAGGAAGAGGAAGGGAGGAGGAGAAGGAGACAGAGGAAGGGGAGGAGAAGAAAGGAAGGAGGAGGAAGGGAGAGATGGGAAGAGTACTTTGATGAATTGTAAATGTAATGTAAAGGGGTCAGTGGAGTGGAATATAGAATAGGTCAAAGAATCAAAATTTTGGTGGTAGTCAACAAGTAACATAAAGAGAGATGATTGTGGTCAGTACTAAGGATGCTTGGAATTGTGATTTGGGGAGACAGAACACATATGATAGCATTGAAGCGAGTAGCTAAGGAGAAGTTGAAGGCTACTAGAGGTCAAGAGTGACAGGAGGTGAGGAAACAGAGTCCAAATTATGGATTGGTTGTCTTCTAGAATAATGAAGTTACCCAACTTGAAGAATATAGGAAGATGAGTCAAGTGCTCAATTTTTAATAAATGAGGGAGAGTGATTAGAAGGTCAACAGTTGAGTTACAAGGATGGAGAGAATGTAATGCAGACAATAGTGTGAGCCTAAAAGTTATGTAAGATTTTTATGAAAGCAGGTAGAAATTTTGGTTTGGGGTATGGGAAAACATCAAGAATGATATTTAGATTAGGAAAGAACAAATGATCACTATTTGAAAGTGATAGAGGGGAAGCATGTCTTCTTTGAAGAGCCAGGTTTCAGCTGTGGAAAATATGTGGAGAAAAGGTTGAATATAAAGAGAAGTGTGCTGATTTTAGAGATCAAGGAAGACTCCCATGGGGATGTTGGTGCAATAGAGTACTTATGGCAAAGGGCAGGTTGGGAGTGGGCAGGAAGTGGGAGGAGGGAAGAAGTGTTGGGGGGAGCTTACACTTTGCCATTTACAATGATGAATGCAAAGTTGAGAATCATGGGAGATTTAGTCTCAATATTTTTGAGGAGTGTAGATTCTGATTCCAAGAGTCTGAAGAACTGATTTACTCAAGCAATAGTGAATAATGATTGCAGTTCTAAGAAATTGTTGCAGATGCCCCTATATGGCCTGGAGATTAGAGAGGTGAGAGGGAGTGATGCCAAACAACTAAAGACACCAGGCTAGTCTAGGAGCATAATCTGTAGCTATGAACTTTATACACCCAGTCTTACATTCCAGGGATAAATCCAACTTGGTCATGATTTATCTTTTCCATCTACTGTTGGATACAATTTACTGATATTTTATTTAGGATTTCTGCATCTATGCTATTAAGTGACCTTAGAGTGTAATGTTCCTTTCTCATACTGTTCTTGTCCACTTTTGTTATCAAGATTATTCTGGTTTAACAAAATGAGTTGGTAGCTATTCCCTCTTTTTCTGTTCTCCGAACAGCTTGCATAAAATGATCAGGTTCTTGTCAGTTTGATAGAATTAACTAGCAAATTAATTTTGATAGAAAACTATCAAATTGTTTTCTTTGAGGTGGTATTTGGTAAGTATTGTTCTGTTTTATTTGATAGTTATAGTGTTATTCACACATTTGAATTGTTTCGTAAGTCAGTATTGGTAAGTGATATTTTTCAAGAAATTTGTCCATTTTGTTTCTTTTCAAGTTTGTTGCCATCCATAGTATTCTTTTTTTTTACATTTTTTCAAAATAAACTTTATTTTTAGAGCAGTTTTAGGTATACAGAAAAATTATACAGCAGTCCCATGTATCCTTCCCCCCACCCAACACATAGTTTTCCCTATTAACAACTTGCATTAGTGTGGTACGTTTGTTACAACTGATAGATCAATATTGATACATTATTAGTAACTAGAGTCTAGTGTTAGAGTTTACTCTTTGTGTACATAGTTCTATTGGTTTGACAAATGCATACACCATTATAGTATCACACAGAATAGTTTAACTGCCCTAAAAGTGTCATATGTTCCACCTATTCATCACTTCCTTCCATCCTTCCCCCAACCTGTAGCAACCACTGATCACTTCACTCTCTGTATAATTTTGCCTTTTCCACATATAGTTGTAATCATATAATATGTAGCCTTTTCAGACTGATGTCTTTCACTTAGCAATATGTATTTAAGTTTCCTCAATGTTTTTTCATGGCTTGATGGCTCATTTCTTTTTCTTAATTATTTTTTTTTAATATTTAAAGAAGCTTTAGATTGCATAAATGTTACATAAAAATTGTAAGGGATTCCATATGCCTCCTCCCTCCTCCTCTCACACTTTCCCACATCAACAACATCCCTCATTAGTGTGGTACATTTGTTACAATTGATGAACACATATTGAAGCATTGCTACTAACCATGTACTACAGTTTACATTATAGTTTACACTCTGTCCCACACAATTTTGTAGGTTATGACAAAATATACAATGACCTGTATCCATAACTGCACTGTCATGCAGGACAAATCCAATGTCCCAAAAATGCCCCCATATTACACCTATTCTTCCCTCTCCCATCCCTCAGAACCTCTGGTGGCCACTGCCTTTATATCAATGATAAGAGTTCTTCCACTGCTAGAATAATAATATGAATATAGTAGAACAATAATAAGTCTACTTTAGTCTATTGTTCATTCCCCAGTCTTGAGGATTTGGGATGGTGATGCCCACTCTGTTTCTAATTGAGAGGGAGCTGAGATCCCATGGGGTAGATGGATGGAACTACTTGCTTGCAGTTGCAGACACTCTCTGTTCCTTGGGGTAGGGGTTGTCCATCATCATCTCCTTGTTAGTTATCCTGGGTGAGTCCAATGAATGGTAGAGTAGGTGTTGTAACTCTGCTGAAATTCAAGGCTCAACTGGTACATGGACAAATAAAAAATTTAAGTCTCTTGGACATATATTTATAAATATAGTACTAATTATAGGTTCAAATAACAGGGGAGAAGAGCCATGTATAGAGAACCTATAAATGAGTCTAAGTCTGTTACACTGGGGAGCATAAATTACAAAGTAAGGCCCACTGACAGGGTGCCAAATTCCTCAGCTCTCTGCCCTGCTTATACTTTCTGGATGTCTCTAGAGCCCTCAGGAGCCCCACACTGTTTACTGTGGCAGTCAATGAAATCCTGCTGAGACTTGCATAAGCGTAACCTCTAGAATGACCGCCTAACTCACTTTGAAATCTCTTAGCCATTAAAGCTCATTGTAAAAACAAAACAAAACAAAACAGAAAAAGAAACAAAAACAAAAGCTCTTTTGTATTTACATTTCTGCTTTTTGGTCAAGGTTTTTTTCCAGATGCATTGTTAGTTGGCACTTGGTGATAATTCCTTGGTGCCAGGGAGGCTCATCCCTGGGAGCCATATCCCACACCAGGGGTGGGGTCGGGCGGGGGGGAGTAGTGCATTTATATGCTGAGTTTGGCTTAGAGAGAGGCCACATTTGAGCAAGAAGGAGGCTTTCAGGAGGCAACTCTTAGGCAATGTCTAATACTAAGCTGTTTCAATTTCACAAGAAAAGGTTCATGAGTAAAATCATCAATATTAAGAGCCTGGAGTAATGGTCTGTCTTCCTTCATTAGGCACTGCCCTTGCACTCAGGGAATTCTTGCTGTCCTATTAGAGAATCTAGCAGAACTCCCCAGGATGGGATGCATGGGAAGGGGTTCACCTGGGGCATGCCTCTAAGTCATATGAATATATTTAAGTATTCTTTATATTTTTAATCTCCCCTATGTTTTTCTGTGTCCAGTTCTCCCCTTCTAATAAGGATGCCAGTCATATTGGAGTAGGGCTCATTCAACTCTGTTTAGCCTCATCTTAATTCATCACATCTTCAAACACCTTATTTCTAAATAGGTTCACATTCATGGGGCTGGGGGTAAGGGCTTGAACGTATCTTTTTGGTGGACACAACTCTATCCATAACACTACTTTTACATGTTCGCCCTAGGACTAAAAGTAGTAAAATAAATATGGTTTCAAATACTGGAAATTCACTGCTGCCCCCTCAGGAAAAGCCAAATGGAATTTTAAACATTCTCCTCATTCACCCACCAAAACGAAAGCAACCACAAAAAAAAAAAAAAAAAAGTCCTTTATTCTGAAATGACTAAACTAGGGAAAAATATGTTGGAGGAAAAATTATAGGCAAAAATGGTACCTGTACTTACTTTTAGTAAAAGGTAAATGTAATGTATTTCCATGGTTTTATTTTCTAAACACCAGTGGAACTAACACAATTTATCATTTAAGTCTCTAGAATTGAAGTTACCTAGCAATTTCAGTTTCTTCTGTGATTACCATTGCCTGTTTAAAGTACATCTAATGTGTTAGTACAGGAACACTGTAGGGGAGATAATTGTGCATTGTCAGCAATGAATAAACATAAACCTTTAAAGATGACTTATTGCTTTTTGAGATATGTTTAAATCAAGCTGTTATGTGTTCAAGGATTGGGAGTAGATACTCCGAGAGATAAAATAGCCTAGGGAGAAACACCTGGCTTCATGAACAACTCGTTTTTAGAAACATTTTCTCCTATGCTGTGGGAAAAAAAAAAAAAAAGCTGGAACATAAACAGACTTTGACAGTTATTAGAGCTGTGAGCCTCAAGTGAAAATAAAGTTTAATGTTTTCCTTAAATGTTTTTGTCCAAGTATGGAAAATTCATAATTGAACATTGGATTATGTATTAACTTTGTTCCCTCTCTCAGAGCCCTGGCCACCACATTAGTTTCTAGAGTTATGAGGCTTACTGAAGCTTTCTCTGGATTCCAGGTAGCTTCTGTTTTTTTCCTGCAGAATTGATATAGGGACCTGAAATAGATTAAAACAGACCTAACCTTAGGTAATCCCAGATTTGGTTGTGAATGCATTATTTGTGTTGGTGACTACTAGGTAAGAAGCATGGCATAATGCAAAGAGCACAGGAGCTAGTATTTGGAGCCCAAAGTTAAGTTCAAACTCTATACCTCACTAGCTGTATAAACCCAGACAAGTCAACTAACCACAAACACTTCAATTCCTCCATTCTTGAATAGGACTTATTAAAACCATTGCTGGGAGGTGGATGTGGCTCAAATGGTTGGGTGTCTGTCTCCCATATGGAGGGACCTGGGTTCGATCCCTGGGACCTCCCAGTAAAACAACAACAACAACAAAAAACCATTGCTCTGCCTACCTCATGGTATTTGTGAGAATCAAATGAAATAACATATGTGAAATTATTGTACATTTTAAAAATGTTAGCTACATTATTTGGGGCCTCCAAAGCTACTATTCCACAACATGGAGGGTATTTCCTTCACATGAATTCTTTAGTAATCATGACTTGCACAACTTTTGGCCTTTATATATGTTTCAGGAATTTAATCTTTAACTTGCTTGTGAAGTGTTTTATTTTCATAACAGGGCATATGATACAACTGCCCATGACAAATATGTTTGATCTCAAATAACTTTCCAATTTTTTTTATCATTAAAGGCACAAGGGTTATTTTTTTTTTTTTTTAAAGATTTTATTTTGTGCTCGCTGGGTCAGCTAACCATGCCGTGCGGGCGGGCTTGCCTTCACCTCCCATATGGTAAACGGGAGCCCTACTGATTGAGCCACAGCCGCTTCCCAAGGCACAAGGGTTATTGAAATAGCACCTGTCTTTAAAAATAAAGTTAAAATGATTATTTATCATATATACCACACCAAGTTCTTTCAAGTCTAATTGGTATAAAAAATAACTGTTGTTTTTCATTAAATCTGCATATCTTGAAATTCATGTCAATACCATAACAGCCTAAATATTTTCAGACTTCTGGCTTCCAATTAGAGACCAAATTCTTGAAAGTTGACTAGGGAAAAATTGCTGTTGAGTTTACATTCTTTTGAAAGAATATCTTTTCCTAGTAATGGGAAGTATAGTGTTTCTGCAAACAGACATTTTACTCCCACAAGCCACAGGTCATCAATGAGTGTCTTTATTCCCAGGTGTTTCAGAGCATGAGACAAGAAGTCTTATGATTCCACTTCTTTTCATTTTTCTCACAGATGTTCTGAGAAGACTTTCAACTGCATGACCTCACAGCCTTGGAATTCCTTCACACATCCATGATCCTTTATTTATGAATCATTCTAGTTATCAGTGTGAATACTGGGAGGCAGAGACCCCAGATAGGAAATGATTGCAATGATCCTGGTCAGGGAGGAATGGTAATTAAATTTCCATCAGTGTAGAACTCAGGAAACAGAAGACACATATTTTGTATGTAGAGTAAGTGGTTCTCAAATATCGGTGATTTTTGCCTCTCAGGAGATACTTGTCAATATGTTGAGAGAGTTCTAGTTATCACAACTTGGAAGAGTGCTACCGTCATCATCTAGGAAGTTGAGGCCAGGGATGGTGCTAAACATTGTACAGCGCACAGGACAGTCCTCACAATAAGGAATTATCCTGCCCAAAATGTCATAGTGATGAGGTTTAGAAACTTCTATGTTGGTAGGTAGTAACTGAAGCTCTCAGAGTAAACAACAGAATCCAAAGGAAGAGATTGGAGGAGGAATAATCTAAGAAAACACTAATATATAAAGACCAAGCAAAGAGAGAAATTCCAAAGGACAAGACTGCAAAGGAATGGCCACAGAATCAGAGAAGTATCTGGAGAGTGGCATTTTGAAAACCAAGTAAGGAAACAAAAATCAAGTGTAATGAGCACTATATAGTCTAATGGGTTTGAAGGTTAGGAGGTTCCATTGAATATTTTCCATTTGCCTCTCAAGATTCACTTTCTATCTTTCATACTGTTTTGTGTCAGGAATGATTGACTTAATGGACTTCAACAACAGGTTTCCCTTGCCCTCTGGATTCTGGCTGGGTTTGGACAATGGGAGGCACTGAAAGGAAATAGGAGGGCAGGAAGAAAGGGAGGTTGCATATTTATTCCTCCAGATCTCTCCCTGTTGGGCCAAGGCTAGTCAGGATCAGCCTTTCTGTCCTGAAAATTAAATCTCCCATTGTACTGCTCTTTCCAATAGCTACATGTCTCTCTATGTTCTTGCCTCTTCAAAGTCTGTGAGTTGTAGTCACTTCCAGCTTTGGCTTTAGTTTTCTGAACCCTGCCTACACACTTGTAAATAGTTTCTTCATTAAACTCCCTTCAATCACCCCCTTTTAGGTATGTGGTTGGTTCCCTGCCAGACACCTGACTGACACAGAAGTCAATGGTGATTTTTACCAGAATCACTTTCAGTGGCATGATTGAGGGATATGAGTGAAGTAAATGAAAAGAAAGAAGAAATTAAGGACATATGTATTTTTTTATAACATGGAGTTTGGCAATGGAGGGTAGGAAAATACTAGAGAGGATGATACCTAGTGAGATTCTGAAGGACCAGAGAAGGATTTTGATGACAGATATAGACCTGTTTTGGGTTGTGAATAAGAAGCTGATATAGAGGGAGAGGATAAAAGTGTGTAATAAGAGCAACTTAGAAAGTGATAGGATCTAATTAAAAGCACAGATGGCAGGGTTAGTCTTAAACAGAAGGACAACTCTTTCTCTGAGAACAATGAAATGGAGAATAGATGGATTAGTAGCTGTGAGGTAAAGAATTAGGGAAGTTCATGAATGGTAGTGCATTGGTCAGCCAAAGGGATACTGATACAATGTACCAGAAATCTGTTGGCTTTTATAAAGGATGTTTGTTTGGAATAGAAGTTTACAGCCACAAGGCCCTGAAGAGTCCAACTCAAGGTTACTTCCTTACCAAACTCTGTTGCTACGTGTTGAAGCAAGATGGCAGGCAACATCTGCGAGGGCTCAGGCTTCCTTCTTCCTTTTAAAGCTCCGTGGACCCAGCTTCTTCTGATCTTAGCTGTAGCCTGGCATAAGACTTGTCTCTCTCCCTGGGGCTAGTTTCTTTCCAGGCTCAACTGCTCGGTTCTCTTCACAAGGTCAGCTGTAGACTATCAGTCTCATCTCTCTTCCGGGGGCCTCTACCGTGTCTATTGTGCTGTCTTTATTCCTCTGTGTCCTTCTCCTGTGTGACTACTTCCCTGTGAGTCCCAAGGGGCCTGGGACTCAATGCTGAGTTGCACTCTAATGACATGGTTGACTCAAACCCCTAATCTTAACATAATTTTTAACAACATCTCAGCTGACTCTAATACAATCAAAGGGTGCCATGCCCAGAGAAACAGACCAGTTTACAAACATAATCAATATCTCTGTTTGGAATTCATAAATAATATCAAACTGCCATAGGTAGGTGTATTAGTCAGCCAAAAGGGGTACTAATGTGAAATAGCAAAAATGGGTTGGTCTTTATAAAGGGTATTTATTTGGGGTAGAAGTCCACAGATACCAGGCCATAAAGCATTAAGTTTCTTCTATCACCAAAGTCCATTGCCACGTGTTGGAGCAAGACAGCTGCCGACATTTGCCAGGGTTCAGGCTTCTTGGGTTCCTCTCTTCCCAGGGCTGCGTTTCTCTCTGGGCTTAGCTCCTCTGGTTCCTCTACAAAGTGAGCTGTAGACTATAAGATGAATGGCTCACTTCTCTTCTCCTGGGGCCTTCTCTCCAACATCAAAACTGCTTCTCAAAACCTGCTGCAACTCTGTTCTTTATGATGCCTTTTATATTCAATTTCCCCACCCACCAAGGGTTGGGGCTCAATGCCCTACTGATGTGGCCCAGTCAATGCCCTAATCATAACTTAATCATGCCCAGATTAACAGATCAGTTTACAAGCATGATCCAATTATATTTTTGGAATTCATAATTACATCAAATTGCCAAATGGCTACAGTAGGCTCAATTTCTTCGGTTAAAGACGAGGTTGAGAGGGGGAAGGATTTGGCAGAGAGGAATTGAAGATAATATAAAGGTTTGGAATAGCTGCTCTAAGAAATGAGAGGGAATGTTTGCTGAACAGGGCTATGGATCTTCACAGAAGGTCACTGTGGTGGTTTGGAACTGTATGTACTCCCAGATAATCCTCTTCTTAAAGCTAATCTATTCCTGTGGGTGTAAAGCTATTGTAAGTAGGACCTCTTATTAGGTTACTGTCAGTTAAGGTGTGGCCCAGGGTGGATCTTAATCCTCTTACTGGAGTCCTTTATGAACTGGATGAACACGAAAGAGAGAGAGAGAGAGCACGCACCAGGGAAGGAAGAAGCTGAAAGCAACAAAACCTGGAAAAAAAAAGAGAGAGACCAGCAGATACTGCCATGTGTCTTGCCATATGACAGAGGGGTCCAGGATCACTGGCAGCTGGTCTATGGGAAGAAAGTATTGCCTGATGATACCTTGATTTGGACATTTTTCTCAGCCTTAAAACTGAAAGCTTGTAAGTGAATAAATCCCTATTGTTAAAGCCAAAATCAATTTCCTGGTATCTGCTCTGAGCAGATGGTTGAAATGATTGGAAGTTTGGAGATTTAAAAGATAAATGCTTTGGAAGAATAAGAGGATGAAAATATGGAGGGTGCTGGTGGGAAGGTGATTAATGCCATCCATCAAGTATGCACAGAAAGGACAGAAATGATGAATGTGGTGAAAGTGTGTTAAAAGGTCAAGGTTGACTAATTGGAAGTTTTAAATAGCACCTGTATTGAGAGTAATAGATTGAGAGAGCTGGAAAGGTAGATGAGTATCATCAAAGAATAGATATTGGAACCGAAGATTTCAAATGGAACAATTTTGAATTATGACTAAGTTTGGTCATAATCTACTTGTCATTATTGGAGAGGTTACAGAAGTGGAGCGAAATCAACAAGTTGAGGAACTTTGAGGATGGATTATTGGATAGTTTATCCACATAGATATTGATGCTGACCATAAAATGATGGCAAAACTTTGAGGGAGCATATCACCTCACACCCAATAAAATGGCTGTTATCAAAAAAATGGAATATAGCAAGTGCTGACAAGGATGCAGAGAGACAGGAAAATTATATTGTTGGTGGCATGTAAAATGGTGCAGCTGCTGAGGAAAAAGTTTGGTTTTTCCTCAAAAAGTGAAAGAGACCTACCATGTGACCTGGTAATATCATTTCTAGGTCTATACCCAAAATAATTGAAAGTAAGGACTCAGAGAGATGTTTGTACACCAATGTTCAGAGCAGCATTATTCACAATAGCCAAAAGGTGGAAGCAACCCAAGTGTCTGTAAGCAGATGTATGGATAAACAAAATGTGGTATTTACATAGAATGGCGTATTAGCCTTAAAGAGGAAGGAAATTCTGATACATGCTGGTACATGGATGATCCTTGAAGATACCATGTTGAGTGAAATAAGCCAGACACAAAAGGACCAATATTGTATGATTCTACTTACATGTAATGACAGAAAACACATAGACAAAGCAGATAGATTCATGTAGACAGAAAGTAGAGTATAGGTACCGAGGGTGAGGGGTGAAAATGGGGGATGGGGAGTTAATGCATGTTTCTGTTTGGGGTCATGGGAAGGTTCTGGTAATGGATGGTAGTGAGGGTACTGCAACCCTGTGAATGCGATTAATCCCATTGAATGGTATGCTTGGGATTGGTTGAGATGGGAAAGTTTACATTGAATTTATGTTTCTGCAATTAATAAAGAAAGAGTGACTAAAGAGACAATGACAATTAAATGCAGTGCATGATCCTGGAATGGATCTAATAATGGAAGAGAAAAGGCTCAAAAGGATATTATTGGGGCATATGAAAAAATTGAAATATAGACTGTAAGCTTTATATCAATGTTAAATTTCTTGAACTTGATAACTGTACTTCAGGTGGTTACGTATGTGAATATGTTTATTCTTAGGAAATGTGCATGGAAGAATTGTGTTCAAGAACCATGATATATACAATCTACTCTCAAATGTTTAGAAAATAGAATGTAGGTAGGTAGGTAGGTAGGTAAGGTAGGTAGGTAGATAGATATGATATAATGACACAACAAATGTGGCAAATATTAAAAGTTGGTGGATCTGGGTTATCTGGGTGGGGATATGTTGGAGTTCTAGGTATAGATTTTGTATTATTTTCGAAACTTGCCTATAAGGTTGACATTTCAAAATAAAATTTTAAGAATAAAAGAGATAAAAATTAATAAAAAAGAAGACTAGACTAGGGGAGTGGCAGCTGGGGTGGAGATAAATAAATAAATAAACAAAATACAAATAAATCCCCATCTCTTTTAATTTTGGACATATAAACTCTCTTCCTAGATTGTAAATCCCTTGAGAAAGAATGACTATATGATACGTATTTTTTATCACCCCCACGTTGCCTAAATACTTCTTTATATGGATTACTCAACATTTGTTAGACTGTTTGAAAAAGAGAACAAAGAAAAATGAATCAAAGTTTCATCATGTTATAATTTACTATGTATGTTTTATTCTGTAATTAATTCAGTACAACCCCCCCCCATAAAATGCTGCATATTTCTTTGTTATTTGTCTGTTAATGATATTTATTTTGCAGTTTTCAGAACAAAATTCATTCATGTTTATTGTGATATCTACAGTAAATTTGAAATGGCAGTATTTTAGGACCTTTCTTTTACTATTAAAATGTCCAGATGGTTTATTTATATGGAGAATGTGAGTGGTGTATTTGGGATAGATGAATTGCATCCCAACTTTTTCATAAAAGTAAATTAGGGGGAAGTGGATGTGGCTCAAGTGATAGAGATCCTGCCTACCACATGGGAGGTCCTGGGTTCGGTTCCCCAGTGCCTCCTGGAGAAGACAAGCAAGACAGTGAGCTGGCACGATGGGCTGGCACAGTGAGCTGATGCAACAAGATGACACAACAAGATGAGGCAGCAAGGAGAGACAAAGAGGAAATACAATGAGAGACACCAGAAAGCAGGGAGCAGAGTTGGCTCAAGTGATTGAGTGCCCCTTTACCACATGTGAGGTCTCAGATTTGGTTCTTGGTCCCTCCTAAGGAGAAGATAAGCAGACACAAAGAGCACACAGCGAATGGACACAGAGAGCAGACAGTGAGCACAAACAAGTGGGGCGGGGGATTAAAAAAAAAAAAATTAGGGAAGCGATGTGGCTTAAGCCATTGGACGCCTCCCTACCACATGGGAGGTCCTGGGTTTGGTTCCTGGTGCCTCCTAAAGAAGACAAGCAAGACAGCGAGCTGATGTGACTGGCTGGCGCCGTGAGATGACACAACAAGATGATAGAACAAGACAATGCAATGAGGAAACACAATGAGAGACAGAACAAGCAGGGAGCAGAGGTGACTCAAGCAATTGGGTGCCTCCCTCCCACATGGGAGTTCCTGGGTTCTGTTCCTGGTGTCTCCGAAAAAAAAGAACACAAGGAGTCACAGAAAACACACAACTAAGAGACACAGAGAGAAGACAGTGAGCTCAAACAACAAGTGGGATGGGGGGGGGTGGGGAGAAATAAATAAATCTTTAAAAAAAATAAATTAAATTCTGTATACATAAGGATACCTTTAAGGTCTTATATCTGGGGGGCAGATGTGGCTCAAATGGTTGGATGTCTGTCTCCCATATGGAGGGACCTGGGTTCAATCCCCGTGGACCTCTCGGTAAAAATAAGGAAAAATATAGAAGGCACACGGGCTGCTAGGCCCCGTGCATGGGTGCACCGTCAGGCCCCGCCTAGCCACGCAGCAAGATGATCATGTAACAGGAGAGTGACACAAGGGAGAGCCAAGACGAGACACACCGAAATATCAGGAACTGAGATGGTGCAGGTGGTGGGAAGCCTCTCTCCACATCGGAGGTTCCGAGGACGGAATCCCGGTGAAGACAGGAGGAGAAGGATGAGAAGAGAGGGCAGGAAACAGACACAGAGAATTGCCCAGTGAATGGACACAGGACATTTGAAACCCACTGGGTTCTGTTCCTGGTGTCTCTGAAAAAAAAGAAGACAAGGAGTCACAGAAAACACACAACTAAGAGACACAGGGTGGGGGGGGGTAAAAATGGGTAAAAGTAAAAAAAAAAAAAATCTTATATCTATGCACTGTATGCGCCATTTTACTTCATATAGATCTACTGATAATAATAACAATAGCTAGCATTTGAGTAATACTATGTCTCGGCACCATTCTAAATAGTTTATGTGATTTACTCATTCAATCCTCATAATAACTCAATGAGGTTGTGCTATCATTATCCTTATTTTACAGGTGAGGAAACAGACACATAAAGGTTAACTAACTTGTCCAAGGTCACACAGTTCGTGACATTAGCAGTGGTGCCAGACTTGCTAGACTTAATTTAGGCATAGATATAGATACAAATATATCTATTTATGGTCAGTTGCTTATTTAAATGTTTGCTTTCTATACGTTGAGCCCCAGGAGTTCAAGGACACTGATATACCTATTGTAGCTTATCAATAAATATTTAGTGAACAAATGAATAAAAGAGCTTCCTCGTTTAAAATACTTTTGCTATTCCCAACAAATTTTCCTATTAATTTCACATTATTTATAACGAACATCCTTGGCTTTTCTTTCAAATCTATTCTAGTTATTTCTTGGGTGATTTGTTCTGAGACATGTTATGACATTTCACCTCTTCATATTTAAAACTTCACTATTTTGCTGAGACAAAAATGATCACTTCTCCTCCTGCCAAATAAAATACCAGATTAAGTGTTTACTTGAGGGGAGTTTGTAATACAGGAATACGACAGCAGTGGGTTTCAAATGTTCTAGTCAAATCCTGCCTTTTGTTGGACTCCTCCTGATGAGTGTTACCATCAAAGCATCCATTAGTCACCAAGTGCTTATTTTAAGAATGGTTGCTATCATCACTTACTCCCTACACAGGTGCCACCTAGTTACTTTTGTTTTGGAAATTATTGGTTAAATACATTCCTGTGTTTAGTCCTGCTTAAGCTTGCTAGCTCTCTATTTTAAATTAATGCATGGCGGGTTATTTCTTACAAGCATAAAACTTTTTTGAACGGGAATCATTCAAAGCACCCATTCATTTTTATTCTACTTTTCCTTAGAAGAGACATCTTTCTGGTTTGCCTTGCTTTCTTACCTCTGTCCTGAAAGATGCACTACACTGCAGTTAACAATGACTAATAATTGTATAGAATTTGTATTTTATTCTTAAAATATCATCTTATTTTGAGATACACACTTGACTGCTCTTTCTCACTGCCTTGTCATCATCCTTTAAAGTGTTACTTCAAATCCAAGGAATTAGTGTCAAACTAGAGTTGTTCTAAGAGGGGTTTTTGAATTGTAAATTTCTCATGCAAGGACCCAGTTTTTTGCTGTAATTTCTAAGTCTGGTAATTCCTTTACAGAGAACGCTTTGAAGAGTTAACACTTCTGTTAGCAATTCCTTGATAGGAGAAAACATTGTAAAACTACTTTTTTAAAGCTCCTTATTTTCTACGTTATTACCCTGTATGTCTCCCTCCTAGTACTTTTTCTCCATGCGATATGCCTACTTCTTAGTGACTTAAAAACAGTCCATAAGATATTTAAAATGCTTTCCCAAATTTGTAAAGAGAAATAGCAGGTAGAATTTTAGATCATGAGCAAAAATCACTCCAGACCTATTGCAGCAATTACATGTTAGGGACTGGTCAGTGAGAGCTAGTCATAGTCAGGAACCCTATCTTACCCATCTTTGTATTACCAATGTCTAGTATAATTATAGACCTTTATTTCCTTTCCCATTCTTCCTTTGTTCCTTCCATCCTTTTCTCCAAAAATTTATATTAAATGTTCATTAAGTGCCAGGAACTCATCTAGGTGCTGTATTGAATATAGTAATGGAGAAAAGAGATAATGTCTTTAAGCATATTTCCCTAAGGGGAGAAAGACACTCAACAAATAAATAAGTAAATGAAGATAATATCAGATAACGATAAATACTGTGAAAAATAAATTAGTGTGACAGAGTGTCTTGGGGTAGGAGAGAGGGGTAAACTTGAGATAATGTACAGAAAGGTTATATTGTATAATGGTAGAGAGCAGAAAGTCTGGAGCAGGACTGTCTATTTTGAAACCAGTTCTTTTATTTACTGGATGTCTGAACCTGGGCAAACTACTTAATGTCTCTCTGATTCTTTTTTCCTCTCTATTATGATGACAGTAATAGAACAAAAAGGTGGTTGAGAGGATTAAATGATACAGAGTAAGCATTTTACACATGTAAGGAGGTGACATTTTATCTGAGACCTGCTGTAGCCTTCCAGGCATGGTGAATTGCAAATGTGAAGGTCCTGAGGTGAGAATGAGCTTGATCGTTTGAAAAGACAGTGGGGGCATTTGGTGGGTTGGGCAACAATAAACAAAGGGAAGACTGTTATGAGATAAGATGGGAGAAGGAGGGGGTTCCAGATCATGAAAGATCTTCAATGGAGTCTGGATTTTTTCTAAGTGCAGCGGGAAATCATTAAAGAGTTTTAAGGAGGGAACCGATATGATCTGATTTACATTTTTAAAAGCTCACTCTGGCTATTACCTGGGAAATGAGGCAAAAGTAGAAGCAAGAAGATCAATGAAGAGACCTACTTTTAGAACAGCCAGGTCAAAGATATGGTGACTTCCATTAGGATGATTACATAGAGAAGTGATTAGCTCTCGATATATATCTCTCAATAGACTCAAAGCATTTACTGAAGGATTAGGAATGAGAAGGGAATGTAAGCAATGAATCAAGAAATGATTCCTAGGCTTAGAACAAATAAGGGCCATAAATTCGGATGGGGAAGATGTGGGGGAGGAACTAGTATTAGAGAAAATTCAAGCTTCCCCATCCCCTTTTTCTTCAAGCATGTCCAGACTATGAAAACTATTCCAAGATCCCTAGGTTAAGAAAATTTTTCCAAGTTCAAGAGGGGACCTCCAATTGAAATGTAGGATTTTGTGCTGTAAGGAAGAAGTAAAGCTGGAGATATGAATTTGAGAGTCGTCTTCATAAAAATGATATTTAAGGCTATGGACTGTTTTAAGGAAAGAAGAAAAGCTAGAAAATCATCGTTTAAGAGAGTGGTGGCTAGAACTTGTGACAAATGTCAAGTTCAACATTGGGGGAAATGTGCACGTTGCTTTAAGCACACTTCTTATGGGGTATCCATTTCTGATTCTTATCAAGTACCAGGTCTTTAATAGCAAGCCATGTTGCTTCAGCTCTCATTCACCATTATGTTTCTGGTCTGATTTGGACAACAGGAAATTTCCTTTATCTTGCTCTTTAGCTCATGTGTGCATTTGAAAATATTTAACAAATTTATTTTACTTTGTATTTTCATGCATCTGTACAGGAGAGATTTCCAGTGTTTTCAAACGGAAATAGAAGTAGAACTCTCACTTCACTTCTCTAAGTTTCACTTTTATCATCTATAAAACAGGGAAGCAGATGTGGCTCCACTGATTGAGCTCCTGCCTACCACATGGGAGGTACCTGGTTTGGTTCCCAGTCCCTCTTAAAGAAGACAGTGAGCTGATGAGATGGGCAAGCTGGGCAGGTATGGCGAGGTGATGCAACAAGATGATGCAACAAGAGACACGAGGAAAACATAAAGGGAGCGGAGGTGGTTCAAGTGATTAAGTGCCTTCCTTCCACATGGGAGGGACCAGGTTCAGTTCCCAGGGCCTCCTAAGGAAACAAGAAAGATGAACAGACACAGCAAGTGTAAACAACAAGTGGGTGGGGAGAAATAAATAAATAAGATAAATTTTTTTAAAAAAAATACTATCTGCTTGCAGAATAATGGTTAAGAATTAGATATGCTATGTATAAAGTGGGGGCCCATAATAGGTAGTCAATCACTGGTAACTGTTATTATTATAATATACCAAATATGATTCTTTTATTCAAATAATTAAAAGACCTTGCTTCCATTCTGCCTTTTTTCTTAGGTAAGTAGCTTCTGAAAATGTATTTTTAACCAAAGAAAAAAATTTCTTTTTACCACTTTAATATAGCACAATGTTTTAAGTTTCTTACGCAATGTGTTCATTGGAATAAAAGATATATTACTGAGTGATATTTTTTGTAATTTTGGGCTTTATAATATTTTTATAATGTAATGCTTGAGAAAGAATAGACTTCAAATAGAAATTTTATTTTGTTAGAGACTTTATTCTTATTATATAAGCAAAATTATAATTAATAATGTATTGGAAAATAATAATAACTCTGAAGGAAAAACAACGAGTAAAAAGTCAACACTTCCTTATTTAACTTGAAAGGATTTTTTGAAAAATGTCACAATATTTCCCATATCCTCTTTGTCTTCTAAAAGTATTGCTGAAGATTACACTGTTTATGTAGTAAAATGCTATATGAATTTGACATCACTAACCCTAAGAAATGCTAATAATACCATATTTAGTGTCAATCTTCTTTTTTCTTCAAATTACAATAGTCATGGCCATACTTCTCTAAAGGAATATGGATACTAACAACATCAACTTTCAATGTGTAAAGGAGAAATATGAGATACTGATGTAGTGAAACTTTATTCGACATCTTCTTCCATGTTAGTTTGCTCTAGAGCATATATCTCTCTTTCAGGTAATAAACCATATTCATTGAGAAAAGATTCCACATCCCCAGCAAAAATTTCTTCAGCAAACTGTTCAGCAACACTAATAAAACTGCTTATGAGTTCTCCACCTTTGTAGACTAGCATTGTGGGGAGTACATCTGAGGAAAAGCGGTCCCCAGCACCTGTATTAGAAGCTTTTATTTTACAAAACTTGACCATAGGATATTCGGCTGCAAGACACATTAGGCTATTGTTTAGAGCGTCACAGCCCTTGAGGCCATCTTCATAAATGTGAACCACGATTGTGGTGACTTTCTGCTCCTTTTCAATGGTTTCCAGGAATTGCTCCCCAGTTTCCAGCTCATATACAAACCCATATCTAGGCCCAAAACTCAGCTTCTGATGCATATCCTGCATACACTGTCTACGGTATTTACGAAGGCACTTTTCATCCTCTTTGTCTTGATGGATTAGTTCATATTCTTGAATGCTCATCTGGGAATACATGAAAGAATTAGAGATCATTCAGTCAGAAGTTTATAGTTCTTAGACACACTAAACCCATTCTCAACTCTATGAGTTTGCATTTGGAGTTCTTTGCCTGGAATGCCTTTCCCCAAACTTTTTTTTTTTTTTTCCCCCAAACTCTTTTTTTTTTTAAAGATTTTATTTATTTATTCATTTATCCCCCCCTTGCTGCTTGTGCTCGCTGGGTCAGCCAACCACGCCTTGCAGGCGGGCTTGCCTTCACCAGGAGGCCCCGGGAACCGAACCCAGGGCCTCCCATATGGTAAACGGGAGCCCCACTGATTGAGCCACAGCCGCTTCCCATCCCCCAAACTCTTGATATGACTTTTTCCTTCACCTCATTCAAGCCTTTGTTCAAACATCAAGAGGCAACCTCCTTGACTACCCTAACTAAAAGAGTCCCTACTCCATAATTTCTTTTCCATATACTGGCTTATTTTTCTTCATAGTAATAAACACTACCTGGCATTGTGTTGTATACTTATTTGTTTCATTGTTTAATATTAGTTTTTCCAACTAATAAGTTCCATGGGTGGAATTTTGTCTCCATCATTCCATCTGTGACATCTGCTATAGTGTTTGGCACATAATAGGGTTTCAATAATATTATGTCATAATTAAACTAGTAATTATATGAATGTATAAATATTGTTGAATGTAGGTGAGCTGTGAAATGCTCATGATCTCAGTCAAAACTATGCCACTCAACTACCCACCATTTTGTACAAAGACTTTACTGAAAGAGAAGGGTTGAAAAAAGACCAGCAAGGTCTGCTCTGGAGTCACTTTCATCAAATGATATATATTTAAATGTATCCCCAATAAAAGCTGCTGGATGTTAGTGTTTCCTCTATAATAGCTGTTAAAAAGATTATATTTTATCACTTACTGATTTTTAAAAATTATGAAGCATAGATTTAAATAGAGCTTTTAATGCCATTTGCAGTTAGTTCATAAGCATGACCGAGAGGTGATCCCTGGACCAGCAGCATCACCAGGAAACTGCTTAGAAATGCAAATATATAGACACTTCCCTTACCTAAAGGATGAGGCCCAGTAATGCATGTTGTGTTTAAATCCATTTTATTGAAATGTATTCATAAGCCATACAATTCATCTAAAGTGTAAAATCAATGGCATTTGGTATAATCACAGAGATGTGCATTCATCACTTTAGTTGATATTAGAGCATTTTCATTACTCCATGAAAAAAAGAGAAAAGAAGGAAGAAAACAAAAAACAAAAACAAACTAGAAAAAATAAATAAATAAATAACCCTACCTCTTAGTAGTCACCTCTCAATCTTTCTACCATTCTCCTGCCATACATAATTGCTAATCTATTTCTGTCTCTATAATTTATTTGTATTTACATTTTGTATTGATGGAGTCAAACAATATGCAGTAGTTTTTGTCAAGTTTCTTTCACTTAGCTTACGTCCCTTTTTTTTTTTTTCACCTCTGATGGAAGGTTATTAATATATTTCTTTACACTACTGTCCATAGTTTGCTTTGGTTGTATTTTTGCCCAAATATCATCCTGATATTAATATCTTCCCACATGAAAGTACATTTGTTCTGCTTCAGAGGAAAATATTCTTGTATATGCACTGTTAACCATACTGTTTTTCACAAGAGGGTTCGCTATGCTATACAGTCCCATGTTTCCTTATTATGATATACATGACCTTAGACTTTCCCTTTCAACCACTATCTTACTCATGCGTGAGCACTGCTAATTATAAAACACTGGGCTGTAATCTGTGTTTTGACAAGCCTTCTAGGTGATTCTAATGCACGGGTGTACAAAAAAGTGAGAAAAGAGCTAGCTACCATTTTCCAAGACAGTTCCCTTTCACTGCAGCTAGAATATAAAATTACCTGCACAGTCTTCTCATAATAGTTACATTTTAATGTATTTAATAGGATGTTTTGCACCCCCACCCACCCAACCACAAAAGGACATAAATGGGTAATGGAAGATATTGAGATTAAGAGATGTGGAGCAGACCAGACCATGGAACTCTGATGGCCTGTCAGGGAGGTCAGTTCAGCCACTTTATCATTATGTAGCATTTCAAACAGCAACTGCTATCAATTTTCAAAGTAGTGGAGGATTCGAAAAGCAAGAACTAATATTTATGGAAAATCGACTATGTTTTGTATACCTTATAATATTTTATTTAAATCCTCATAGTCTCAGTCTCATTTTATGGAAGAAAAAGAAACTGAGTTCACATTAAATAGAAGTATCTGAAGCTTTCATGACTGCCTTCTCTTGTTTCTGCCTCTCTTATTTGTTTTCCTATGTCTTCACTCTTTTCCATATCCTTTTATTATTGTTTTCTCACTTAATATTGTTGTCCCAATTTAAATTGTTTTAACCCTAAAAATTGTTATATGTTTGGTGTAATTTTTAAGGTGCTACCACAGTTCTGTGACCAAGACTATCTGATGCATAAACTATCTGTTCAGAATCAGTATAGACAGCTCATATACACAGGTTTGGAGGTAAATAATTCACTAAAGTGTGTTCTTCCCCACAGTGAAAAGTACCTTATGATTTCTTTATTAAATTTTTATTGTTACTAAATTATTATTATATGAATAATCCAAGCTCATTGTAAAAATTCAAAACTCACCTAAAGAAAGGAAGTAATAAATACTGGAATTTCATTACTCAAATGTTCTAAGATTATCTCTACTAATATTTCAGAGATCATCTTTTAACATATCTCTTAGCGCACACAGGCATATATAATATATATCTTAAATAAGTGAGATCTTGTAAAAATGCACTTTTTTATTGTGGAGAAATTTTTTAAAAATATGGCTTGTTCTGCCTACCTCCTTTTCCCTCTCTCCCTCCCATCCAATTCCATCCTCTCCAAATAACCAACATGGCCAACTCTGTGAGTGTCTTTCCATAATTTTCTGCATACATGCTCATATAATCATATAGGCATAAATAAATACACAAAGATTTTTTAAAAATTCTCATTGCTTTAGAGAATGGAAACCAATAATTAAAAATTCCTCATATCTTCCTTTCTCACATAATTGTGCATTATGGAATAACTGCTTCTAAGTCAACTCATGTAGTGGTAACTCATTCTTTCAATAGCTGCCAATCATTTTTTTAGTATGGAATGCCTTGATAGGCTTTCACTTCATTATTCTTTTCTTGCCCATACAAACAATACTGTGTTAAATATTTTTGCAATGCATCTATATTTTGTAGTATTTCTAAAGTGATTTGTTAGTCATTTAGACTAAAAAGCATATTGTAAATTATTTATTATTGATATTTTTCCTTAGCTTACCTTTCTTCTGAATCTTTCTTTTGATTCTTTGTCATCTCTACACTGAGGAGAAGACATTTGCCTGAGTATTTCCTTCTTGCTAGGTGGGATTGAATCCCCATCTTCACTCTCTAATTTAAACTTTCTCCAATCATTTATTACTCCTTTGGGTCCTGGAATATAATTAAAAGATAAATTATTTCCTTTTTATATTCAAATGGATTATTTCTACAATTACAATTTGTGTAAGTATTGCTATGGGAACAAACTTGTTGACTCCTGCATCACAAATAAACACCTTGTTTGGGCTAGAAGTTTCTGATTGCCCTGCTCATTAAATGCCCTCCCACATTACTCTTAAATGGGTTTTGGCAAAGAATCTTTCTGAAACATCTGTACTAATGAAAATACAAATTATGAACTTTGAAATATTGGCAAAATTTGGGAGTAAAGAAATTTTTAAAATGAGAGGGTTGAGAGGAAACTGGAGTTTTAGAAAAATAGCACTTTTATTAAACAGGAACAAAGTTTCAGCCAAATACTAAAATTGCACCATGCTATTAATGAAGGAAACTTCTAGGATTGTTGAGGAAGCAATTTGAAATATTATCAGGAGCCAAGAAACTCCCCACCTTGCTGTTTTCACTTCAAAATATAGCTCAGAGATTCATTCATATAGATAGATAAGGAGTTTCTTCTTTTTTAAAATGGGGGCTTGTAATTCCATTGTGTAGATATTCAGAATTTACTTAAACATTTTCTTACTGATATACATTGTTGTCTCCAAATTCTTCTAGGACATAGGATGCTGAGTGATGAATCTAGCTCTTTCTATCTGTGCAGGTATATTTGTAGGCTATAGAAGTAAAATTGTTTGGTGAAAAAGTGTATATATTTATAATACTGATATTGCTAAACTGCCCCTATAGAGGTTTTACCAATTTACACTTCTACCAGCAATGTGTGGAGGTGCCTCTTTTCCAAAATGTATCAATTTTCTTTTTTTTTCACTTTTATACACTATGTGAACAGTTTCTATAGTCCTAACTTTTGAGTGCCTTTTGCTTTTTTGTTTTCTGTGAATGAACTGTCCTTTTGCTCATTCTTCATATGCTTGTTGGACTTTTTCTTACTGATTTATAGGAGATCTTAAAATATATTAGGAAATTAGCCATTTGTATGCCATTTGAGTTACAAATGTTTTCCCCCAATTTGTTAAATGTTTTTTGGATTTTGCTTCTGGTGATTTTTGCCAGGCAGCAGGCATTTCCTTCCTTTTCCCCCTCCCTCCCTCTCTTCTTTCCTCCCTTCCTTCTCTCCTTCCTCCCTTCTTTTCTTTACTTCTGTTGCTTAAATTGGCAATCTTTTCTTTTATGGCTTCTGAGTTTTGTGCCATATTAGTATGATATTCCTCACATTCCATTATAAAATGAATTACTATGCATTCAGTCTAGCACTTGTGTGAATTCATTTAAACTGCTGGATAGATTTAAAAGCTCCAATTAATATTATTTAAAAGAGAGAGGGAAATGTTAATTAAGCAATATTCAGTATAGTTAAAAGAAAACTGATTTTTTTTTTTTTTTAAGTTGTACCTTCTGATTTTTCAGCTCTTAGTTGTGGCTTATAGAGGATCATACACAATTTCTTAACAGACTGAAAAAACAGGCTCTGGATTAAATTAATTGAAGCCTTTGGATTTCTGGAGGAATTTTGAATTCCATTTGTTCAAGATTTTTCATCATTTCCTTTATTTTCACATATTCAAAGCCTAAAATTAAAAACTCTATTTGCTTTTTGGTCTACTACTATTCACAATGGCAAGAAAAGACATGGGGGAGGTGGAAGAGAAGAAAATGGCTTACTTTTAATGTAGATAGAGATGTCTTCTGATAGTTTGGAAGAAAGAAATTCTCAATAATTAATGTTTATCTCACTCTTTGACATCTAAATCAAACTGCTTTAAGAATTATTTGAATTCAAATTAACTTACTCAATCAAATACTTTTTTGTAGATAATTCTATCAAATCATCCAAAGGTTGTTACTTGAAATAAATTCCATACTAAAAACTGGCAATAGGAACATTAAATAGAAATCTCCAGATTTAATTTTAATTTAATAATGGCTTTTTTCCCCTTCTAGCTTTGCTTACCTGTGTGTGTGGCCTGTCCTTCAAAGTCTTCTTCCACACTTTGACTTTTGGCTTCTTCCATTTTAGGGATTGGATTTGATATAATCTATAGGATGAACAAAGAAGTAATCATGACAGATGAATTCCAAGATGTATAAATCATCTATTTAGATAGTTCTCCTGCTGCTAAGAATATCACTAAATGATTAAATGTTTAAAACATTCTGTCTGCATTGTAAAAGGACACTAATTTAATGCTTTTGTTATTAAAAATATCTGGCCCTTTAGATTTTACATAATGCACAGCTTATCTTTTATTCCTTAAAAAATATTTCAGTTTAGGTCTCTATACTTAGTAAACATAGTTTATTTCAGTTTTCATTTTTTATTACTGTTTGTTACCGACTTTCATAAAATTGTAACCCCACATTTTATATAATACAAAACTTTAAAATAAGTATATACTTATGGAATACTTAATACGTGTCAGGCATTATTCTAATAATTTTAGGTATCAAAACTCATTTAATTCTCACATAGCCATATGTGGCAGGGATAATTATTAGTCATTTTACAACCGAGGAAGCTAAAGGACAAGGAGTTTAAGCTATTTGTGTAAGATCACATAGTCAGTAAGTAATGGAATAATGATTTGAACCCAGATTATTTGACTTCAGAGTCAACTCTTTTAACTATTTCACTATTATGGCAGTTAATATAATGAAATAGAATCATCTGTCTTAATGGGATTTGACATATCCAATCTCTAAAGAGGCATTAAAGAATGATGGCATGTGGAACATTGAATTATATACCTACCCCACCACCAAAATACGTTCTGAATCTTAATCTACATTCCAGCAGGTTTGACCTCATTGTAAATAGGACCTCTTGAAGATGTTATTTTTAATTAAGGTGTGGCCCAGCTTAATTTGGATTTCTGTAGTCCTTTATTAGCAGAAGAAATTTGGACATAGAGAAAACCACTGGGAGGAGCCAAAAGCCAGAAGAGAAAGAAGAGGACAGCACCATGTGAGGGGAAAGCCAAGGAACCTCAACAGGGCTCCCCAACAGGCCAGTCTGAATGCTGACAGCCCTGGGAGAGAGCAAGTCTTCTAGACAGTAACTTGATTTGGATTTCTGGCCTCTGAAACCATCAGCCAACAAATTTCCCTTATTTAAGCCAGTCCCTTGTGTGGAATTTGTAAGAGCTGCAGGGAAACTAAGACATGGTCTCAGGAACACTCTTCTTAAAAACCTGAACACCAACCGTTTCAGTTTGCCAAAGGGCTGCCAATGCAAAGTACCAGAAATGGTATGGCTTTTATAAAGGGGATTTATTAGGGGGTAAAAGCTTACAGTTCCAAGACCGTGAAAAGTCCAAACCAAGGTACCATAAGAGATGCTTTCTCATCAAAGTCAGCTATTGTTGATCCCTGCGTGTTGCCACATGGTGATACAAGATGTCTGCTGACCTCTGCCGAGGTTTTAGCCTTCCCCGCCAGGCTCGCCATTTCCTTTTGAGTTGCTCCATGGGCCTAGCCTCTTGGGGCTTATGCTTAAGCAATCCTGTAGTCCTCTCTCTTACCTGGCAGGATCAAACACAACAGCTTCTTTTTCCTGTGTCTGTCTGAATGTCTTTCTGGATTTCCATTTTTATCAGACCCAACAAGGGGGTGGACACTCAACCTAAGTCACTTCTCACTGACGTAGTCCATTCAAAAGCCCTAAAGCGAATTTATCAAGTAATCTAATCAAAGACCCCTTAACTGAATTTAATGCAATCAAAAGGTATCACACCCAGAGGAATAAATTAGTTTACAAACATAGTCTTTCTCTTTTTGATATTCATAAAAATAATCTCAAACTGCCACACCAACCACAACATATCTCCATATCATAGAGCAAGTTTTGATGATGTTACCTACCAAACAAATGACAACAGCCAAGAACTAAGCCTATAGAATTTTTGAGAAAGTAAAATACATGTCACAAAATCTACTAAAAGCACATGGAGTTTTTACTTATCAGAAGCTCCTGATGCCCTCAAGTATAACCTATTTATTCTTAGTTCACACTCAAATCCAATTCATTTGCTTATTTATGCTTAAAAATCTGGAAAACTCAATTATTATACAGACTTATTCCCTATGGGGTCCATATAAGTTCAGTTTTCTTGAAATTTTCAAGTCAGGGAGGATAGACTAACAGTTATACTAACTTCTTTTTATTTTTTTCATCTTTCTTTATTTTTTCTCTCTGCCTCCTTCTGTCAGAGTCAATTTTAAGCACTGATATCATTCAGCCTGTGCTCTAATCTCAGTTTTAATTGGTTTCAATCCCAGACCCATTCTGTTTGGTTTCTTTCCAAGGCATGGGATAATACTTCAGAACTCTCAAAGCTTTGCCTAATTCCCTTTTATGACTTGATTTCTGCCCCCAGCACTTGGTTTGATCCTATGATTTTATTGTACCCTTCATCATACCCTACCCAGAATGCTACATTAAGAGAAAAGTAAAATTATAATTTGGAATCACTTGAGGACAATGATATTTTCCAATTTGTTTTTCTCACTCAAAACAGAAAGTCTCTTAAGAAAAGTTTGTCAAGAGAAAATCCATTCCCCTATATTTATGTAACAAAAAATGTAATAAAGAAAATTAAATTTGAATGAATTTGGTAATTAAAAAGGGTAAGGGTAAATGGAAACAAGCAAATGCTACTGAACCACAAAAGTAAAAGCTATTTAATTACTTGCTGCAAATATTTAGTAATAATTTTGCTTATAAGAAAACATGAAAATTATTAAATTTGTCCAATGAGGCAAGAAAATGCACTTTGGGGAGCCATGGAAGAAGTCCTGGTGCCCTTCTTGGCCCTCTCTCTGGCCCTCTAGGGCAGTTTGGTGCTGGTCAATACTCCCTTTGTGGGTCATTGGCCTTGTTCTGGCAGGGAAAGTCTGACTGGGAAAACTCCTCTCCTCTGTGTACCCATTCCCAGAAGCAAAAGCAACTTGAGCCAACAAAAGCAGTGTAAGAAACAATTGAGGTGGGGTGGTGTGGGAGCAAAGGCTTACATACCCTAAGTCCTGCAGTGGACTGAGAAGAGAGAGAAGATGTAGAGGGGAAGTAGAGGGGCATTTAAACTCCTGTAAATGGGGTAACTCTAAGGCCACAAGCAAGAACAAGCCTAGGACAAGACACAGTCCCAGAAAATACAATTCAAAATGCATCAAAGACCTAAATATAAGAGCCAGAACTATAAAACTCCCAGGAGAAAACATAGGGAAGCATCTTAAGGATCTTGTGCTAGGCAAAGATTTCTTAGACTTTCTACCCAAAGTGCAAGCAACAAAAGAAAAAAAAATGAGACTTGGGACTTCATCAAAATTAAAAACTTTTGTGCCTCAAAAGACTGTATTCAGGAAAGCAAAATGACAATGTATACAATGGGAGAAAATATTTGGGAACCACATATCCAATAAAAGATTAATATCCAGAATATATAAAGAATTCCTCCAACTCAACAACAAAAAGCTCAATTTAAAAATGGGCAAAAGACTTGAATAGACATTTCTCCAAAGAAGATATACAAATGGCCAAATGGCACATGAAAACATGCTCGTTATTAGCCATTAGGGAAGTGCAAATCAAAACCACAGTGAGATACCATTTCACACCCACTAAAATGGTTATTATTAAAAAACAATAACAACAGAAAATTGCAAGTGTTGGAGAGGATGTGGAAAAATAGGAACACATTCGTTGCTGGTGGGAATGTAAAATGGTGCAGCTGCTGTGGAAAGGAGTTTGGTGGTGCCTGAGAAAGTTAAATACAGAATTACCACATGACCCAGTTATCCTACTTTAGGTATATACCCAAAAGAAATGAAAGCAGGGAATTGAACGGATATTTGCACAGCAATTTCATTGCAGCATTATTCACAATTGCTAAAAGATGGAAGCAATCCACGTGTCTGGCCACAAATGAATGGACAAACAAAATGTGGTATATACATGGAATGCAATCGTATTTAGCTGTAAAAAGGAATGGAGTTCTGATACATGCGACAACAGGGATGAACCTTGTAGATAATGATGTTTGGGGAAATAAGCCTACAAAAAAGAGCAAATACTGCATCATCTTAACGATATGAAGTAATTAGAACAAGAAAACTCAGAGTAAAAATCTAGAATAGAGGTTAACAGGGGCTGAAATGGGGGTAGGTAAATTTTGGGAGTTCAGGCTTTAATTGTACAGTTTCTATTTGGGACAATGGAAAAGTTTGTTGTTAGATATTGGGGATGGTAGCACAACGTTGTCAATATAATTAACAGCACTGAATTATGTATTTGAATGTGGTTAAAAGGGGAAATTTTAGGTTGTATATATGTTACTAGAATAAAATTTTAAAAAAAGTTTTTTTTAATTTTGTAGGCCTATACAATACAATACAAACAATAAATCCTAGGTTAAACTGTGGACTACAGTTAATAGAACAATTATAAAAATGTGCTTTTATCAATTGTAACAAATATACCACACCAATGCAATAATGATAGAGTGGTAGGGTGGTATATAGGAACCCTATATTTTTTGTATGATTTTTCTGTAAATGTGCAACTTCTTTCATTTAAAAAAAAGTTAATATTGGTTAGAAATCCAGATTAAATTATAATTCTACCAAGCTAGGCTTTATTTTTCTCTTAATGTAAGATTTTAATAGCAATTTCAAATAATGACTTGGGGGAAAATTTTTCAAATTTTGTCCTCAACTCAAAATATCCCAACCATGATTTAGTAATTACTAAAATAAAATGAGACAATTTTTAAATGATTCTGGTCCGCGTTCGTGTTTCACACATAATGATGATGAAGGACAGAACAGAAAGGAAATGAGTAAACTTCTTAAACATTAGTTTAAAAAGACTCTAAGGAAAACCAAATCCACCCCCGAGATATTTCATTATCATCATTATCCTTGTTCACTTCATAATGTGATGATAAATTGTTAATCATTTCAAATATGTTGCTCTAATCTAATGGAAAATCTAGTTAAGAACTGACTTTTCTATTCTCAGTGTTCCTTAGGAAACTGATTTCTATCCCAGCATCCACAACAATTTACAGACAGTTTTACCTCTACATAGCACCTATTTGGCCTCTTTCCTCCACTACTTTAAATTCTTTGAGGACAGAGACAATTTTTTACTTGTCTTTGTCTTTCTCTTAAAAGTGTTTCACACATTATAAACATTCAATAAATGGCAGCAACATTTTTTTTTAAAAGATCCTGCTATGTGTTAGGTACCTATGTACAATATTTAAAATTCTCACTAAACTCTTATCCTCATTTTTATTATATGGATTCTCAGGTTCTGAGAGATTCAATGACTTGCCAAAGATCACAAAGCTAGCATGAAGTAGATAGAGCTTGATTCCAGATTTTTCTCGTTCCCAAATTCTTATTTTTTTCCACTTTGTCATTGCCTGTGCTTAATGAATGGTTGCATTAACCAAGCAAACCAACCTAATTTTTATTTATGCATTAAAACCAAGATGTGGATATGGAAAATAACAAGTCAATAAGTCACCATGTCCTAAATCCCTTGAGATAGTACTTATTTGTATGATATTTTCCCTGATTTGGGTAAAACCTCATTAATTTTGGTAAGTGTAATAGAAATGTCTATTTATTTTAAATTTTCTGAATTTAATTCTAAATAATTGTACAATGACTCTGAAAAGTCAATACAAAAGATTGACTAGTTTTGCTTGCTGTTGATTCTTGACGATCATATCAACTGATAAATTTATCATAAGTCCTATATCTCTGGTTCATTTATAAAAGCAGATGCAATAGGCAACATACATCAGAACATAACTAGGAAATTCTCTTTATGGAACTACTCTTTCAAAATTATGGAAATTGTTAGGCTGTAAGCTTTGTGTGAAGATTAATGCAGAAAACTGAAACATTTCTCTTTTGGACTCATATTTACCATTTAAAAGAATTAAACCTATACGTCAAAGAATGGTATTTGATCTTATTTGTTTGTTTGTTTGTTTTTTACCGGGAGGTCCCAGGGATCGAACCTGGGTCCCTCCATATGGGAGACGGACACCCAACCAGTTGAGCCACATCCGACCCTATTTGATCTTATTAATGTAATTAAAGTAACAATTCTATGACTTCAGCAGTCTTTAAGATCAGTTCCTAAAATTAAATGTTTGTTTCTTAGGCTTGCTAAAATCTAGCCTAAGTTTTGTCTAAAAATACTCACTGCATGGCATATTTATGAAAACTAACACTTCAGTTTCTTAAGCTTTCTGCCATGTTTCTATTTGTCTCATGTCACAGTATGCACAGTTGCCTTGCTCTGTATTCTGTAAATAATGATCTAACTCTGAGTAGATGCTAGCTCCTATTTTTGTGCTCTGGCCCTCGTTAGTCAGTCTTTTTCTTAATTCCCAAAGCTTTTGAGGCCTCTGTATTTGTCAGGGTCCTACCTATCCTTTGGAATTACAGTTAGGGGAAAAGAGGCATAACAAGAATTAACTTGTCCATTTGTTGCATTCTTCACTTGTTCTTTCCCTGCTTCAGGGCTCAAATTCAGGGGATGACACAAAGGGTCCCACAGATATATTTACCAGGAAACCCCTGCATGCCAGATGATACAAATACCAGTTATTTCCTTAGCCAGTTCCTAGGATGTTCTGATGCTCTAAGGAAAATACTTGTGTTCTGTACTAACTGCGGTATAATGAAGGGTTTTGTTCCAAAAAAGTAAATGAGAATTCATAGAATTAGGACAGAGAGCATGTTCTCAACCTAATCTGGTCAGATCAAGTAACTGTAGGAGTACATCTAAGCAAATATTATAAAGCAGCATTTCACAGAGAAGAATATTTCTAAGCAGTTCAATGGCTATTATTTTCCCTTGAGAAATAAAGGGTATAAATGCCGGGAAAAAGGTGTTCAATGGAGGTGTTCCATTTTATTTAGGAGAGCTGAGGTTCAGGTAAATTTATCTGTATTCCTTTCTTGTTTTCCTTCAAATTGTAAGTAAAGCCTCTGGATGTCTCATTCTGATACTGGCTTCGCTAAGTGCAGAGTAAAGCGATTAAACAACAAACATGAAAATTATCTATTTATGACATACCATGGGCATTTAAAATGCAGAAAACTGAACACTGAAGTAGCTCCAATGTGAAATTTTCCCAAGATAGTTTTTTTGTTTGTTTCTTGTGGACCTAAAAATAAGTACTCTTCTTTCTCTCTTATACATGAAAGCATATGTTCCCTTTTGGAAACACAATGCAGTGAAGAGATGGTGCAGAGAATGTACTGGTCTAAAAATGGCATTATTGTGACCGAACGTTATTAACCATAGGATATAAACAAATGACTGGGAATCAAATACTGAAGTAAAATAACTCTGTAACTCCACTACAGTGGAATTTAGTAAATTATCTATTTTTAAGGCATTATCTGGAATTTACTGTGTTTTTAGATGGCTGAAAGCAAGTAAAATGTTAGGTGGGCAAAACCTACAGACAATGCGAATATTCTCACTGTCCTGATTTTGTGATAATCAGGGTAGGCTAAACATTTGCTATATTAGAAACCATGCATGTGTCCCCAGACCTAGTTTTTCTTCCTAGGTCTGGTTTTCAGAGTGCTGTTGATAAACTAAGCCTGATTTATTATATGACCATCCTGTATGGGAAAAGACTGTAACTCTAGGTATCTTGGGTCAATCTTAAGAGATATAGCAGGGGGACAGATGTGGCTCAAATGGTTGGGTGTCTGTCTCCCATATGGAGGGACCTAGGCTCAATCTCCCAGACCTCCTGGTAAAAACTTTTAAAAATTAAAAAAAAAGAAAAATATAGAAGGTACTCAGGCCTCCAGCTCCATGTGTGGGTGCGCTGTCTGGCTCTGCAAGCGGGTGAGCCCCCCAGGCCCTGTGCATGGGTACGCCGCCAGGCCCCATACATGGGTGTGCCATCAGGTCCCACAAGCGGGTGAGCTCCCCAGGCCCCTCGTGTGAGTGCACCACCAGGCACCGTGAGCAGGTGAGCCCTCCAGGCCCCAGGAGCCATGCAGCAAGATGATGACATAACAGGAGAGTGACACAAGGGAGTGCCAAGACGAGACATGCCAAAAAACCAGGAACTAAGGAGGTGCAGGTGGTAAGATGTCTCTCTCCCCCATTGGAGTTTCCGAGGATCGAATCCCAGAGAAGAAGGATGAGAAGAGAGGGCAGGAAACGGACACAGAGAGTTGCTCACAAAGGGGCACAAAAACAGCAAAAATGGTGGGGGGGGTTTAAAAATGGATAAAAGTAAATAAATAAATAAATAAATCCTTAAAAAAAAGTATAGGGGAGTAAGATACGGACTATAGTTAGTAGTAATACTTTGACGATGCTCTTTCATAATTTGTTAACAAATGTTTCACAGCAGTGCAAGCTATTTGTGGTGGGGTGATGTGTGTGAGCCCTGTATGATGTTATACATGTTTGTTTTGTAAATTCACAATGTTTACTGAACACTTATAGTTTATGTCTGTTCATGTATGAATGATATACTTCAATAAACTGTTAAAAAAAATCTATAGACATACTGCTTTACCTTCACTTTTGTTAGAAATCTAGATTCTGTGTCTTGATTTGTGTTTCATAAGGAAGTCACATGGTATGCTGCTCACCCTTGTTGGGGTTCATGTCCTATCTTCCCCAACTTTAACCTTACATACATCTCCTTAGTTCTCTGTGTTTTCCAAGGTGACTGTAAGCTAATCTGATCAACTAAGCAGGCTAATGTGCTCATCATAATGTATTATGTATTAATGTGAGATGCTTTAACCCCCGTCATGACTATCTTCCACAATATCATACTGGACTCTTTTAGACAGCAGTTCTGCTTTTTCTTTCTTATTAAAAGAAGTGGTTAGTTGTGGAAATTTCATATCAGATAGATCTGGCAGCATCATGTGTCAGATCATGGAAGATATTACTAGGCTTGTGGAGACAGTCTCGCAAATCATAAAAGTGGATCTAATTATTTCATCCAAGCCACAATTTCCTCTTTCTCTATCTCACCCCACTATTTTATTTATTTCCTTAGGGAATGAATGATTGCTAGATAGGAGTGATATGGCCTTAGGGTAAATGTCAATAAAGAAGGGATTTTATGCCTTATAATATATCAGTTAATATCTTGATAACTTGGCTTCTTGATTACTCTCTAATTGGTTTCTTTATATTTGTCTTCTCCTCTAAGTAAGAGCTAAGCTGCTTGTGAATAGGAGCCTTGTGTTAAAATGCTTCCAAGTGGCAGTATAGCATAGTGATAGGACACAGACACTAGGATTCAAATCCAGCTTTGCCAGTTGTTGGCTGTGTGACCCTCAGCAAATCACTAAAACTCTCTCTGCTTTAGTTTCTTCATCTGTAAAACTGAAATAATAGTAATGTCTACTTCAAAAGTTGCTGTGAGGACTAAATGAGTGAAATATGTAAATGGTATAGTGTTTAGGACTAGACATTTAGAAGATATTGAATAAAGCCTTGATAATTAGTAAATAATTAAAATTTAAAAATATTAAAACTAAGTATTTAAAATTAGCCATGGATGTAGTCAAACTAATCTAAATTTTATTTGGGAATCAAAACGTATATGTACTGATTATGCCTAATTATCTCCCTCTGCCAAAAGATATGTATATATATGTGCTCATAGTCACACATATGCTGTACTTTTATCTCAAAAACATTTTATGTTCTCCTGTCTCTTTTTGATTTACTTCTAATAAGGTCTGTTTGACATAAGGCATTTTAAAATGTGCAAAATGAAGGGGTGATTAATTTGGAATCATGAAATACAGGTGATCATATGCATGAAATTGCCTCGAAAACAATGGTGAAAGGATTTTCTGTGGTTGTGTGATATGTGGAGAATGGAGGTGATGATTCATTTTGAATGTAAAATACTTGTCATCCAAAGAATTAATTGACTTCTTTACTGAGGATTTTGCATATCATAAATGATTTTCTTTTTGATTTTCCTTTTTCTGCTTATGTCATAGTGGTTTATATATCTGTTCTGAACTTCATATTTTTAATAGAGTAGGAGTTTGCAGAGATGATAACACTCAAGATTTCTGTTGCCACCTTTAATCATTCTAGCTGTTAACGTTGGCAGAGCAATTTTAACTCTTTTTTTTTTTTTTCTTTTTGAGGTATGGGGGACCGGAATTGAACACGGGACCTCGTATGTGGGAAGCCGGCATTCAACCACTGAGTTACATCGGCTTCCCTGAATTGCTTTTTTCGTTTGTGTTGCTTGTTGTTTTGATTTGATTTTTGTTGTTGTTGTTGTTTTCAGGGAGGCACCGGGAACCGAACCTAGTACCTCCCACACGGGAGGTGGGCCCTCAATTGCTTGAACCACATCCGCTCCATCAATTTTAACATTTTTGTGTTATAATAATGAAAGATTTCTTTAAAAAAGCTTTGGCATGAGTGACATACATGGCACTCCATCCTCAAAATAGCTGTAAACAATAAGAAAATCCTGAGCAAGTGGTTGATTTTCAGAAAATCTTATTTCCTTTGCTTTCCTTTCTCTATAAAAGCACAAACCTTGATGCTATGGAAAACATCCCTCACTTTGTGTATTATCCTTTTCCCACAACATCGAGATCAGGGATTCTTAACCTTTTTTGTTCCCCTTTGCCAGTAAGGTGAAAACCACGGACCCCATACTAAGTCCACACTGTACTGTGTATTATTTAATAAATATATCACACCTGCACCAACACATCCCCACAATAATAATGTTTTTTTTTTTTATTTAAATTCTACTTCACAGACCCCTTGTTAAGAACCCCTGATCTAGATAAAGTTCATTAGAACTTTGACAGAAGAACTGTGATAGAAACTTAGATATAAGATGCTGTAGGGTAAATTTAGTGTTACTCCTAGCTTCTGCCCTTCTTGAATAGTTTTGCTTTTCCAACAAATGAGACTGGGCAGGTGGGAGATGTAGAGAGCCTTTTCAACAATTTGTATGTCAGGAGTATATAGCAAATTACAATGTCCTATTTGTTAACTTATATCATCAGTAAAAAATATATAATTATTTTGGGAAAATATAAGCTTTCAAAATTATAATTGAATTTTTATTCTTAAATGAAAGAAGTCATCAATCTATCCAGGTTTGCTCTTACTGTATATAGAAAGTTTCTTATTTGTTGTGGAGAAAACAGAAGCTTTGGAATCTTGCAAGAAATTCAGAGCAGATAACTTTTTTTTGAATATCTCTATCTTGTAAATATACTATTATAGTTCATTTTGCTTGAATTCACTTTCAGGTATTATTAAGAATGCTCTATGTATATTCTTGACAATAGCTTATAAAATATCAAATCCAGTTTACAAAGATAATATTCAGGCAAGGGCAAAAGCAAGTATCAACAAACTCTGTATGATTTTCTTTAAAAATCATATTTCACTTATTTAAAAATCACAATTCACTTCATAAATCATAATTCACTTCAGTCTCAGTAAATTTGTATAGTAATCTGTAACAGACATTATGATCCCCACATTAAAGTTTAAACAAAACAAAATAAACCTAAAGCCCAAGAACATCCAGCTGTTAAGTGTGCGATTCAGGAGTCCGAGAATGCTTTAGCATTCTAACACTTTCTTTCACAGCTCTGGTGATAGAGTGCCAAATCCCCAAGAACAAAGTGAGAGGAATAATTTGTTCTTCTCTTTAGTTCTTCTTTCTCTTGAAGAGAGAGGGATGAATTTACAGTTTCAAAATTAATTCTTTAGTCATGGTCTTATTTTAATTGTCTACACTATCAAAGACTCATTGTCTACTTACTCTGAATTTATAGCAGAGATAACTAATGCAAACTGCTTTAAAAAGGAGGCACTATTTATCTGTATAGTAAGATAAATCAATACTTTATGCTACTTTGAAATTTATCTTAAAAGAACATAGGATAATATATAAACACTGAAATCATTCTTTTTTTTCCCCTCCTAAATAAAAATTTTAAAAATCAGGTGATTAAAAAGACTACCTGTAGACTCACAGTTTGGTTCTCTGTGCCTGGTGTCCTTGATTGTGTTCAGTGGAGGAAAATCCCTGTCTACTAAACTTAGACGGGTTTAAGCTTAGATTTAAGATCCTGGGATATTGGTGACCCTTGCAGAAATAGCTCTGAACAAGTAATGGGATTGACATAAGAGAATTAGCAAAGCCTATTCATTAACAGTAGGGCAAAAAAACAAAGAAACAAACAAATACAACATAGGGCTTACATCCTGTGGTAAATACCATCTTTAGCTATCTAATTTATGGTATTTGAGAAAAAGAGATTATCTTTTCTCAGCATGGACTGACAGCTAGTCTCAGAAATTCACTTGTCATTGTCAAAAAGAAAAATTACAGGGAAATTATAGGGAAAGGAAAAAATTTCTTGTTCCGGCTATAATAACTGTGCTTCTCAACAATTTCATTTGACATGGTTCAGTTTCCTTGTAAGTTCACCACGTAGCTATTTTCTTCTCCATTTTTAACACACTGAAATGCTTCGAATATTAAATTCTTCATATTCTTTCTTTTATTCTGCGGCAACATTCCTAAAAATTCTTGAACACAGACTTTACCAATGTTAATGACCTCTGTATTATTTTATCTTCCCTCTGCTTTATACTCTTTTTCTTACTCCTTTTTGTTTCATTATGTTGGTCATTTCACCTTTCTTCTATGTGCCATTCAAAACAATTAACTTTTATTCAACAGCAATTTTTTTGACTGCCTAATCTTTTCTAGAGAATGCTTACCAAAAGTGCAATCAGAGTCTTCAGAAATTATTTAGACTTTTGTAATGAGGCCATTGGTCCAAGGGTACTTCCTTTCTCCAGCTGCTTGGCTCCACTATTTTCTTCTTGGTGGTCATGTTGAGCAGTACACAATGGAAACGTCCCTCACTTGTACTTTAATTTTGTTCCAATTTCTTCACCATGCTCTGCATTAAGTGGATCTGCCCCTTGGAATATCAGTTTTTGCTGTCTAACTTCTTCCTCTATCTTCCTATATCTTCTCAAAGTCTAGAAAATTTGGCAGAGAATTGGCATAGGCCATTGTAAAAAGTACTGGCTTGGGAGCAAATATGGCTCAAGTGGTTAAGCGCCAGCCTCCCACATGGGAGGTGCCTGCTTTGGTTCTCTGAGCCTTCTGAAAAAACAAAAACAAACAACAAGCAAAACAAATGGAAAAAACCACCTGAGGGAAGCCCATGTGGCTCAGTGGTTAAGTGCCAGCTTCCCACATACGAGATCCCAGGTTCAATCCCCGGCCCCCGGAAAAGTACTGGCTTTTTCTTTGGTTCTCTTTTAAAATGCCCCTACTTAATGTATATTCTATGATTTAAAAGTAGTCAGCTAATTGTTTACAGGATGCACTGATTGAGTGAGACACAGTAATTTCATGAGTATTTGTTCATTTTAATAAACTGAGTATGTATCCATTATTGCCATAAACATGCAGTGAGAACCTACTCTGTCTCGTAAGCAGTGATGTGGCACTGAGGATATAAAGAGAAATAAACTCTAGTCTTTATGTCATAATGTTCAAATTCCAGTGGAGGAGACAGGCAAGTAAAAAGATAATCACATTGAAGCAGTATAATTATTACAAAATTGGGAGTACATGAGAAAGACTCTTTGATGTAAATAGTTTTTTTTTTTTCCTTATCTTTTCTCACTTCAGGCTTTTAATAAAACTTTTTCAGATCTGCTAAGTCATTTATGATTGGTCTATGTGCTTTCTAGATCCTAGAGTTTTATTGGTGTTTTCTTTTTCCATTTCTCCTTATTGTTACTGGTTTTACCATTAAAAATTCCTTTCCTTTTGTTTTTAGTGGAGTTTGGGGACAAAAGAAAAGTAGATGCAGATGTTCAATCTGCAATATTTTCTTAACAGTCTTCACTGCATCGCATCTTTAATCCTCATGCCAAATATCTCATCTAACTTTATGAGAGCTAGTTTTTTTTTTTTTTTTTTTTTTTTTTAAAGATTTTATTTATTTATTCATCATTTATCCCCCCCTGGCTGCTTGTGCTCGCTGGGTCAGCTAACCACGCCGTGCGGGTGGGCTTGCCTTCACCAGGAGGCCCCGGGAACCGAACCCGGGGCCTCCCATATGGTAAACGGGAGCCCTACTGATTGAGCCACAGCCGCTTCCCTGAGAGCTAGTTTTTAAACTGGAAAATTTTAATTTGCAAGAGTGTAAATATATAATATTAAAGACCATTGAAATTAAAACATCTAAATATCTAATTTGTAAATTATGTTTAATCATATGTAGTTTTATCTGTGCTATTTAAACAGTGAGAGTTTCTCAGCAAATTCTAACACTTAAATTTCATTATTCTAAATGAATTTAGCATTTATTTATTTGCTTTATAAGCAAGAAAGAAACATGTCATAGTTCAGAACTTTGTTGTTTATGTATTTCTTGTATGCCGCTAATGAAGGTCACTAGTGTCCTTTTAAAAATGTAATCTCATGGACAAGGTGTTATTCAACAAAGTTTCTCAGGACAGTGCACATTCAGTAGTTATGAACTAAGTGTTTTCTCTCTAGGTAAATAATCTAAAATAGAATCAGATACAACACTAATGGCATATTTAAAAGATGATATCTGATGAAAAATGTGAAGACATTTAGTGAGCACGTTTATTCATAAAATTTTCATAATTAATGGCTTTAACATTCTAACAGTACATGTTACGTTTCTTTCCAAACATAACTTGGAACTCTCATTCAAGTATGTAATATTTGCAGAAGTAGAGAGCTTTATGGGAAGTAAAAGAATGACTGTAGCAGTTCCTACCCTCTACAAACATACACACGCGCAGTCATTATTTGCCTTCTAGTGTGTGCTCTCTCTTTCTGACATGTATTTGTTGGCGCGGTTTTGGGGACATTAAGGACAGCACATCCAATTTTGAGAGCATGTTTGATTCAATTGCTCCAATCATGGACTGAGAAATTTCTGTAGATCACCATTTCCTCGGGATGATTCAACAAAAGTCAAAGCTCACAAGATCCATTAATTCACAGACATAGTTCTGGATTGATTTTTAAAAAAATATCTGAAAGAATTGGAATTATATGTTGAGATGTTAGATCCAATTTTAAGGATACTACAATATTTTACAAAGAAAAAACATCATAATACAGCTGAGTATGTCCTATAAAACAGGACCGACAATATCACTAATTATTAACAATATCAATAATTACTGAATGCTCCCCATGCCAGATGAGGTGCTAAGTCTTTTACAGATATTACCTCATTTAATCTCCACAGCAGTCTTCTGTGGTAGGGTAAGTATAATTTTACAGATAAGGAAACAGGCTTAACTAGGCTTTGTAACTTAACCAATTTAACCAAATATTTATTCCCAAATTCTTGTGGAATGTCTACTCTGTGAAACACACTCTTCTATGGACAATGTATACAGAAGCAAAGGAAACAAATATTTATAATAAAAATGTTTGCAGTGTATCTATGAAGGAGCCAAGATTGGAATTCACTTAGGACTTAATTCTAGTGCCCATTCTATTAACCAGTAACTCCTTCTCCCTATATCAGACTAAACATCCTCTGAAAAGGTGAAATTATAGAAACTTTTAAATCCTAAACTTCTAATGGCATATAATTAGTTTTTGTAGAATTCTGGTAGTCTCGGAACTACCTGAAATCCTTACTTAATCTCTTAATGAAACACAGAATATGAAAACTCTTAGAGTACATAGAATTTTAACTGATGTTTTCGATTGGTGATATGCTTCTTTCCCCCCTGGGATTGAATTTAGTTGAAAATATAATATCTTATTATCTTTGACCACTTTTGAACTCAAGAAATATATTATGAATCACAGTTTCAAAATTTTGTTTTACACTTTGTTTCATGTTAGGCTTATTTACCAACCCCCACCCCAAAACTCCCTCCCTCCCCTGGCCCAAATCTTAAAAATCTTACTTCTAGCTCTCTGGCATGTCAGTTTGTGTTCAAACTTGAAAGTCATACTTTTCTAGTGAAAAATGAAATATCCTGGATCCTTCCAATATTCTTTCTCTCTACCTGTTCTATTAATTTAGATTTGAAAATAAAACTTTGAATAACTTCATAAGTCTTTGAAAGTACATCCTTGAGTGGCTTTCATTTTTAGCAATCTCCTCAAATTACTAATTTTTTCTTTGGTTTTGTGCCATGGAAAATATTCTATATCAGCCTGCTATTATCATTGTATGACAGCAAGGATATGTTCCCTTGATCTTATCTTTTCTGGACCGAAGCACTTATTAAGGAGGGTCACTGAAGTTGCTGGCTGGTCATTTTATTTTATTTTAATTTTAATACTTGAATAACTCACCCTTTTTAGGCATCTCATGACGAGGTATGAAAGTCATTAAATTGAAGTTCGTTCTTACTTGCATGAGGTCATTTGGAGCTATTGATACTCTTCCTTAAAATGTTTTGGAAGTGGTTTACCTCTAATAATCTAGTGTATGATTTCAAAGACAATGTGTCAAGGGTACTTAAGCTGTGAAAAAGTTTAGCTTTGAACATGATTGAGAAAAGCATGCATCATGATATGCTAAAGAAATAGATACCAACTTAAGTCTGAGTTGAAGATTAATGGAAAATTTCTTTAATATGTTTTCAACATTAAGTGAGTATACCTGATGGTTAAAGTCTAAATGTGTCTAAATGATTAAATTCGACAAAAGATTTAATTCAATCTAAATATCATTTATTGTGTATATACTATATAAAACGCCCTGGGAAAATTACCAAGATGAAGAAGATTGTGCTGTACTCCTGGAGTTCACAAACTTGTTATAAAACATTAGAACATTAGAAAGGAAGGTGGAGGCCATCTAATCCAAACCCCTTCTGTGATATCAAAGTAACCAGTCACTTTATATTACCATTACTATACCAAAGCATTGGGAAGAAAAGATAAGTCACAAATAACATAGGCATTTAGGAAACCATGTAACTAAGAAAAGGAGCTCTTTCACAGCTTTAAGGTCAATAATAAACATGTCTTAGAAGAAGAATTGAAATAGGGAGTTGACTTTACTAAATTTATCTTAAATTTTTATAAGTTCAAAGAGCAATTTTTGGGGATATGGACAGTTCAGTAAAGATTTCTGTGACATCTATAGCACCATATGGCATTTAAATGATCAGAATTATTATTTTGACTGGTGTGCACCACAATACCTTGTTCCATAGAATTCTATTGTTCTTCTGAAAACAGTCTAAGAAAATACTGCATACTCCATTGTTTAAATTCTTTCTTTTAGTCGTTTTCTATTTTCATTTTTACAAAGAGATTTTTGTTAAGAATATTGTGTGGGTATCATTTCTTCATTTTTCAATCATTATTGCTGTTAATTTCTGAGTTTTCCCAATTGTACTTGTTACTTAAAAGATTTATAAGCTCTAAGGAGATTTTTAAATGATTGAAAAAAGATATTGAAAATTATATGCTTTATTAAAAAAAAAAAAAACAAAAATTGTGATATAGCCCTGCAACAATTAATGGCTTTTGTACACTTGACTTTTATATTTCTGACTTTCATTTTACAAACCTGGGAGAAACCCTTTGAATTATTGAGCATCTGCCTATGGTTAAAGTGTTTTTTTTAAAACATTTCTTTCGTTCTTTCTCCCTCTCCCCGCCAACGGCTCATTGTTTTGCACTCGCTGTCTGTTCTCTGTGTGTTCTTTCTGTGTCTGCTTGTCTTCTCTTTAGGCGGCATTGGGAACTGATCCTGGGATCTTCCGGAGTAGAGAGGGGCTGCTCAATCTCTTGTACCACCTCAGCTCCCTGATATGCTGTGTGACAGTTTGATGTAATTATGAATTCCAAAAATGTAATTGAATCATGCTTGTAAACTGATCTGTTAATATGGGCACGATTAGGTTAGGATTAGGGTGTTGAGCCCCACCCCTTGGTTGGTGGGGAATTGAATATAAAAGGCAAGGCAAAGGACAGTTGAAGCAG
>JAKSZT010054304.1:26551635-26652034 GCA_026826555.1 Tolypeutes matacus
GGTGGGGAATTGAATATAAAAGGCAAGGCAAAGGACAGTTGAAGCAGTCTTTTGAGAAGCAGTTTTGATATTGGAAAGAAGGCCCCAGGAGAAGAGAAGCAAGCCGTTCTCCTGATTGTCTACAGCTGACCTTGTGGAGGAAACGGGAGCTAAGCCCGGAGAGAAACACAGCCCTAGGAAGAGAGGAACCCCAGAAGCCTGAACCCTGGCAAACGCCTGCAACTGTCTTGCTCTAATACGTGGCAATGGACTGTGGTGAGAGAAGAAACTTAACGCTTTATGGCCTGATATCTGTGGACTTCTACCCCAAATAAATACCCTTTATAGAGACCAACCCATTTTTGGTATTTCACATTAGCACCCCTTTGGCTGACTAATACATGCTGCATCTCTCATTGTCTCTCCTCTGTGTCTCTTTTTGTTGTGTTATCTTGCTGCGCCAGCTTTCCGCGTGGGCCAGCACTCTGCGTGGGCCAGCCTACCCTTCACCTGGAGGCCACGGGAATTGAACCCTGGACCTCCTATATGGTAGACAGGAGTGCAATCATTTGAGCCACATCCGCTTCCCAAAGTCTGTTTTGATCCATATACCGGTGATTTCCATTAAGTAAGCTATTTAATTTGAAAACAATTTGGATTCTGGCAAACTACTGGTTTACTTATTTTATTCAAATAACTAATTGTTTGATTGATAGCAACCTTTGTAGTTTTTCTCCTCCAGTCAAAGGCTAAGTTTTTGTTACCAGGGTGAATAGTTAATGCCGAGGTTTGTTCACAAAGACTAGACAAAAATTTTTTTTAATGGAAGAGGTAAAGTGCAGAAGAAATTTTACTCCATAATTTTATGTTTTGTTACAGAAGGAAAGTATTTCACTGTCTAGTCTACACCTCATAGAAATACCATGGAAAAATATATCCAACTCATGGAGCTTCCCCCCACCTTCCCCCAAGTTTAAGGAAATCATTGTTCATATAGGCCTGACCCAACAAAGTACCATCAGGTGACTGGCCTCAACTCTGTGGATAGAAGTTGCTTAGATTACCCATCACTTTGATCTCAACCTTCTTTCTGATCCATTTCAAGTTCAGTAGTGTCAACTATACTTCTCTCCTTGGACCATTTACTGATCTAGTTTCTCTCTGGGGGAAGCTGGGTGGTGGAGTAGGAAGGTGCTGGAGCATTTGACTTGAGTGCATGGCTTTGCTTTTGCCTGCTTTTTCTTGCCTCTGGTAAAACCTAGCTCTACCCCTGTGACCCAGAACTGGCACTACTTACTTATCTAGGACTCACTAAGGTTGGAGGCCAGACAGCCATTGTTTTGTATCTGTCAAAATTGAGTTGTTTATATTTGTTGTGGTTGTTTATTTGTTTTCATGGTAAGCAAACTATTCTTTTGTAATCAGGTCTTTTTGATTGTTAGATATTACTCATTAAATTAGTGCCCTGTAATGCCATGCTGAAAATAGTTAATTAAAAATAGCAAGTCTGTTCAATTATTCAACACTATATATTTACCTGGTTCTTGTTCATTTATTTGTGCCAGAACCAATTAGGCCCTTGGGTTCCCTTGAGAGTGAGTATGTTCCTACATGTTCTGAGATATGGATTAAGGAGGCATTTGTTTATTTATTTATTTATTTAGGAGGTACCAAGGATTGAACCCAGGACCTCTTCAGTGCAAAGCAGGCGCTCAACCACTGAGCTACACATGCTCTGCAAAGAGGTAATTATGGGACCAGCAGGTTTTTTGATCAGCCTTAAGTCGTTGTCGGTCTTGGGATATAGGGTTAACTGTAGACCCATAGAAATAATTTATAGTTTTTCTTCATTGGCCTGGAGCATTTGGAATCCCTCAAATTCCTGTAGTCTTGCCTAGTAGTAACCTAACTCTGCAAGGGAGTCTTTGAAACTGGTTTGTTCATGTTTTCAGGCATATAGATTTTCTGGGATCTGTTTCCATTGCCCTCAACTTCAGCACTTTTATCAATGGAAGCAATTGGGGTTTACCTAAAACATGAATTTTGCCAGACTTCTGGAACATGTGGAACCAGACATTGCATTTGGCTATTAGAAATAAAATGCTGTCCTGAGAGAATTTCAGAATTTTCTCAGAGTATCTAATTTCTTCCATGAACACATGACATGTCTATAAAATATCGTTTTTCTTTTTGTTAATGTTTGTTTTAACATTTTTTGACTTATCCAAGACTTGGATTGCGGTGGATAGTATTTCTAATGTTCCTAGTGGTTTAGTATAATTGGTAGATAAATTATACTGGATTTCCTCTGACCAAGGTATTGTAATTTTTTGTTAGTTTTTTATATATTTTTTGGGAAATCTGTAGATGAAAGGCTCAACTTTTATTGTCTCAGGCTTTTCTACCACATAGAAGTAATTTAATGACAGGCTTATTTCTTTCCAACTTTTCCCATATGTTATTCTAACTTTCTGTTTGCTTGTTTCTTGCTTCCCAGATTATTAATGATTATTAAAAAATTGAAACATAGAAATTACTAAATGGATCAACATATAATTTTATAGTTTGGACAAACTATAATACCGATTTCTTTCAGGTGGTATTGCTAAGACTGAGTATAAAATATTTTTCAGGAAGCAACTTTAAAAAGTCCATTTCAAATGTTAATATCCATCAATATGGAACATTTGTGATCACAACACTTTTTTTCTGTGTGCTAACAACATAGCTTTTTTAAAAAAAAGTAAAACAAAATTCTGCATTTTTATAAAACTTGATAAAAAATAGTATTTCAAACTGTACAGTCACCAGAATTACACAGTTATCAAAAATGCACACACTTCACTTGGCATCTCTAGCACCTTCAGCTTTCTGTGCCTGGTCTGTTTTGGCATCTCCATTTTCTGCAGAGTTATTCCCATCCTTGCCAGCATCAGCTTTCCCTTTTTTCCCTTTGGGTACCTTCTCTCCTTTCTTTGCAGGGGTCTTTTTAGGCTTGGGTTCTGGCTTTGGAGGAGCAGGTTTAGCAGATAACCTTGCAGATCTTCTCTGTGGTTTGTCCTTTACCTTGGCTTTATCTTCTTTAACGTTCCCTTCAGCCTTTCTCTTGAGCATGAATCCACACTGAATTAAATAAATGAATAAATAAATAAATTGGGAAGAAGGTAAAACTCTTCTTTACAGAAGAATTCCAATTAACACACGTGGAAGGAACAAGAGAAATGGAAAATCACCGTTAGAACACCACTTTAATAATCACTTCAGGCAAGATCCACAGATGGACGTTAAAATTAGTGGGCAAAAGTGTGAGGAGAAACAGGATATTGGCACAGATGTCAAAATATCTCCCCCACGATATTTTGTATTAATTACAAAGGGGTAAAAATAGTAATTTTATAGACAAGAAACCTAATAGACACTACCTTAACCAAGGGATCACAGTTAACACCACCAACAATAAGACATATCGACGTCATGAATCCCATGTTATGAAGCACTGCTTCTGTTGTATTCTTACTAAAATTGCACAACTTCAATCTCGGCACGAGAAAACAGCAGAGGGGCATTCTGTAAAACTGTTCTACAAAACAGCTGACCAGTACTCTTCAAAAGGGTCAAGGTCATGAAAGACAAGGAAAGACTGAAGAGTCGTCACAGATTGGAGGGAACTAAAACATGACAACTAAATGAAATGTGTGATCCTGAATTGGATCCTAATAGAAAAAGGACATTAGTGGAAAACTAGTGAAATCCAAATAGAGTCAATAGTTAATAGTGTTGCACCAACGTTAATTTTTTAGTTTTGACAGTTGTACTATGGTTGTGTAAGATGTTAACATTTGGGGAAACTTGGTATACAAGAACTCTCTGTACTATATTTGCAGTTTTTATGTATGTTAAAAGTAATTTCAAAATAAAAAGTTAAAAAATGGAAATTAAAACTCTGAAGGAGGGTTGAATTCTAAATCAAGAAGTGACACAAGATATTACAAATGTAAAAGACCATAATAAATAAAATTTCAAAACTTTGAATATACGAACACTCAAAAACAAAAAAAAAAATCTAAATTCCAGATGGAGAAAAATATGTGCAACAAATACAAAAGTCTAGTGAAATTTAATATCTTTATATATGAAAGATTATTTATATAAATTAATGTAAATTATTAAAATAGTAAAGGACCAATCATTAAATAAATGAAAAATGAATACTGACATTCTACAAAACAAAACAGAAAACAAATAAAGGTAAAAAATATGGAAATAAAACAAATTCTCATTTGTAATTAAAGAAAAGCAAATTAAACAATAAGGTAGTATCACTCTCACTTAACAGTTAGCAAAAATATCAGTTAATAATAATGTCAATGATGGTGAGCACCCAGAAAAAATGGTACTTAAATGGTACTCATAAATTTCAGTGTCAATACTGCCTTTCTGACCAAACCTTTGACTTGCACAAATCTTTTTAACTACCTTTTTGTGCATCCCAGTTGCTATCTTGGCCCAACTTAGGCCATACTATGGTTCAAACCTACCACCTCTGGACACTTTTTTTTTTTTTTTAAAGCTTTGAAAATATACTTCTATCAAACAAACAAAAATGTAGCTTCTATCAAACCAATTGAATTATTTAATTTCAAATGCATTAATTTATTCTCTAAACATTTCTCAAATGTATACACTTTATCAGCACTTTTCTAGATGCCAGAGGTAAAACAGAGAACAAAAGAGATAAAAATCTAATCTGATGGGATCTATATATTCCAGTGGGGAGAGAATAACAATAAAAAAGATGAGTAAGAAAAGTATATTAGCATTCTAAAAGGTAATAAAGGCTGTAGTGAAAAATAGAGCAAAAAGGCAGGGTAGGGAGTACCAGGTAGTCAGGAAAGATTACACTGAAGAAGTGATATTTTAGTAAAGATCTTAAGGTAGGAAGAACTTGGACATTGGAGGAGAAGCATTCCAGGCAGAAGAAATAGCCTGTGCAGAGGCAGGAGCATAACTGGTGTGTCTGAAGAACAGCACAGAGGCCAGCATGACTAAAAACAGAGCAAGTCAGGGGGAGAGTAATGGAGACAAGAGCAGTCAGTGCTACTCAAAGTGCCAGTCTGCAAGGAGATAAGGAGTTTATGCCAGATGTAAATCAATGCACTGCTTCCTTCATTGAGAAAGTCTTGTATGAATAAAATGTCTGGCATATTAAATAGTGTGTTTAGTTATGTAGTCAATTTACATACTCATACAAGCTCCTTATGTCCTCATGGACTAGTAAACAGTTTGCATATAATCAGGTCCATGAACCATACTTGAGTACTACTGGTCATTGTAAGGTGTTTGGCTTTTACTTAGTGAGATAGTGAACCCCCTGAAGTGTTTTGAACCAAAAAGGGATTTGATCTTTGTTCAGCCATAAAAAAAGAATGAAGTCCTGTGCATGTGACAACATGGATGAACCTTGAGGACATTATGTTGAGAGAAATAAGCCAGACACAAAAGAACAAATATTGTATGATCTCACTGTTATGAACTCATTATAAGCAGTCTAGAATAAAAGTTACCAAGAGATATATTGGGATCAGAGAATGAGGAGTTGATGCCTAACTTGTACAGAATTTCTATTTAGGCTGATGGCAAAGGTTTTGAAACAGATGGTGTGATGGTAGCACATTATTATGAGTGTAATCAATAGCACTGAACTATATAGGTGAATGTGGTTAAAAGAGGAAACTTTAGGATGTATATATTATTAGAATAAAAATTAAAAGATAAAACATAGACTGTACAGCACAGTGAACCCAATTTTAGATGATGGGCTATGGTTAATAGTACAAGTATAAGAATGTTCTTTCATGAATTATACCAAATGCAGAAGACTAATACAAGGTGTTAATAACAGTATGGTATATGGGGAAATAATACCTAATGTAAATAATGGATGGGATGATAGGACTATTTTAATTATCTTTCATCAATTGTAACAAAGGTAGCCACTGTTAAAAAAATTAGTACAATTCTTGTCAAAATTGCTATCATAAATTGTAATAAATGTTCCACACCAAAGCAAGGTCTTGGTGGTGGGGTAATATACGGCAATCCTATATTTTATGTATGACTGTTTTGTAAATTCACTTCTCTAATAAAAGATATTTTAAATAAAAAATAGTAATTAAAAAAAGGGATTTGACCTGACATATTTTAACAAAATCACTCAGACTCCTACATTAAGACATGCTGGTGGTAGGGTGGGGAGGATGGATTGGACTGTTCATGGAACTGGGGGGAGGGTTGGGGGAGGGAGCAGGTGAATTCTGGGGATTTGTGGGTATGTTGTTGAAACTACAATATTGGGAATGTTCTTTTGGCAAATATGGCAGGGGAGAGTTACTGGTTTAGGGTGTTGGATGTGGGGTACATGTGGGACAGGGTTCACCTGGGGCAGGCTTCTAGGGAATGTGTGAGTGTTCATCTTGTCATAGTGTGTTATATATGTGGGTGGAGACCCACATAATGAGCAGGAAGGTGCTGGACTCCCATCCTGGGGAGTCCTGCTATGTTCTCAAATAGAGGGGCGGGAGTTTCTTGAGAGCATAGGCAGTGCCTGATAGGGGAGAACTATCAAGTCCTCAATGTTGTTGCAAGTAACTGAATCTTGTTCTTCAAGGAGTGAAGCTTGGTGGTTGCTGTGGGTCCTGAGGGGAAGGAGAGGGAAGAATAGAATAGATGGAACATGGGGCAATTTTGGGGCAATGGAATTCTACATGATCTTCCAATGATGGATACAGGCCATGTTAAATTTCTTCAAAATTTATAAAAGTGTATGGTCCAAAACATAAACCATAATGTAAATCATTGACCATGGCTAGTAGCAATGTTTCAATATTTGTACATCAATTATAACAAATGTACCATCCACATGTAAAGTTTTATTAATTGGGGAAAGAGGGAAGGGGGAGGATGTTGTGTATATGAGAATCCCCTATATTCTGTATGTGACCTTTCTGTAACCTAAAGCTTCTTTACAGATAAAATGAAAATTCACTGAGGGAATAAACAGAAAAAAAATGTCACTGAACATACAGAACAACAGATCGTACAGTGATGAAAGACATAGTCAAAATTTTTTAAATTATATATATTTTTTATTATTTCAATTTTTAAAAAAATTTTTGTATTTAATTTATTATATTAAAAACTCATTATTATTTCATATTCTCATGAATTTTATTTGGTTATTTTGTTGGCTTCATTTTTGAAGAAGTTTTGGATCACAGAAGGGTTACAACTGTAGCAGGGGAGGATCGTTGGTGCGGGGTGTCAGTGGTGGGGGATGCATGGGAGGAGGTTCACTTGGGGCATACCTATAAGGCATATGAGTGTGATCAAGTGTTCATGGGGCATTGTCACGGTGGGTGGAGATCACACAATAACTGAAAGAATATCAAATTCCCATCCTGGGGAGCTCTGCCACATTCTCTAATGGGATAGTAAGAATCCCCTGAGTAAAAGGGCAGTACCTAGTGAAGGAAGATGAACCACTGATGGGCCCTTGATATTGATGACTGTACTTATGAACCTTTACTTCTGAAATTGAAACTTAGCCTAGTATTATACGGTACCTAAGTGTTATCTCTTGAGGGCCTCCTTGTTGCTCAAATGTGGCCTCTCTCTAAGCCAAACTCAGCATACAAATGCATTACCTTTCCCCTGGCATGGGACATGACACCCAGGTATAAGCCTCCCTGGCACCAAGGGATTACTATCAAGCACGAACTAGTAATGCCACTGGAAAAGACCTTGACCAAATCAGGGAAAAGGTAAAGACAAATGAGTTTATATGGCTAAGAGACTTCAAAGTGAGTCTGGAGGTCATTCCAGAGGTTATGCTTATCCATGTCTCAGCAGGATCTTGACTGCCAAAGTAATATTGCCTCAAATAGCGGAGCTCCTGATGGGTCTGGAGACATGCAGACACTATAGGCAAGGCAGATAGTTCAGGAGATTGGTGCCCTGCCAGTGGCCCTACTTTGGGTTTATGTTCCCCGATGTGACAGAGATGGACTCAGTTGTGGTTTCCCTACACAAGGCTCTTCTGCCTCTTCTATTTGAACCTTAGTTAGTACTAGAGTACTAGTACTCTGATGAAAATACAGTGAAGGGTCCTTGATGAGTTTCTGGGAGAAGTTGGCTGTCCAAAGACAAGCTGGGAAATTCTCTCTGAATGTTGAAATCACTTCTCCTTTAAAGGCATTCAACTGATTGGATAAAAGTGTCACCCATTGCTGATATAATCCCCTTTATTGATGCACATGTAGTCAGCCATCCATGCAGTAAGCTCACTGGTGATCAAAGTCCATAAATGCTCTTGTATTACAATTAGCCCGGTGCTTGCTAGACCTAACACTTGGACACAATTACCTGGTGGAGTTGACACATTAGACTAACCATCACAGTCCATCCCTTGTCAACTCAGCAACCATACACATTACCCTAAACCATACTTAGTCTCTAAGTAAAAACAATAACAGACAAGCATACATATATATTTCCACCTAACAATGTTCAGCTCCCCTGTGTACAACTGGAAACGCATTAATTCCCCACAGAATAGGGTGCAAGTCCTTGGGTAATATTTACTCTTAAACTTGACATCCTTAAATATTATGATGTGAAATTAATACAACTTTTCATATGATAGGAGAAAAGGTTGGGGGAGAAAACAAAGAAATTCGTTTTGTGTACATATACAATCATACTCATAATGAAACATGGAAGAAGGGTTCATGACCATTACAGTCCTCGTTTCTGTAACTGGTCACATGGTCGAAGTTCATATTTATCACTACCTTCTTCCACTACCCATTCCATGTTCCCGTTACCTTCAGCAAGCACTTCAGCTGGCCATGGTTCTTTGCCTGGTGGGGTGACTGAAACTTTAATTCCCAAAGATTCTGGGCCATTGTTAGTCCTGCTTGAATTGGTTTGTTGCAATTTTCCATTGACTTTAATCACAGGGCATGGCAGTACTAGGAGATGCCCTAGAGGATCTCCTGCAATCCAAACAAACTCTTCTTTACCCCCATTATATAGATGTAGTCCTATTTCCCCTTGATAGTCAGGATCAATCACCCCAGCCAGTACAGTAATTCCCTTCTTTGCCTGTTGATTCAGATGTAGGAGGAGCCCACAGTGGCCGGGTGGCAGTCTTAACTTCCAGTTCAATGCAATCATTGTCGTGTTCCCTGGTGGCAGCACTCCTCCTTTTGGAACTAAGAAATGTAGGCCAGCAGAGCTTAAGGTTGCAGGGACAGGAAGCAAAAATTTTCCTAGTGGATCACTAGGAGTAATAGTGAGTGTTGCCACTCCCATTTCCACTCCTTGATTCCTGAACCCATGAATCCTGGCTATGGGAGAAACGGTACCATAGAGGAGACACTGATTTAGAGCATATACAGCTCTCTGGAGAAACATTGTCCCAGACCTCCAAGGTATTGCCACCTAGCTGGTGCTGTATTTGAGTTTTCAAAAGGCCATTCCACTGTTCTATCAATCTAGCTGCTTCAAGATGATGGGGAACATGGTAAGACCAGTGACTTCCATGGGCATGTGCCCATTCCTGCTCATCATTTGCTGTAAAATGGGTTCCTTGATCAGAAGCAATGTTGTGTGGAATGCCATGGTGGTAGATTAGACATTTGGTAAGTTCACGGATGGTAGTTTTGGAAGAAGCATTACATGTAGGAAATGCAAACCCATATCCTGAGTATCCAGTTAAAACAAATAGCTGCCCCTTCCGTGGTAGAAGTGGTCCAATGTAATCAACCTGCCACCAGGTAGCAGTCTCATCACCTTGGGGAATGGTGCCATATCAGGGGCTGAGTGTAGGTCTCTGCTGCTGGCAGATTGGGCACTCAGCAGTGGCTGTAGCCAAGTCAGCCTTGGTGAGGGGAAGTCCATGTTGCTGAGACCATGCATAACCTCCATTCCTACCTCCATGGCCACTTTATTCGTGAGCCCATTGGGCAATGCCAGGAGTGGCTGGGAAAAGAGGCTGAGCATTAGTCACAGAGCAGGTAATCTTATCCACTTGATTATTAAAATCTTCCTTTACTGAAGTCACCCTCTGGTGAGCACTCATGTGGGACACAAATATTTTCATGTTTTTTACCCACTCAGAAAGGTCTATCCACCTACTTCTTTCCCAGACCTCTGTCATCAATTTTCCAATCATCTTCCTTCCAAGTCCCTGACCATCCAGTCAAACCATTGGCAACAGCCCATGAATCAGTATACAAATGCACCTCTGGCCATTTCCTCTTCCAAGTAAAATGAACAACGAGGTGCATTGCTTGAAGTTCTGCCTACTGGGAGGATTGGCCCTCACCACTGTCTTTCAGGGATGTCCCAGAAAAGGGCAGCAGTGCTGCAGCTGTCCACTTTTGGGTGGTACCTGCATATTGAGCAGAACCATCTGTAAACCAGGCCCATGTTTTCTCTTCCTCAGTCAACTGATTGTAAAGAACTCCCCAAGAGGCCAAAGCTGAGGGCTTGGAAAGAGAAGGTAACATGGCAGAGGTGGTGACCATGGGCATTTGGGCTACTTCCTCATGTAACTTACTTGAGCCTTCAGGACCTGCTCGAGCCCTGTCTCAAATATACCACTTCCACTTTATTATGGAGTGCTGCTGTGCATGCCAACTTTATGGTTTGGTGGGTCAGACAATACCCAGCTCATGATAGGCAATTCAGGTCTCATGATAACTTGATGACCCATGGTTAAGCTTTCAGTCTCTACTAAGGCCCAGTAGCAGGCCAAAAGCTGTTTCTCAAAAGGAGAGTAGTTATCTGCAAAGGGTGGCAGGGCTTTGCTCCAAAATCCTAAGGGTCTGCATTGTGATTCTCCTATAGGGCCCTGCCAAAGGCTTCAGACAGCATCCCTATTTGCCAATGAAACTTCCAGTACCATTGGATCTGCTGGATCATGTGGCCTAAGTGGTAGTGCAGCTTGCACAGCAGCTTGGACCTGTTGCAGAGCCTCCTCTTGTTCTCGTTCCCAATCAAAACTAGCAGCTTTTCTGGTCACTTGGTAAATGGGCTGGAATAGCACACCCAAATGAGGAATGTGTTGTCTCCAAAATCTGAAGAGACCAACTAAGCATTGTGCTCCTTTTTTGGTCGTAGGAGGGGCCAGATGCACCAGCTTGTCCTTCACTTTAGAAGGGATATCTCGACATGCCCCACACCACTGGACACCTAGAAATTTCACTGAGGTGGAGGCCACTTTATTTTTGTTGGATTTATCTCCCATCCTCTCTCTAGACTTACCAATAAGTCTAGAGTCTTTGCTTTCTTGCTTCACTAGGTCCTATCAACATGATAGCATCCATATAATGGACCAGTGTGATATCTTGTGGGAGGGAGAGACGATCAAGTTCCCTGCAGACAATATTATGACATATGGCTGGAGAGTTGATATATCCTTAAGGCAGGGCAGTGAAGGTATATTGCTGGCCTTGCCAGCTGAAACCAAACTGTTTCTGGTGGTCTTTACTAATGGCAATTGAGAAAAAACATTTGCCAGGTCAATAGCTACATACCAGGTACCAGGGGATGTATTGATTTGCTCAAGCAATGATACCACATCTGGGACAGCAGCTGTGATTGGAGTCACCATCTGATTAATTTTACAATAACCTACTGTAATCTTCCAAGATCCATCTGTTTTCCACACAGTCCAAATAGGAGAGTGATTAGCCTAACTATCACACTAAGTAATATGCTTTAAAGTCAGGATGTGAGAGTTGTCCAACATCATTCTTTTTTTATTAAGATGTTTGTGCTTATTCGGGACCTCTTACCACTCAAAATAAAGTTGATAATTAGCTTTTCCATTTCTGTAAAAAAAAGGCTGTTTGGATTTTTATTGGGATTTCAATTAAAAAAAAATTTTTTTTTTAGTGAATTGTGGGTTTACAAAAAATCATGCAAAAATACAGAGTTCCAATATACCACCCCCTTACAACATAGGTTTCCCAATTACTAATATTTTGCATTTGTGTGCTACATTTGTTAAACTTGGTGAGAGCACATTTAATAACTGTGCTATCAACTATAGTCCATGGTTTATATTATGATTCACTGTTTGTGTTGTATAGTTCTATGAATTAAAAAAAAAATTTTTATTCTAGTAGCATATATACAACCTAAAATTTCCCCTTTTAGTCACATTCAAATATATAATACAGTACTGTTAATTATGTTCACAACATTATTACCTTCACCAATATCCAACACCAAAACTTTTCCATCAATCCAAATAAAAACTCTGTACAATTTAAGCATTAACTCCCCATTGCCTACCCCCAACCAAGCCCCTGGCAACCTCTATTCTAGATTCTGACTCTATGAGTTTGCTTATTCTAATTATTTCATATCAGTGAAATCATATAATATTTTTATTTTTGTGGTTTATTTCACTCAACTTGATGTCTTTAAGGTTCATTTATGTTGTCACATGTATCAGAACTTCATTCCTTTTAGCAGCTGAATACTATTCCATTCTATGTATATACCACATTTTGTCAATCCATTCATTGATTGATGGACATTTGGGTTGCTTCCATCTTTTAGCAATTATGAATAATGCCGTTATGAACATCCGTGAACAAATATCCATTCTAGTTCCTGCTTTCAATTCTTTAGAATAAAAACCTAGAAGTGGGATTCCCAGGTCATATGGTAATTCTATACTTAACTTTCTCATAAACTGCCAAACTGTTTTCCACAGCAGCTAAACATTTTATATTTTCACCAACAATGAATGTGTGTTCCTATTTCTCCACATCCTCTCCAACACTTGCAATTTTCTTTTTTTTTTTTTAATAGTAACCATTCTAGTGAGTGTGAAATGGTATCTCATTTTGATTTTGATTTGCATTTCCTTAATGGCTAATGATGTTGAGCATCTTTTCATGTGCTTTTTGTTTGTTTGTTTTTGAGGTACCGGGGCTTGAACCTGGGACCTCGTATGTGGGAAGCTGGAGCTCAACCACTGAGCCACATTGGCTTCTGAGTTGGTTTTTCATTTGTTTTGCTTGTTTTTTCATGACTGAACCTGGGACCTCTCATGTGGGAAGCAAGTGCTCAACTGCTTGAGCCCCATCATCTCTCTCTCTCTCTCTCTCTTTTAAGTACCAGGACCTAGTATTGAACATGGGACCTCAAATGTGGGAAGCTGGCGCTCAACCATTGAGCCACATTGGCTCCCCTGAGTTGGTTTTTTTGTTTGTTTGCTTGTAGTTTTTGTTTGTTTGTTTTTTAGGAGGCACCAGGGACCAAACCTGGGATCTGTCATGTGGGAAGCAGATGCTCAACCGCTTGAGCCACATCCACTCCCTTCATGTGCTTTTTAGCTATGTGTTTACTTTCTTTGGAGGAATGTCCATTCAGTCTTTTTGCCCATTTTTTCTTAATTGTGTTGTTTGTCTTTTTATTGTTGAGCCGTAGGATGTCTTTATATATTCTGGATATTAAACCTTTACTGGATATATGGTTTTCAAATATTTTCTCCCATTGTGTAGGTTATATTTTTACTTTCATGATAATGTCCTTTGAGGCACAAATGTTTTTAATTTTAATGAGGTCTCATTTGCCTATATTTTTTCCCTTTGTTGCTTGTGCTTTGGGTGTAAATTCTAAGAAATCATTGCCTAACACAAGGTACTGAAGATGCTATCTTGTGTTTTCTTCTAGGAGTTTTATAGTTCTGGGACTTATACTTAGGTTTTTACCCATTTTGAGTTGATTTTTAAATATGGTGTGAGTTAGGGGTCCGCCTTCATTTTTTTGCAAATGGAGATACAGTTTTCCAAGCATCATTTCTTAAAGAGGCTATTCTTTTCCGTTTGAGTGGACTTGGCACCCTTGTCAAAAATCAATTGGCCAATGGAAGAAATTATATCACTGATGTGGAGACAGTGGCCACTGGAGGTACTGAAAGCAGAGAGTGAGAAAAAGAGGTGTAATATGGGAGCATTTTTGGGACATTGTCCTGAATGACATTGCAACGACAGATACAGGCCATTATATATCCTGCCATAACATACAGAATTGAGTGGGAGAGAGTGTAAACTATAATCCGTCCTTAGTGGCAATATGTGTTCCTTCCTTAGTGGCAATGCTCTAAAATGTGTTCACCAATTGCAATGAATGTACTATAATCTGTCCTTAGTGGCAATATGTGTTCACCAATTACAATGAATTTAACACATTAATGAAAGAAGTTGTTAATGTGGGGAAAAGTGGGGGGTGTGGGGAATGGGGCATATGGGAATCCATTATATATTTTTTATGTAATCTAAGTATCTTTTAGAAAAATAAAAAGTATATTGAAAAAAAATCAATTGGCCATAAACATGAAGGTAGATTTCTGAACTCTCAGTTCAATTCCATTGGTCTATGCCTCTGTCCTTGTGCCATTACCATGCTGTTTTTTTTTTTTTTGCTATTCTTTTTCCTTCTTTCCAGTATTTTTGCATTTATATTTTGTAAAAACAGTCTTATATATGCAATATCATCCATATTCATGTTTTACATGAGGCTTTACTTTCTTGTACAGTCCCATGTTACAGTTTTTAGCTTTCCTTCTGGTAATATACATGACCATAGACTTTCCCTTTCAACCACTGTCATACCCATACAATAGCACTGCTAGATACAAACACCATGATATCCTTTCACCATTTCTATTCATTTCCAAAGATTTACAAACAATCTTTTTACAAGATTAACCCTCAGCTTTCCATTCTCTACCCTCCTTCTATTTTCTAGTAACCTATATTCTAATTATTATCTCCATGAGTTTATGCAATATATTTAGTTCACAATAGCACAATCATACAGTATTTGTCCTTTTGTGTCTGGCTTGCTTCACTTAACATAATGTCCTCCAGTTTCATCCATGTTGTCATATGCTTCATGACTTCATTTCTTCTTGCTGCTACAGAATATTTCATTGTGTGTATACAGCACAATTTGTTTATCCATTCATTAGTTGATGGACACCTAGGTTGCTTCCAACTTTTGACAATCATGAATAATGCCACTATGAACATCGGTGTGCAGATGTCTGTTCATGTCTCTGCTCTCAGTTCTTCTGGGTATATACCTAGTAATGGTATTGCCGGGTCACATGGCAAGTCTATATTCAACTTCCTTAGGAACTGCCAAACAGTCCTCCACAGTGGCTGTACCATCCTACATTCCCACCAACAGTGAATAATCAGTCCTATCTCTCATATCCTCTCCAACATTTACAGTTTTCCAACTTTTTAATAGCAGCCAGTCTAATAGGTGTGAAATGGTATCTCATTGTAGTTTTGATTTACATTTCCCTAACTACTAGTGATGTTGAACAATTTTCATGTGTTTCTTTGCTATTTGTATTTCTTCTTTGGACAGTTGTCTTTCCAAGTCTTTTGCCTATTTTTTAATTGGGTAGTTTGTCTCTTTATGGTTGAGTTGTATGATCTCTTTGTATATCATGGATATTAAACCATTATCAGATATGTGATTGCCAAATATTTTCTCCTATTCAGTTGGCTGGCTTTTCACCCTTTGGACAAAGTCCTTTGAGGTGCAAAAGTTGAATTTTGAGGAGGTCCCATTTATCTATTTTTTCTTTTGTTGCTATTGCTTTGGGTGTAAGGTTTAAGAAACTACTGCCTACCACAAGATCTTGAAGATGTTTTCCTACATTTTCTTCTAAGAATTTTATGGTTTTATATTTAGGTCCTTGATTCATTTTAGGTTAATTTTTGTATAATGTTTGAGATAGGGGTCTTCTTTCTTTCTTTCTTTTTTTTTTTTTGTTATGGATATCCAGTTCTCCCAGCACTGGATAGTGTTGGAACCGTTGAATAGACTGTTCTGGCCCAGCTGGGAGGACTTGACTGCCTTGTCAAAAATCACTTGACTGTATATGTGAGGGTCTATTTCTGAGTTCTTGACTCAGTTCCATTGGTCAATATGTCTGTCTTTATGCCAGTACCATGCTGTTTTTATCACTGTAGCTAAGTAATAGGCTTTAAAGTCCAGAAATGAGAGTCCTCCAACTTTGTTCTTCCTTTTAAAGATTATTTGGCTATTCGGGGCCCCTTATGCTTCCAAATAAATTTGATAATTGATTTTTCCACTTCTACAAAACAGGCTGTTGGAATTTTCATTGGGATTGCATTGAATCTGTAAATCAGTTTGGGTAGAATTGACATCTTAATGATATTTAGTCTTCCAATACGTGAACACAGAATGGCCTTCCATTTACTTAAGTCTTCAGTTTCTCTTAGCAATGTTTTGTAGTTTTCTGAATATAGGTCCTTTATGTCCTTGGTTAAGATTATTCCTAAGTAATTGATTCTTTTAGTTGCTATTATAAATGGATTTCTTTTTCTGATTTTCTCCTCGGATTGCACATCAATAGTGTATAGAAATGCTATTGATTTTTTCATATTAATATTGTATCCCACCACTTTCCTGAACTCCTCTATTAGTTCTAGTGGCTTTGTTGTGGATTTTTCAGGAGATTCTAGATATAGGATCATGTCATCAGCAAATACTGAAAGTTTTGTTTCTTCCTTTCCTATTTAGGTGCTTCTTATTTCTTTATCTAGCCTAATTGCTCTAGCTAGAACCCCTAGCACAATATTGAATTACAATGGTGACAGTGGGCATCCTTGTTTTGTTCCTTACCTCAGTGGGAAAGCTTTCAGTCTTTTGCCATTAAGTACGATGCTAGCTGTAAGTTTTTCATATATGCATTTTACCATATTGAGAAAGCTTCCTTCTATTCCTATCTTTTGGAGTGTTTTTAGCAAGAAAGAGTTACCATGCTGTTTTGATTACTGTGGCTTTGCAATAAGTTTTAAGATGGGGAAGTGTGAGTTCTCCAGCTTTTTTTTCCCCAAGATTCTTTGGCTATTTGGGCCTCTTACTCTTCTATATAAATTTGATGATAAGCTTTTCCATTTCTTCCAAGAAATCTGTTGGAATTTTGATTGGGATTTATTTGAATCTCAAAATCATTTTTGGTAGAATTAACATCTTAACAATATTTAGTCTTTGAGTCCATGAGCACAGAAAATTCTTCCATTTATTTTTGTCTTCTTAGATGTCTTTTGGCAATATTTTGTAGTTTCCTGTGTATGAGTCCTTATACCCCTGGTTAGATTTATTCCTAGGTATTTGACTCTCAAGGTTGTTATTGTAAATGAATATTTTTTCTTGTTTTTCCTCTTCAGATTATTTCTTACTAATGTATAAGAACACTATTAATTTTGCATGTTGATTTTGTACGCCATCACCTTTGTTAAATTTATTTGTTAGTTTTAGTAGCTTTGTGGATTTTTCTGGATTTTCTATAATATAGGATCATGTCATCTGCAAATAGGGAAAGTTTCACTTCTTCTTTTCCAATTTGGATGCCTTTTATTTCCTTCTCTTGCTTAAAGGCTCTAACTAGAACCTCCAGTACAATATTGAATAACAGTGTTGACAAAGGGCATCCTTATCTTGTTCCTGATCTTAGATGGAAACCTTTCAGTCTTTCACCATAGAGTCTGATGTTAGTAGTGGGGTTTTCATATATGCCCTTAATCATGTTAGGAAGTTTCCTTCTTTTCCTAGTTTTCTAAGTATTTTTATCAAGAAGGGGTGCTGGATTTTGTAAAGACTTCTGCATCAGTTGAGATGATCATGCAGATTTTCCTCCTTTGTTCTATAAAGTGGTGTATTACATTAGTCAATTTTCTTATGTTGACACATCCTTGCATACCAGAGTTAAGTCCCACTTGATCATTGTGTGTAATTCTTTCAATGTGCTGTTGGATTCCATTTGCTGGGTTTTTTTTTTTTTTTTTTTTTTTTTTTTTTGAGGATTTTGCATCTGTAATAATAAGTCTGTAATTTTCCTTTCTTGTGATATCATTTTTTTAAAGATTTATTTTTATTTATTTATTCCCCCCCCCATTGTTTGAGGTCGCTATCTGCTCTGTGTCCATTTGTTCTCTGTGTCCATTTTCTATGTGCTTTCTGTGTCTGCTTGTGTTCTCTTTAGGAGGCACCTGAAACCCAATCTGGGACCTCCCAGGTGGAAGAGAGGCGTTCAACCACCTGACCCACCTCAGCTCCCTAGTTTGTTGTGTCTCTCATTGTCTTTCCTCTTTGTGTCTCTTTTGTTGTGTCATCTTGCTGTGCCTTCCCACTGCGCCATCTTGCCTTCTTCAGGAGGCACTGGGAACCGAAGGAACCGAACCTGGGAACTGCCATGTGGTAGGCAAAAGCCCAATCACTTGAGCCTCATCCACTTCCCATTTCTTGTGATCTTTATCTGGTTTTGGTATGAGGGTGATGCTGGCCTCAAAGAATGGATGAAGAAGTTGCTTTAGTTTGCTAAAAACTGTTGGGAAATATAAACCAGAAATGGGTTGGCTTTTACAATGAGGATTTGTTAGGTTAAAAGCTTACAGTTCTAAGGCTGAAAAGTGTCCAAGTCAAGGCATCATTGGGAGATCCTTTCTTCCTGAGCTATAGTTATGGGCGATCCTGCACATGGTGGCATTATCTAAAGATGCTTTCTCTCCGAGCTTCAGCCAAGGTTGATCAGTCTTTCAGGCTGCTACCTGATAGATCGACACTGATGTACAGGTACTCAGTGCATAGGGATTACTATGCTTTCTTTAGAACAGGGTCAGAGACCCACAATGGGAGCACAAGCTGTCTCCACACCATACCTGAAATGGGGTGGAGGAGAGACCAGCAAGGGCATCATGATCTTCTCCTGCTAGTTTTTTTTTTTTTTTTTTTAATATACTTTAAAAATTTTTATCTTTTAAAGACACTTAGATTACATAAATGTTGCATGAAAAATATAGGGGATTCCCCTATGCCCCGCTCCCTACCCCTCCTACATTTTCCCACGGTAACAACATCCTTCAATAGTGTGCTATATTTTTCACAATTGACAGTTTACATTACACTCTCTCCCACACAATTTTGTAAGTTATGACAAGATATGTAATATCCTGTATCTGTCATTGCAATGTCATTCATGACAATACCCAAGTCCTGAAAATGCCCCCATATTACATCTGTTTTTCCCTCACCCTCTCCTCAGAACCTCCACTTTTATCAATGATAAAAGTTTTCCATTGCTAGAATCACAGTAAGTCTACAGTAGAATAACAGTAAGTCTACTCTAGTCCATCATTCATTCCCCAGTCCTGAGGATTCTGGGATGGAGATGCCCACCCTGCCTCTAATTGAGGGGGCTTAGATCCCATGGGGCAGATGGATGGGACTATCTTACTCACAGTTGCAGACTCTCTCTGTTCCTTGGGGTGGTCGTTGTCCATCATCATCTCCTTGTTAATTGTACTGGGTGAATCCAGCAAACTGGAGAGTAGGTGGTACAACTCTGTTGAGATTCAGGGCCTGGCTGGTTTTTAAAGCTGTGTTTTCTTGATTTGATAGTTGTCCAGTTTCTACCACTCTTAAACTGTTTTCTGGAGTTCTGAGGAGATGGCTCTGTCAATTTTTGCTAGTTGTACAAAAATATTCTGGGGGAACAGCACCCTGGAGCATCTTATGCCACCATCTTGGTTGACTGGAAGTTTCTTTATATATTTGATGCTTCATGTTTTTGTTGTACATAAGTTTAAATTGTTCAATCTTTCTGGTTAATTGCCTTTTTATTATATATATATATATAGTAGTAGATAGGTAGATAGATAGATTGATAGATAGAAACTCTTTTTCCATAAGAATTTTTTTTCTGTTTCATCCTCTGTTGATAGTTTTTGTCTGGAATATCTTTTCTTATATTTTTACTTTTAATGTCCTCATGTTTGTACATGCCTTTTGTAAATAGCATATAGGTATATATTGTTGTTATTTTCCCACAACTTCATAATGGCTCGCTTTTAATTGGAGAATTTAGCCCAGATGCATTTGTTATAATTACTAATGTATTTAATACTTATCATCTTATTTTATGCTTTCCATGTGCTCTGCTTTTTACATGATATTTTTAATGCTTTTTTTCCCTTCTTCCCCCATATTCAAACTTCCTTTAGGTTTACTGTTTTCTTCAGTGTCCTTTAATTTCTTTTTGAAGATATACATAAGACATTATTGTTAAAATAATTTTATTGAAATATACTAAAAAATGTACATAAGTATATATCTTGATGCATTGTCATAAGCTGAACACACTCCTGTAGCCAGAATCCAGGGTAAGAAAAAGAATAATGCCATCCCCTATGATGCCCACCCTGTGCTTCCCTCCAGTTACCACTCACCTTGCTCCAAGAGCAACCATTATCCTGACTTCTATCATCATAGATTATGCACACATGATATATATATGTGTTAGTGCATATATATTGATTCAAACATAGAAAAATATGTTTAACTTTGTTCATAAGATGGGAAATGCAAATTAAAATTACACTAAGACACCATTTCTCTTATCAGATAAGTAAAATTTACAAAGCTTGCTGTATTAGTCAGCCAAAGGGGTGCTAAGGCCCAGAAATCTGTTGGCTTTTATAAAGGGTATTTATTTGGGGTAGAAGCTTACAGTCACAAGGCCCTAAAGAGTGCAATTCAAGGTACTATAAGAGGTACTTTCTTATATGGCCGTACCATTCTACATTCCCACCAACAGTGAATAAGTATTTCCATCTCTCCATGTCCTCTCCAACACTTGTAGTTCTTTGTCTTTTTTATAGTCGCTATTCTAATAGTTGTGAAATGATATCTATTTGTAGTTTTTTAAAAATTTATTTGATTATTCCCCCCCAAGGTGGCTTCCTTGTCTGTCATTGTGTCTGCTTGTTGTGTCTACTTATTGTCTCTCCTTATCATGTCTGCTCATTGTGTCTGCTCATTGTGTCCACTTGTTGTCTGCTTGTCTTCTTTAGGAGGCATCAGGAACCAAACCTGGGACCTCCCATGTGGGAGGTGGGTGCCCAACCACTTGAGCCACATCTGCTCCCTGCTCGTTGTGTCTGCTCTTTTGTCAGCTCCTTGCATCTCTTATTGTGTCAGCATGTTGCATCAGCTTGTCTTCTTTAGGAGGTACTGGGAACCGAATCCAGGACCTCCCATGTGGGAGGTAGGCACTCAACTGCTTGAGCCACATCTGCTTCCCTCTCATTGTAGTTTTGATTTGCATTTCCCTAATCACTAGTGATGTTGAACATTTTTCACGTTTTTTTTTTTTTTTTTTTTTTTTCCATTTGTATTTCTTCTTTGGAAAAATGTCTGTTCAAGTCTTTTGCCCATTTTTTAATCAGGTCATTTGTCTTTTTATCATTGGTTTGTAGCATCTCTTTATATATCATGCATATTAAACCCTTATCAAACATGTGATTTCCAATCTTTTCTCACATTGAATCAGCTGCCTTTTCACCCTTTTGACAAAGTCCTGTGACATGAAAAAGTGTTTAATTTTGAGTAAGTGCCATTTATCTATTTTTTCATTTGTTGTGCACGTTTTGGGTGTACGGTCTAAGAAACCACCACCTACCACAAAATCTTGAAGATATTTCCCTACATTTTCTTCTAGTAGTATTATGGTCCTGGCTTTTATATTTAAGTCTTTGATCCATTTTGAATTGATTCTTGAATAGGGAGTGAGATAGGGGTCCTCTTTCATTCTTTTGATTATAGATACCCAGTTCTCCCAGCACCATTTGTTGAAGAGACTGTTTTGTCCCATCAACATGGACTAGGTAGGTTTGTTAAAAACCAGATGGCCATAGAGGTGAAAATTTATTTCTGGACTCTCAAATCTATTCCACTGATTGATGTGTCTCTCTTTATGCCAGTACCATGCTGTTTTGACCACTGTAGCTTTGTAATATGTGTCAAGGTCAAGTAGTGAAATTCCACCCATGTTGCTCTTCTTTCTTAGAATGATTTTGGTTATTTGGGTGCACTTTCCCTTCCAAATGAACTTGGTAATTGCTTTTTATATTTCTGTAAAGTAGACTGTTGGAATTTTGATTGGCATCACATTGAATCTATAAATCAGTTTGGGTAAGATTGACATCTTCACAATATTTAATCTTCCAGTCCATGAACACAGAATGTCTTTTTATTTGTTTAGGTCTTTGTTGATTTCTTTTAGCATTGTTTTGTAGTTTTCTGCATATATGTCATGTACTTCTTTGGTTAAATTGATTCCTAGGTATTTGAGTCTTTTTGTTGCTATTGTAAATGGAAATTTCTCCCTGATTTCCTCCTAGATTCTTCAATATTATTGTACAGAAACCTTACTGATTTTTGTGTGTTGATCTTGTATCCTGCCACTTTGCTGAACTCATTTATTAGCTCAAGTAGCTTTGTTACAGACATTTCAGAATTTTCTAAATATAGGATCATATCATTCATAAATAGTCAGAGTTTTACTTCCTCTTTTCCTATTTGTATGCCTTTTATTTTATTTTCTTGTCTAATTTTTCTAGCTAGAACTTCTAGTACAATGTTGAATAACAATGGTAACATTGGGCATCCTTGTCTTTTTCCCAATCTTAGAGGGAAAGCTTTCAACCTTTCCCCATTGAGTACAATGTTGGCTGTGGGTTTTTCATATAGACTATCATATTGAGGAACTTTCTGTCTATTCCTATCTTTTGAAGTGTTTTTATCAAGAAAGGATGTTAGATTTTGTTGAATGCCTTTTCTGCATTAATTGAGATGATGATGTGTTTTTTTTCCTTCAATTTGTTAATGTGGTACATTACATTGATTGATTTTCTTATGTTGAAACACCCCACTTAGTTGTTATGTATAAGTTTTTTGATATGCTGTTGGATTCTGTTTGCAAGCATTTTGTTGAGAATTTTTGCATCTATGTTCATTAGAGAGATTGGTCTGTAATTTTCTTTTCTTTTGGAATCTTTATCTGGCTTTGGTATTAGGGTGATGTTGGTTTCATAAAATGTGTAGGGTAATTTTCCCTCCTTTTCAATTTTTTGGAAGAATTTAAACAGGATTGGTGTTAATTCTTCTTGAAATGTTTGGTAGAATTCACCTGTGAAGCCATCTGGTCCTGGACTTTTCTTTCCTGGGAGATTTTTGATGACTGATTCAATCTCATTAAATGTGATTGGTTTATTAAGTTCTTGTCCTTCTTGTAGTATCAGTGTAGGTTGTTTGTGCATTTCTAGGAATTTGTCCATTTCATCTAGGTTGTCTAGTTTGTTGGCATACTGTTTCTCATAATATCCTCTTACGATCCTTTTTGTTTCTATCATGTCAGTCATAACGGATGTATTATTTGCATCTTCTGTCTTTTTTCTTTGTTAATATAGCTAGGGATTTGTCAATTTTATTGATTTTCTCAAAGAACCAACTTTTGGTTTTGTTGATTTTCTTTATTATTTTATTGTTCTCAATTTCATTTATTTCTGCTCCAATCTTTATTATTTCTTTCCTTCTGCTTGCTTTGGGAATGGTTTGCTATTCTTTTTCTGGTTTCTCCAGTTGTTCAGTTAGGTGCATAGATATTTATGACTGTTATTTCTTCTGGTGGATTGTCCCTTTTATTAATAGATAATGGCCTTCTGTATCTCTTATAACTCTTTTGCATTTAAAGTCTGTTTGGTCTTATATTAGTATAGCTAACCCTGCTCTTTTTTGGTTACTGTTTGTATGGAATTTTTTCCCCAACCTTTCACTTTCAGCCAGTTTGAATCACTGGGTCTAAGGTGAGTCTCTTGTAAGCAGCATATGGATGACGCATGTTTTGTTTTGTTTTGTTTTGTTTTCTTTTCTTTTTTAATCCATTCTGTCAGCCTATATCTTTTGTTTGGGGAGTTTAATCCATTCACATTCAATGATATTACTGTAAATGTATTATTTACTTCCACCATTTTATTCTTTGGTTGTTGTATGTCATATCTTATTTTTTTCTGTCTTTTTACTCTTTTAGTTACCCTTTCTGCTATTCTTTCTTCTATACTCTCCTTGAAGCCTATCTCTCCCCTGTCTTTTTCTTTCAGGCTCTAAGGCTGCCTTTATTATTTCCTGCAAAAGTGAATTCTTTCTAACAAACTCTCTTAGTTTTGTTTGTTTGTGAATGTTTTAAACTCACCTTAATATTTGAAGGACAATTTTTTTGGACAAAGAATTCTCAGCTGGTAGTTTTTCTCTTTCAGTATCCTAATTGTATCATACCACTGTCTTCTCACCTCCAAGGTTTCTGATGAGAAATCCACACTAAGTCTTACCGGGCATCCCTTGTATGTGATGGTTTGCTTATGCCTTGCTGCTCTCAGAATTTTCTCTTTATCTTTGACGTTTGACTCTCTGAGTAGTATGTGTCTTGGAGTAGGTCTATTGGATATATTCTGATTGGGGTATGCTCCGCTTCTTGGACATGTACGTTCATTTCTTTCATCAGAGTTGGGAAATTTTCAGTTATTTATTTCCTCAAATATTCTTTCTGCTCCCTTTCCCTTCTCTTCTCCTGGAAATCCCATGATGCGTATGTTGTTGGGTTTTGTGTTTTCATTCAATTCCCTGAGCCACTGTTCAATTTTTTCCATTCTTTTCTCTCTTCAATTTCAGCTGTTCTGTCTTTGGTATCACTTATTCTTCTTCTATCATTTTGTATGCTGTTGTATGCCTATAATGTGTTCTTGATCTCACCTATAATATCTTTCATTCCCATAAGCTCTTTTTATTCAGGTTTCCAAATTCTTCTTTATGCTTGCTCAGTGTCTTCTTGATGTCCTTTATCTCTTTAGCCATATTGTCCTTTTTTTGTTCTGATTTTTTTTTTTTTGGTCTTAGTTTTTCCTTGTTAGCCATGTTGTCTTTATTTTATTTTAAGATTTATTTTTATTTATTTATTTCCCTGCCCCCCCCATTGTTTGTGCTCACTGTCTGCTCTCTGTGTCTGTTCGTTGTGTGCTTGTCTTCTTTTTCGGAGGCACCAGGAACTGAACCCGGGACCTCCCATTTGGGAGAGAAGCACCCAATGGCTTGAGCCACCTCTGCTCCTGCTTGTTGTGTCTATCATTGTGTTTTCTTGTTGTATCTCTTTGTTGAGTCATATCATTGCATCATCTTGTTGCATCAGCTTGCCATGCCAGCCCATTGCATCAGCTTACTGTCTTGCTTGTCTTCTTTAGGAGGCACTGAGAACCGAACTCGGAACCTCCCATGAGGCAGGTGGGTGCACAACTGCTTGAGCCATATCTGCTTCCACATATTGTCTTTCTACTCATTAATTTTGATTTTGGAAATTTGTGTGTATCTTGACTAGTTGTCTCAAATCCTGCATCTCTTCTGGGGCTTTGATATATTCCTTTTCTTGGGACATTTCTTCCATTTTCTTAGTATGGCTTATAACTTTTTTGCTGATGTCTAGGTATATGATTAAGGTGGTGAGTTTACTCAGGTCTTTGATTTCTCTCTATAGGGTTTAAGTGGCAGAAGGCTGTGTGTTACTGCTGTTCTTTTATTCTTGATTCAACCTGTTCTAGGTCTTTAGGATTGTCCCTGTTCCTCAAATCTGGGCCCTGAACCCAGTAATAGGTTGCAGACCTGCTTCTTAGGGCCTTGGGTAGGAAGACTGTAAAGGCCAGAAAAAGCCTCTCTTACTTTAGTTTTAATTTCCTTATGCACACATCCTTGATCCGCCAGCAGATGGCACTCTTTGACAACCCTCTTAATTCAAAGCCTAGTCGGAATGTATCTGCTACAATATGAAACAGTTCAATGTGACAGTTTCCTGCCTGGAGGCTAAGAACATCGTAATTCACAGAGGCAGCTCTCCAACCTTTGCTGGCAGCCCCCTCCCTTTTTCTGGGTAGGAAGTAATTCCACTCCCCTCTGCAGCCTCAGCAATCAGTTCCAGTCAGTAGAGCGGGGAGATTGAGAGGGTTGGGTCTCTTTAGTCCCTTGCCAGTTCCCTGTGCAAACAATGGTGTGGCTCCACCTGGCCTGGAAGGGCTCTTGGTACACAGCAGACCAAATCTGTGGGTCAAAAGCTCCAAGCCTTGGGTTGTGTCCCTCTTTCTCCCCTTTCCTGGGGCTCCCTTTGTCTGTAGCTGCCAGCCCAAGGCCTGAGAATTCAAAAGTGTATATAGCTTGGGGGAGGGTGCGGGCAGTAGCAGCTGCAGCTTTTAACTCACAGTTTTGCCATCAAAATTCTTTTCCTTTGTCCCTCTCTCCTCTGTGCAATGTCCAGCCTTTCCCTGGTGTCCTACACTGTAGAAGATTTTTTTTCCAGGTCGTTTCTGCCTGTCCTCTAGCTATTTTTCTGGGAAAGAAGGGAGTCTTGTGTTTTTCTAGTCCACCATCTTCCTGGAAGTTGTAATTAACTTTTGATCTAGCAATTCCACTTCTAGGCATTTACCCTGAAAATATATCTGAAAAATAAAATTAACAAATTAATTTTATTGCAGTATTGCTTATAATGGAGACAATCTAAATGTCCATATATAGGAGATTAGTTAAATAAACTGTGGTAAAGCCATGAAATGAAATACTATGGAAGTTTGAGAACAATTTCTACAAATTGATAATGGAGTGCTTTTCAGTGTATACTGTTAACTGAGAAAGAAAAAGGAAAATTTTGTGTAGTATATAGTATGGTACCTTTTGTGTATGAGAGAAGGAGATACAAGAAAATAAATGTGTATGTGTTATTTTTGCAAAAAGAAACACAGGAAGGAAAACACCATAAACTGATGAGTTTGGTTACTTCCTAGGGATGAGTAAGGATGAAGGGTTGGGGATAAGGGAGTGACCCTTCTCTAAGCATACTTTTTGGTACTGTTTTGACTTGCATAGTCATGCTAATATTTTATGTGCTTAAGCTAAACACACAAAACAAAATAAGTGAGAATAAGGAGAATAAAAAAAGATAAAAACTCAAACAAGTGAAACTGTTACAAATGAAATCCACAGTCACATTGAAGGTGGGGAGCAAATAACCTAAATAACTTTGGACACAGTATTTTAAAAATATAAGAATAAAGACAAAATGAACTGTCCACCAACATTGAACTCTAATTGGTAAGTAAGACTGTTTTTTGCGATGTTGCAGGTTAGCAATCTCATACCACTTTATGTGTTTTTAAGGTTTGGGTAAATAAGTAAATAAGTGTAAAGGAGTCTGGTTTCTCAGTGTTGGTGATGGAAGTACAGTTATGGACTGGGGGAAGATTAGAGTGAATCCCTGATGTTGGACTGGGATGGAAGTATCAGTATAAGCTGGGGTTTGTTCTATCTATCTATCTATCTATCTATCTATCTATCTATCTATCTATCAATCATCTAACTACAACATTTCTTAGTTCTGTGCACTGAGAAGGCCTAGAAACAATGACACTCCAGTAGCAGTGAGCATGAGAAGCCAAAGCTTGGCTTCTAAATAACATTCTTCACTAAATGAGCCAGAGTTCCTTGGAGAAGAAACTAGGATTGGATCAGAGAAACTGTAAGGTGATCTTGGGATATCATCTTATGCCGGAAACTAAGGAGCCTTCAAAGACTCATAGAGAGGGGAGCAGATGTGGCTCAAGCAGTTGAGTGCCTGCTTCCCACATGGGAGGTACCAGGTTTGGTTCCTGGTGCCTCCTAAACAAGCAAATAAACAAACAACAAGCAAAACAAATGAAAAAAAAAAACAACTCAGGGGAGCCGATGTGGCTCAGTGGTTGAGTGCCAGCTTCCTACATACCACATATGAGGTCCCAGGTTCAATTCCTGGCCTCCAGTACCTGAAAAAAAAAAAAAGAATCATGGAGACATGTCAAAAGGATATAGGAGACATCCTGAAGGAGCCCCATTGGTCAAATCTTGGACAATTTGAGCATTGACAAAAATGATAATAATGGATTATAATCTATAGTTTAAAATAAGGATCTGTGAGTACCTAGTGATATAAATAAGTGAATAATAAAGGGAGGAGAAACAAAATCCCTTCTTTACAATAAAATTCCAACCAATATATATATAGAGGAAATGAGGGAATTAAAAAAATCACTATTTGTTAACCATCATGGTAATATTTGATTCATGTAAGAATTATCAATGGATGCTAAAACTATTGTATGTGAGTATGATGAGTAACAGGATATTTGCATAATCTCAAAGTATCTCCCCCCAAATTTATTATTAATTGCAAAGGAAAAAATAACAAATTTATAGTGGAGAAACCTGATAGATATCGCCTTAATGAAGTGATTAACTTCAGAGCAATGAGACAAATAAACATTGTGTGCCTTTGATGCCAAGAAATACACAGCATCACTTCTGTGTTATTCCTAATAAAAATTTGTAGACTGAATCTAGTCATGAGGAAATATAGACAAATCCAGACTGAGGGACATTCTACAATGTAACTGGCCTGTTACTTTGCAAGCTTATGCAAGACAGAGACTAAAGAACTGTTTCAAATTAAAGGAAATTAGAGACCTGGCAGCTAAATGCAATATGTGGTCCTGTGTTACAGGATCCTGGATTACAATACTTCTTGGCTATTAGAGACATTATACAAGACAATTGGTAAGATTTAAATATGATCTGTCGATTTGACAGTAGTATTGTATCAAACTTTTATTCTCTGATTTTGATAATTATACAGTGATTATAAAAGAAAATGATCTTGTTCTTAAGAAGTATTGAGGGGTAAAGGGGCATCTTGACTACACACTCATTCATTTTAATGAATCAGGAAGAAAATTCTATCATACATATAAATATATATTTACTCTTTTTTTTTTTCACTTTTTACTTTGAAATAACTTCAAACATAGCTAAAAGTGACAAGAACGGTTAGTCCAAGGAACTTTTATATAGCCTTTCCCAGATTTCCCAATTGTTAAAATTTTATTCCATTTACTTAATCATTCTCTCTCTACTATTCTTAAAACTTTTATTTCAAAATAAAAAGTAAGAAAGAACTAAAAGAGCAAATTACTTCTGTACTTTTTTTGTTAAGTAAGTAGCATAATGCTGTGGTTAAGAATGTTGTCTTTAGAATAAGTAATTCCAAAGTCAAGAGCCAACTCTTTTGCCTTATTACTGATGTTGTCACTCTTCTCTGAGCTTCAGTTTTCTAATCTGTAAAATGATGGTAATACTTAGACCATCAGTGTGAGTATATAATGCATATAAATTACTTAATACAGTAACTGACACACAGTGAACAGACAATAGTCTATTATAAAACTATTATTATTTTTGCTTCTGCTACTTCCCTCATTTTTATGTATCCTTTCTCTTGTCCAGATGTAATTAAAATAATTTCAGCACTAATTTTGAAAACTTTATCCTTTCCTTTTACTGCAGGATATTTAACACTAAATGTTTGTGTAGGAGAATACAATTTAGCCTCACAGACATCTATGTATCTGTCTTTTGAAAACTGGAAATATACACCTTTCTAATGAATGTATTAATATTATTTCTCTTTTGAGTTTTTTTTAATCTGATATTTAACTTTACATTTTGAGTCTATAGTTTGGACCTTAATAGTAAAATTTATGTTACTTATGGGAGCAGTACATTGTTTTTGTTTTTTTAAAACATTTTTAAACAATTTTATTGATACATATTAAAAAAGCATATAATTCACCCAAAGTATACAATCAATGGTATTTGTTATAATCACACAGTTGTGCTTTCATCACTTCAATCATTATTAGATAATATAAATTTTTTAAAAAGATTTATTTATTTACTTACTTTTATCCATTTTTACTCCTCCCTCCCCAATTTTTGCTGTTTTTGTGTCCATTCACTGGGCAATTCTCTGTGTCTGTTTCCTGCCCTCTCTTCTCATCCTTCTCCCCCTGTCTTCACCAGGATTCTATCCTGAGAAACTCTGATGTGGGAAAGAGGTGTCCTACCAGCTGCACCACCTCAGTTCCTGGTTCTTCAGCATGTCTCATCTTGGCTCTCCTTTGTGTCAGTCTCCTGTTACGTCATCCACTTGCTGCCTGGCTCAGCGGAGCCTGGGGACACACCCGCGCATGGGACCTGGTGGCCTGAATGCCTTCTATATTTTTCTTTTTTTTCAAATTAAAAAAATTTTTACCAGGAGGTCCTGGAGATCGAGTCCAGGTCCCTCCATTTGGGAGACAGATGTCCAACCATTTGAGCCACATCCGCAGCCCTGCTATATCTCTTAAGGTTGACCAAAGATACCTAGAGTTACAGTCATTTCCCATACAAGATGGTAATATAATAAATCAGGCTTGGCTTATTACCAGCATTCTAAAAAACCAGATCTAGGGAAATAAACTAGGTCTGGGGACACATGCATGGTTTCTAATATAGTAAATGTTTAGCCTACCTTGATTATCACAAAATCAGGACATTGAGAATATTTGCAGAACAGTACATTGTTAAAAGTCAATAAGGGCTGAAAAATAAGTAGGAAATATATTTGTTTTTATTGGGTTGGATTGTATTTTTTTTTAGCTATTTGTTTATTCCTTTTTTTTTTTTTAAGGTTTATTTTATTTATTCCCCCTCCACCCCCTTGTTTGTGCTTGGTGTCTGCTCTCTGTGTGTGCTCATCTTTTTTTTAGGAGGCACTGGGAACCAAACCTGGGACCTCCCATGTGGGAAGGAGGCACCCAACAGCTTGGGCCACCTCTGTTCCTGCTTGCTGTATCTCTCATTGTGTCATCTTGTGTCAGCTCACTGCGCCAGCCTGCTGTCTTGCTTTTCTTCTTTAGGAGGCACCCAGAACAGAACCTGGGACTTCCCATGTGGTAAGTGGGCACCCAACTGCTTGAGCCACATCCGCTTCCCTATTTGTTTATTCTCAATGTAACCTAAAGACCTGGTCAATACAAGAATAACTTTTAAGAGTTTATTTTATTGAATTGAGTATTTAATTGATAATGTAACTTTTTGGCTTAATAGGATTTACAATTTAGTGAACCTCAAATTGCCTCTGAGAAAACTTGTGGGGAAAGGGCTAGTCAATGCTCTTACAGATCACTGTATTACATGGACTGTCCACCCGGAAAAGGTGAAGCTCATGCATTAGTAAAAATATTACTCATATGTAAAAGAGTACTAAGTGTCTCAACTCTCTGGCACTGAGCAAACATTAAATATAATTGTGAGTTTATAATTAAGTTAATTTTACCACAGTAATTCATTCATTTGACTGATGACAGTAAAGCCTTCAGTAGCTCTTGGATTTAATTGCTCAGTGGATTTTCTCCTTGATGATACTCTACTTCCTCCCTCTACTTCTCTTTCCCTTACCCTCCTCCTCTGCCCAACCTCTTTTCTGTTGTTGTTCTTATTCCTCTTGTTCTTTTCCTTCTCTCTCTCTCTCCCTCTTTTGCTGCTTCCCCTCTTTCTTCATGCTTAACACCCTCTTAAGTTTGAAAGAAAGAAAAGTAAGTGAATTAATATAAAGCACTTTCTTTACACAGGAGTTAGGAATTTTATGAGATTCAATTTCAAAAGATAATTGAAGTTGAAAATTATCTGGATTAAAGCTTTTCAAAAAAAATCATTTTCATTTTGAAAACTCATAAGAAATTTGGACTAGAGGTGTTTGTTTGGATAAGAGGTGCTATTTTATCTTCTGTAAGCCAATATGATGATAGCCAATTGAACTAGTACCTCAAAAAGATAGTCAAGTTTCAAGGAAAGAGTTGTGGGGAGGAAAACATTTCATTATCTTTTAAGCGTTCACCAAGTATTGTGTAGTGTTTAGTAATGGAGGTTCTGGAACGAGGCTCTCTGGCATTATCACTTGTGAGAACTTGGGCAAATTCCTTACCATTTCTGAGAGTCTAAAATGGAAATAGTTGTATCATTCTACTAACCTGAGTTAATTAATGTAAAAACAATTTACACTTGGTAAGTATTCAGTGAGCATTAGGTCTTGTTGTTCTCTTTCTTATATTGATGCAGTGTGTTACCAAGAGGGATTGCTTTCTCTTTGTAGGGATAGATTATTTTTAAAAAATGAACACCTCTCATGTTTACTCTCTGATTTGTAGCTGTAATTGCCACTTAAGGATCTGCTCTTATCTGTGGCTTCTATATAAGAAGCAGTTCTAAAGACTGGAACATAAATGGTTCATGCTTCTTTTCCTGTATTTTTAAAATATTTAATTTCATTTATGTATTTTTGCTTGAAAAATATGTTTAGCTTTATTATATTTATGACTGATATCATAACATAGGTATTATTCTTAATTTTCCTGAGTGTCTCACTTCATTTTTCTTCTTTGAGAATGCTGGTTTTAAAAAGTTAGTAATTGACTTCAACATATTTGGTAATAACTTTCCTGTTCTTAAAATATAGTCAAAAATGTACAATGTTTTTGGGAAAAGATTACTCTTCTTCCAATTATTAAATATATCATGAGTAGTTTTTAGAAATTGATCGCCCTAGATTTCATTCCATGACAGAATAAACATTATGGAGAATTGTGCAAGAATAACTTTACAAGTGCTAGCTGAGGCAAGGAGGACTCCCTGTTTATTAACTGGCCAAAATGGTGGTTTAGATTAAACCAAAGGCGTGGTGCTGACAGCAACTACAAAAGAAATTGATATGTACAGATTTTGATAACATTTTGTTCGAAGAAGAAGGGATTTCTTCAGCTTGTAAAACAAAAGAAATTGGGGGGGGGGTATCAGGGGGGGGTATCTATACCTATAACCAGAATACAATATTTCCTATATTCCAGAAGACAGAACAATGGGAATGTCCTTTTTCTTTTCCACATATGTCCCTTCTGGAATGTGTTGTCATTTTGCAATTTTCTAATTTGAAATTTGACTTAATGTCAAAATTTCATCCAAATAAAATATTTTAAGACATATGTGAAAAGAACATGCTGAGTAATTTGCCCATGATCTTTGGTTACTTTAGCATAGCTCTAGACAAGGTGTTAACCAAAGAATCAGAAACACAAAGCTGAAAAAGGTGAAAGAACAAAAGCACAAACACATAACAATTCAAAGCATTTAAGGAGAAAAATTTTTTTCAGTGGGTGTCTGTGGAGTTTCAGGATAATCACTGAGGAAAAGCAATTGAGTTGTCTGATGAAACAATGAAAATAACTTCAAACTTCTGAATAGTTGAAAGTCAGGGTAAATGAAAGCTTTGTCTCAACTTCAAAATACTGAATTTGGCAAGAGAATTCTATAATTACTATCATCATATGCTGGGGCCCCCAAACCACGATCATGTTAAATTAAGCCCTCTGAATTCTGTGTTTATATTTCTGCTTCTTTATGTGGTGGAGAAAAGGGAGTTCAAAGCTGGTTATGGTAACGTCCGAGTGCTCTCTTCAATGTATACATTTTTATTTCACTGAGAACATCCAATGTGAATATTTAAAACTTACATTCTTTTACAGCAATGGAATTTAAAAGTAAACCATTATTTACAGGGCCATTTTTAAGTGAGAACCCAGACTCTAAAAGAAGCAGTGGTTCCTTTATTATCTAGCAAAAGAGAATAGCCAAGAAAACAGCGATGCAAATATATGCTCGTAAAGATTGGGTAATGTGGCCAAGTTAGGAAAAGCTGAAGTGAAAATACCTTACTTGATGCGTTACCCATATGACCTTTTAAGAAAGCAAGATAAAAACATCCTGAACACATCACCATACAGTCATATGGTATGAAGTTTGTCTGCTCCCCCCTCCCCAATGATGTCATTGCTGGTTTCAGACCATTCTAGGAAATGACCGTGTGGATAGATAAATGCACACCGTGCCTGCTGGTTTTATGGTATTGAAATTCAGACTACATAAATTATAAGTTGTTTATGTCTGCCCCTTTTTCCTAAATTAAAAGAAGTTGGATTGCCTAGACAACGAGGGTTTTGCTCAAATGAGTTTTTCAAAGAAGCTAGTATTTATAATGTAATGAATCACAATAAAAAATTTCCCTCTATAAAATAAAAATCCAAAGCAACAGTTGATTACAATTGGGTGAAAACAGGCAGAGTTTAAGAGGTCAGCCTCCAGAGTCAGATAGATACATACTTGAATCCTGGCAATGTGACCTAAAGCAGTGCAATTTGGGACAAAATACTTAAATTCTCCATGCCCTGGTTTCTTCATTTGTAGAATAATAATAGTGTTAGCTTTATAGACATTTTGTAAGAAATAAATATGTCGATGCATATGAACTGGATTGCCCAGCTTAGTGCATATGTGCTCAATGGCCAAGTAGCCATAAGGATCATTTCTGCTGAGTCAATGTGGTAGTTTCCACAGGATACAATGCTGTATTTCCAGCACAGAGCGAGAAAAAGAGTGTACTGTGGGAGATATGTTTTGTCCTTCTGCCAGAAGCCTCAAAGGCTTCTTAAATCTCTTCTTGATGTCATCCATGAGGTCAACATGCACAACTTTTTCCAAACGACTGTTAAGCCATTTATATTTTCTACCTATAGCAGATAAGCTGGGAAATGTTTCATAAATTTATTACATTAATGTTTAAATTTAAACAGCATTTCCTTTTTTTTCTGACACTCAGGTCACTATGATTTTAAAGCATGTCTCCTTTCCCTAGTATTTTATAATTTAGGGAATAAATATGGGTTTATTGTCTATAGCAGTCACAATTGAACAATACTTAAGCATGTTTGAGATCTTACTGTGTTCTGGATACTGTGCTAGGCATTTTGCTTACTTCATTTAATTTAACTTTCAAAATGGTCTTAGGAAATAAAAAATATTATTCTTCAAAGAAGAAGTTTAAATTTACGGATTCTAACCATTTCAACTTCTAGGCACTAAAGATCTAGAGTAAAGGTTCTCTATGCTTTTAGCTAATATTCATATGGTAGTCTTTATATATATATATATACTACAGTGTGTATATGTATATATTTTTATGGTTCACTATCCAGACCTGAACAGTTAAGTCTATACAGTTGGTGGGGGCACAAGCTTTGAATCCTGAAAGACCTTGGTTCCAATCCTGACTCCAGACTAGTGTTGACCTTGGGCAAGTTGCTTAACTTCTTTGGGCATTTGTTCATTCATTTGTAAAATGGGACTAACATTACCTCCTTAAAGCTTTCTCTTGAGGATTAAATGACTCACTTTGTAGTGTTGAATGTTGGAGATAGAGACTAGCACATAGGAAGCACTCATTTAATGATAGTCATTAATTTTGGTGAACATGCAATGAGCTTTGAAAGGTAAAACACACTCACATTGGTAGAAAATATGGGGATACCAAACTGAAAATGACTTGTTTACAGTGTTTGGACATAAAATTTACTGATAAAGTTAACATGCATGTGTGAAATAAGTTGTCTTTTGGAGAGCGTATAGGAAGTGGTGTAAAGGTATATGAAGTAGTGATAAATTCTTAAATGTAGGGATGTGGCTCAAATAAAGGGAATTGGAGAAAATAGTACCTAAATTAGGGAAAAATAAATAGCACTTTACTACTTGGAGAAGGGAAAAAAGAGCTTTCTAGATGGAAGGAACAGTATGACTAAAAGCCCTTCACTATGGAATAATTTACTCAGGGAATGGTAATTATTATGGTATGTGGTGTGACTGGAGAAAAGAGCTTGTAGAGTCATAAACTGAGAAATAAGACTGAAAAGCAGATAAGACCTAGATTGTTAAATGCCTTGCTAAGAGTTTTAATCTTACTGCCTCATGGTTTAGAAGACTCCTACATTTGGAATGTGGAAGATACATTTGAAAAAGTGAGAGAGTCAGTGAGAACAGATAAGACATTGTAGAGACGGTTCAGTTGAAATCTGATGAATCCGTAGATGAAGGCAATGGCAATAAGAATGGAATAGAGGGACAAGGAACACAAAAGACATTTTAGAGGTGGAAGTCAAAGGCATTAATTAATGGCTGTGGTGGGAGTGGAAATGAGGAATAAGTCAAAGATGATGAGAAGCTTTAACCAGTTGGCCCAAATGATGGTGAAATCTACTCAGTTGGGGATTTGGGGACAATGATGTTTCTGGATGTAATGAGTTTAAGTAACTTTGGGTAGCTGGGTAGAGAGATCCTAAATACAGATGGTCATTTGGGCCTGGAGCTTCAAGTAAATGGTCTATTGTTATAATTAATGAAGAAATAAAATTTACTTCGAGCTATTTTTTTTTTTTTTTTTTTAACCGGGAGATACCGGGGATCGAACCCCGGTCTCTCCATATGGTAGACAGACGCCGAACGTCTTGAGCCACATCCATTTCCCTGAGCTATTCTTGAAAACATCAACTGGTCTTTTGAATTCTTAGAATGACTTCTAAAATCTAGGTATACAGGACAAGCATATTTTCTGTATAACCTATTAATGCATTGTAGATGGAATCAATCTGTTTAATCCCAAGCTCTTATTTATTTTTTCTAACCTGGATACATTTTTTTAGGAGAAAGAAGACCAGGGTGAAAGAGGGCTAGTGACTCTGGAATTCACTTCTACAGGCCTTTTGACAGAACCTGTTTTATCAGCTCACATAAATCCTACCCGCTGGAGCTTTTGCTTGATTGGCCGTCTTGTAATCCTCTTGTGAGACTTAACTGGGTGGCTTTATCTATAAATAACATATATTTTCAAGTGTGATATACAAAGGTGTTGTCTAGCCTACCACCTTTTTAATCCAGAGCTTGTCCTTAAAACTTTTGCCAATCTTTTACATTCTTGCCATATTTTTAGTATTTTAAGAAATTATTCATGAGGAGACAACTTTTCTAGGAGGAACTATGAAACTGTTTTAATACTAGCTTATTAATATCATGATTATTATGGTATTTTAATGCTTGATATGGTAACATCTGAATCACATTTAATAATTTACAAAACATTTTCACTGACACGATTTCTTTCTTTTTTTTTTTTGACATGATTTCATTTTGATTTTCATAATAAACCAACGGGAGTGCGAATTATTATTTCCACTTAATGGGTAAACAAAACAAAACAAAACAAAATAAAAACAAAAACAAAAAAACCCCAGACTGATAGAGGTTGAGTAACTTCCTCAAGATCCCAGAGCATCTAAGAGTTAGAAAAAGGACTTGTACATTAGTCTTCTGACTCCAGATATGTTTTTTCTTTAAATTCCTAGTATGTATAAATCTCCACTTTTTTTGGTAATATTTCTATATATGACATTTAATATTCTTCCTTGGATAGTATCAAATGTATGGTCTTTAGACTATAAATAGTCTTGCTTTACACCTTAAAAATTATAAATATACCTTTCAACAGGATAAATATGCTATTTAAACGTGATCAAAACCTTAGGAACAATTCTGTACATTAATGCTCCATGTTGATAGTGTCATGGTTGTAGATTCTTGTTGTCCTTTTTCAACAGGAGTTTTATGTAGTGACACACTGTGCAACATATAAAGCTTAAATTAGCAAGTCACAGGTAGTTCTTTGGCTGTAATTGTAAACTACATTATTTTAACTTTATTTTCAAGATGTAGATGTTATTTTGAATTATGCTATTTAAATGTTGTTAAAATTAACCCCCAAAATAATGAAAAATGGACCTGAGGTGGAATGGAGAAAGAGGTAGAGGAAACAGCACAGTGGGAAAATATCTGTTGCTTACATCCAGAATCTGGGCTGATTGGTCAGTGTGACAGCAAGCCTTTTTTAAAGAAAATATTTTGACTATCATCCGTGGGGCTTAGAAACTAATAATTGATCCTTTACCTAGATTTGTTTTCTTTTAAGTGGGGAAAAGGGCAAAGACTAAAAGAGAGCCTTGCTTAGACTACCACAATACCAGTTACTGGAAGAGGCCTTCGGTGCTGCCAGCAGATCAGATGCTAGGGCTGTTCAAGGAATGTGCAGCTGTTTTGTCTAAGTTCATATTCTTGTTGTTCTTGGTCACAAAAGAGAAGAATCTAAGCAAGAGTGATATAAAATGGGACTTCAGAGTATTTGCTTTATATATTAAAAAACAATCATAATCTCTAAGAGAAACAAGTGGTTCATGGGAGAGGAGAGCAGATAATTTACTTGGAAGAAGGGATATCATGCTGCAAATACATGTGTAACCCAGAAAATGAGATAGTCAGAAAAAGGCCAACTAATAAATGCTTTCTCACATGTATGGGATAAAATGACTTATTACAGACCAATTATTTGATTAACTTTCTAGTGCTAATTTTTACAGTTTGGGGGTTTAGGAATTAGATTTTAAAAGAGCTGTGAGAAGCCCTTTCTTATCTGGTAGAACATTATTTTGGTTATGTTTCATTTTCACATTTATTTAGTTCATTCTAAACATTTAAAGATATAAGATGACTAAGATCTTTAGAAACAGAGAATATGACCCTTTCCTGTCCCCAGCTAATAAGAGATGGAACAATCTGTTCATTATCTAGCAGAGGCTTTAGTGATTAGATACCATTTGATGTTTCTAAATGTGGAATTTTTTATTTAAAAAAAATGAGAATTTATTTTATGTTAAAGCCATCAATTTTAAGGTCCTTTAAAACAAATGTGGTCAGTTTGCCCTTTGTTTTGCTCTATTTAATCTGTAAACTCTGGTAACAAGTTTTCCTCCTTATTGGATAATTTCTGTATTTAGTTTTAGTCAACAGGGCCAGTCTTACACAAAATTCTCAAGTAGCCCAAATTTGTCCTCAGCTTCCTCTTATTTTCTTTTGCCATTAGCTGATCTCTTGGTTAACTCATCTTCCCTCACTGTCACTTCTACAGCCCATGCTGGCTGTTCTCCAAAGTACTGTATACTTTGAACCATTCCTGTAGCCTCTTCTCCATTAAATGTTACCTACAGTTTGACCTTCTCTCTCAAGGTCTTACTTACTGCTTTCCTTTTGACAGTAAGTGTTCTAATAAATTATGCTAAAGAACTAGGGATTTAGGAGGTCTTATATTTCCAGAGAATGTTGTATTTTTGATAAGAAATGACAAGAGGTATCAAGTTGTAAATAGGGAAAAAAAAAAAAAAGTATTAATGGTAGGAGCCCTAGACCAGATGAAGAGAGAATTTGGAGACATGAAATGTCTTTTAGTGACCCCAGATTGCCTTTTCTATGTAACTGCCTACTTTATCTAGGGTGGAATTTTGGTGCTTTGTTTCTAGTTTTTATCTCCACAGTCAATGAGACTATCACATGGATTTATGACCAAGGGGGAATTTTAGCCACCCTGTTTCTTTCACAAGCCAACTTGCAAAAACTGTTTACCATGCAGAGAAAAAGCACCATTTTGGAGATTTGCCTTGGTTTTTGTTGGATAGTGCAATCTCTGCTGTTTTATTTAAGCAGTGCAGGATGTTTCCATATTCATAATTGTGTTTAGAGGATTTTATGTTTAATGTTTTAAATTCTGTGTTTCCAAGATCATCCAGGTATGATCAAATAGGTAGATCATGTAGACCCTTGGAGAAACTTCAAGACTTTTCCAGTTATTTTAAAATATAATTTTCAGTTTAATTTACCAATTTTCCCTATTAACATCTTAAATTCACCGGGAATTGAGCATTTCTGATATTTCCTACAACTAAATTGTAAATACATGTGATACATAAATACTCACTAATTGAATAGTTTCTTTGTATGTTTTTTCTGTGAAGCAAGGAAGGCACATGTGAAAACTGCACTAACAATTTGCAGTCACAGGAAAAAGTGGCTTTGAAAGTGGTCTGATTCCACTGCACATGCCATTCATAATGTTTGCCACATGAGGGCAGCATAATCACATACAGGACAGCCAACTGCCTGGCTTCTCCTTACATCAAAAAACTGATTTCAAAGAAAAGCACATAGCCCATGAACATGAGTTCTTTTCTCATAACACACTGTCCAGCTGATTGAAACACGAGATAGTACTATTAGAACAAATACCACTTATAAATATTTTTTCTGTGATTGAGTAACCTTATCAAAAGAATATGTGATTTACATTAGAAAAAGAATTTGTAATTATGAATTTAAAATTTTTCCCCCATTAAAAAAAATAAACACCTCTTTTAAAAAGATTTAAAAATCCCTTTCCTGCTAGTGAGTGTAACTATACATAATAGTTAAGCTTTGAGCATTGGTGTCAGACTACTTGTGTTTTACTCTACCATGATTTTGGTCAAGTTATCTAACATTTTTATGCCTTAGGTTCCTCAACTACAACTACAAAATGGAGTAAATACAACATGTACTCATAAGTTGTTAAGAATTAAATAAGATAATACAGGTAGACTGGATACACTGTACAATAAGTGATCTTTAAATTTTAGTTTGAATTACATTCATGAGGTAAATGCTGGATTTTTCAAGTATAGATTTTTTTTTTTTTGAAAAGATCTTCCTCCATTTGGAACCTGAAAACTAAATATCAGAACACAATGCACACAAAAGAATTTAAGTGAAATGCTGAAAATGTATTTTATGGTATTTTGTCCCAAAGATCCTGGAAAAATTGTTTCAAGAAGCTATTTAAGAGGAGAGGAAAAGCAATTAAAGAAAGAATTTAGTGTGGAGTAGGGGAGAGATATCACTTGTACTAATATGAAAGGAAATTTTTCTTCTTCTCAAAGACTTTTTAGTTGGAAAAGCAAAAGAGTAGTTAATGACTCTTTCCTGCTTAGGCACTTATCTGTCATCTATGAAAGCAATACAATAGTAAATAAGACCCTAAAATGTCTTAAAAAAAAAAAAAAAAAAAAGACAACTTAGATTGAAAAACCTTAACCTTGTGTTTCAAATCCATATGGAGCAAGCACTTACCAATAAACCTGATACATAGATGCTGCCAGACTAATGTGACACCTAGTGTACACATAGAAGCACCCTGGCTAATGTTCTGACTTTAGAGAGCTTGAACTTTCTGGAGATAGAAGGACTGCACCTAGGAAGGCTAAACTACACAAGCCAAAGTGAATAGGATAGGAGCTTAGAAGATGGAGAGAGAGAATTGGGCTAGAATGATTAAGAAGTAGGATTGGAAGTAGAAGTTGAATGTGGTCTTAAAGGTTGTTTGGGATTTGGAGAGAAGGAGGAAGAAGGAGAAAACTTAAGGGTGGGGAAATAATGAACAAAGATGTGGAAGCAGCAATACATATTTCCTTGGAGTAAGACTAATAAGAAGATTGCCATTGCAGTGGTTTGGTTGTGAGGAATAATTGGTCCAAATCTTAGAGAAGCAAGCTGTTGTGAGGCTCTACTAAAAAAAGGAGGGACTTGACCCAATAGGTTCTTTTTTTTTTTTTTTTTTAAAGATTTTATTTATTCATTTATCCCCCCCTTGCTGCTTGTGCTCGCTGGGTCAGCTAACCACGCCATGCTGGCGGGCTTGCCTTCACCAGGAGGCCCCGGGAACCGAACGAACCCGGGGCCTCCCATATGGTAAACGGGAGCCCTACTGATTGAGCCACAGCCGCTTCCCCCAATAGGTTCTTGTCAGAGGTTTGGAATAGAGGGGGAAGTTGTATTGGGAGTGGTATGAGTGAGGGCTCAGATCACACAGAGACTGAAAGCAAAAGCTACCTGTGTGCTGAACAGGGCCTGGACCATGGAAATGAAGGGGAAGAGACATATAAGTTCTGATATAAACTAAGAGTAGACAGTACTTGATGGTAAAGAAGGGAATATCAAAATGTGCTAAAGTGGTTTTGAGCCAGTCCAACCAGCGTAAGAGGGATAGCACTGTTAATGCAAATGTCCTGAAACTGGACCCTGTCTCATAGGAGATAATGAGACAGGCTGGAGCTCAAGGCTGAGTCTGAGCTGATAACAGAGCTAAGAGAATGCATGAAGTCTATGGAGAGTGTTTAGAAGGACTAAAGACCAATCAGGGTGGTGAAAGGATTTTTAAAAACAAAGATGTCTACTATATAATTTTAAATCATTTGCATTGCTACAGTGTAAGCATCTTCCATTGTCCCCAAACTGCAGTAAAGTTTGATACAAACACAAATGCCTTGTGTGACTGGTTTTGGAAAAATCTAAGACAAGGGACTGTGTTTTGTGTTTGAGTTAGGGCTGAAAGAGATCAGAAAGGGAACATCAAGAGGAGGTGAGAATCAGTTAAGGCTAAATATTCCCTGAAAACAACACCTCTGAGTAGGGTATAACCAGAAGAAAAGTGAGTTCCCAACTCCCTTCCATGGCCAAGAATCCCTGAAGACAGCTGGAAACATGCACCAACATATGAGGACTGGAGTTCAAGTGAAATTGTATCAAAACTCAAAAGATATACTGTTCACACTTGGTTGAAACTCAGATGAACATTGTACAGTGTTGGCTCTCTGAAAATTTTCTGTCTTTGGTTAGACTTGATATTTCATGCATCTCAAAATTCAAAGGGAAGACTTGGGGAGAATTGAACAGCTGTGTTTAGGTATCTGAAGGGATTTGCTGTGGAAAGATTGAATTTAGTTTGTGTGGCTTCAGATGTAGAACTATTATGGAAATGATGGGAAAGCAAGTTTCAGTTCAGTATTAAAACTGAAATATTCCAGTCAGCCTCTGCAAGTGACATCTCCACCATATCATCAACCCCTTCAGTCTTAGGCAGAATTCAGAACTTTCCATACTGGTCTTCCTTTTCTTGGAAATGTACGACCAAGTAACCTGTTTATATAACAATCTTTTAAAAAAATTGAGTAAGTCATCCAAGCCTTAATATGACTCTGTATAACAATTCATGACCTTGACAAGCTCTTCAATATGTACTTATAGGTTCTATGTTTGTATATGACAAGAATCAGACCCTCAAGAATCAGAAAAAAATTGGCCATTGTGGCAGTGAGTATTAAGAGACCATTTAAAAAAACAAACAAACAAGAAAACTACTTGTTTCATAAGAGTATTGCTAATGCTTTCTATTTAAATGTTGCTTAATTCAGAGCTTTTTCTTTTTTTTTTTTTCCTTAACGTCCCCCATTCCCACCACTACTGGCTATGGGGGGATGGGGTATGTGTGAATTCCTGGTATTGAAAATAACAGGACAAATCTTTAAACATTAAATAGAAGGAGAACTGTATGATTGATCAGAATGGCCAAATGAAAAAAGACAGTATTTTTGTTTGTATTTTAGTCTTAATAGATCAACCAAACAATCGATATTTGGCAGTATGAATTACTAGAAATAGTACTCAAACATTTTAGCTAGAATAGCAATAGAAAATTAGTTACTCTTACCCACTTTGAAACTTACCAAGTATCTATGAAATCAAAATTTAGAAAGCGGAAGTAGCATAAATTATGAGTTATATAATAGGTTTGTCATGGAACACAGATTACAAAAAGGGAAGTAGTGTCAGCAGTGGATCTGAACATTTGATTTCATAAAATATCTTTGAGAAGGGCCACCATCAAATCAAGCCTAGAATATAAATGAAAAATCCAACCTGTGGGGATGTCATTGTGGGTTGGGATGATCTGAGAAAACCTCATAAAAGGGGTGGTAGCTTTAGTTGGGCCCCAAAAGATGCATAGGATTCTCTGAAAGCTATACCCATTCCATCATTAAGCACAGGGTTTTTCAACTGTGACACTATTGACACTGGGGACAGGTAATTCTTTGTTGTGTGGGGCAGCCACACAACACACTGGTGGGATATTTAGCAGCATCCCTGGTTTCTACCTACTAGATGCCAGCAGAAATCTTCCCCTCCCTCATCTGTGACAACCAAAAATGTTTCCAGATGTCCCTGTGGGACAAAATTGTCCCCGGTTGAGTACCACTGATTTAGCACATAATGGATAGTGATGCATCATCAGAGAAATTTGTCTTCCTCTCCACCTTTTCACAAGCAAGTAACACGACTAGTGTATTTTTGTCATATTTAAAGAAAATTGCCAAGAGTTTTGGAGGAGCTGGTTTGGTTCACTGTCCAGGTGGTATGCATCAATCCTAGAAGACTAACACCAGATAATGCTGAGCGAGTTACTTCTCTTCCTCTGCTCTCACAGAAGCATCATAAAATCTTATACCTGTTTTCCTGAGGGCCGAGTAATGACTGTACTATTCTTGGGATTCCCTGAATAGTACAGACACAATAATTTCTGATGAGTCATTAAAATTACAGTTTAGGAAACCAGAGAACACATTAAAAATACACGTTAAAGCCTACTCATGTTTTACTTTCCCACTGCAAATACCTGATGAATTTATACTTTTTCCATTTTCATTGATTTCGAGAAACTGGTTAGACACAGTTTTACTCATGCGGTTGGATAGCAGGGGGTATGACTGTCTTAGATGATTTAACTAAGCAGATTTGGGTACCTTTTTAAATTTTATACTCAAAGAATGATGAGGTAATAAATGGGGACTTAAACAAAGGAAAATACCCAATTGGAGAGAATTAAAATAACAAGAAGGAGAGAGGATGAGACATCATAAATATCTGTTTCTTCTTCTTTGAAGCCTCTCTGAACCACAAGAAAAAGATGAATGGCTATTATTTGTACAACCTCTATCAGAGTATCCATCACACTTTCCCCCTTGTTTACTCTTACTGTATCCTTTACTAACTGTGAGATTTTTACAGCAGAATCTGTGTCTTCTCTTTGTGTCCTTAGTGCTTGAGAGAGATTAAGTGCTCAAGAAATGCTCAACAAATAAATGCATCTTTGGTTGCATAAATAGCATTTGGATGACAGTAAATGATCTTACTATTGTTCTAGAACACATATAGAATATTATGTCTACTAAAGGCTCCAAGGAGCAACGCTTTAAAACGACACAAATGAACTGGAATATATTCAAAGCAGAGTGACCACAATGATAGAAATCATACTGTGTGTAATTCCATCTGTAATATCCCTACCCACAGTCCATCGCTACTTATATTTTGAGGGATTTGCTTCCATTACTCTTTTCTACGCATGTGTTTTTCATGTATCTACAGTTTTATGTCCTGTTTTTTACTTGACATTATGGAATTACCATTTCCCCTGTTATTAATTATTGTTTTAAAGTATTCTATAAAAATATGGCTGCAAAATGTTCTATTACTTGGGTTTACTTAGAATCCATTTTCAATTTCTCAGAATTGAGTAACAATTTATTGTGTATTTCTTTTTATTCTTTCTGGAATGTTCATGTAGATTTCTCTAATGGCTCATATATATTGAATTCTTTGTGTATAGTAGATACAGTGCTAAGCATGTTAGAAATATCATTTCATTTAGTCTTCACAAAACTCTAGAAAATATGATATTACTTTTTCTTACATACTAAGGAGGAAACTGGGGCTGGTGAGATTAAGTAATTTGTTCAAGGTAATACAGCTGGCAAATGACAGTGCAGGCTTATAAAAGCCAGATTTCTGCCTCTGGGATATGTATTTTGTTTGCTAACTCTCTGCCCCTGTGTCAGTTCTGTGGGTCTATAAGTAGTAAAATCAAGTTACATAGTTGACAGAAACACTAGCTATTTATTCAGGATATATTTTAACATACTTCTCACAAAACATACACTTTTTTCAGAACGCTTTACTGTTCTCTTGAAAATGTGATCAGCAGCCAATTAAAATTTAGAATTTGTAAATTTTTAGAGATTCCAACTTTGGCAAAATGTGTTCTGATGAGTTGAAGTGACCTTTTTCAAATGTTATTCTGGGAAAGATTTTATAACCTTTTAATATTAACATATTCTTTATGTTCAGTTTGTACCTAAGAGAAGAACAAGAATTACTTTAAGAACAACATTACATTTTCTGCATATAGAATATTTTTTACTCTTGTCTTTAAATTAAAAAGCCCTTAAGAGATAAATTAAGGTGTGCATGAAGGTTAACTAACCTATAGGCTAACTTGACTATGAAAATCCAAAAGACAATTAAATAGTACAAATTCAAAATCCCTTTATTTGGAATTTGTGATAATTCAGATGGGATTTGGGTCTGGTCTATTTATATAGAATCAATTAGTATAAACTTAAGTAATACTAATTATTTTTCTTTACATCCATGTGCCTAAAAAGATTACACATGCTCACTATTAGCATTTCACCTTTGAAATTTGATATCCTATATATTATAGAAAAATTATATTTTTTATAAAACCTTATTGATAAATCTTTTCTTCAATTTGGACTAGCTTTCCCTCAATTAGCCCAACTTAACAGGATCTTTACTATTAATTATGTATTTTTCAATATGCTATAATTAAATATTTGACATGTACTTTAAAAAAATTGTACTGGAGAAAATAGTAGATGAGATTCTAGAATCTAGGACAGAGGGGAAAGGAATTATGGCATGGTAATGGAATCAAAGAGTTACTATTTCTACAATAAAATGGAGATAAGCAAAATGATTCCCTTGGATTTCTTAATTCTGTGGTTTAGGTTGCCAGTGTGATCTGAATTCTATGTTCTTTTCAAATATCAAACTGAAATGAAGGAGGCTCAGATATTTAAAGATTTAAATCTTGACTAGGCACGGCTGATAACTGAGAGTTTATTCACTTGATGTACTTTGGTGAGACAAAGAATTTTGTAAACTATTACTGACAATAATTGTAATGGCCATGAAAATAGAGTACTGGCTTTTGTAAGGGAAAAAGTCAAAGAAGATTTTTACATGCTGTAAATTCACTTCTCAAAGGTGGTTGGATGTTTAAATAGTGTTTGAAATGCTTGTGAGTTTAACTCACTCCTTAAAGATTAGATGACTGTATAAACTGGAGTCATAACTTCAAGTAGTTCTTATGTAAAGGGCTGTAAAAGAGTTGAACAGTGGTTTCCAAATTGGAGTGTGTATAACAGTCACTTGGAAAGCCTGTTAAATATGTAGATTTCTAGGCTTTACCTATAAAGATTCTTATTTAGTAGGTCTGAGGTGAGGTCCAAAAATCCAGAAGTTTAGTAGGCATCCCAGAAACTGTGATATATATGCCATCAGAGCCAAACTTTGAAAAATGCTGGATAAATGAATGAAGCCCTTGTGGTGGTCTTAGGAAGGATTTCATTTAGGTAGCTCATTACTGGAATAAAGTCGAATTTTTATCTCTACTGAAATTCTGCTTGAATAAAGAGATTTTCATATAGAAAGCTGTCAGCTACAGCCATTGAATAATGGAATCAAATTTAGAAGGGACCTTAAAATCTATCAGATATTTCTAAATCATTAGCCAGTTCATTTTTGAACATTGTCAGCAATGGGGGATTATTCAATCCTATGACTGTCACCCTCATTTTGAACTGTTTTAACCATTGTAACGTTCATCTGTACCAGGGGTTCTTAACCTAGGGTCCGTGAACTTGACTTGAAATTCAAAAAAACGTTATTCTTGTGGGGACATGTTGGTGCGAGTGTGATATACTTATTAAATAATAAACAGTATAGTGTGGACTTCGTAAGGGGTCCGTAGTTTTCACCTGACTGGCAAAGGGGTCCATGCAACAAAAAAGGTTAAGAACCCCTGATCTATACAGTTGGATGAAGTTTGTGCCCCTGACATGACCATCTATTTTTTTTTTATAAAACATATACAACATAAATGTTTGTTAGATTTTTGAGGTACTATTTTAAAAAGAAAGGAGAGATGTGAATATTCTTGCTGACCTGATTTTGTGATAATCAGGGTAGGCTAAACATTCGCTATATTAGAAACCATACATGTGACCCCAGATTTAGTTTTTCTCCCTAGGTCTGGTTTTTAGAATTCTGGTGATAAACTAAGTCTGATTTATTATATGACCATCTTGTGGAAAAGACTGTAGCTTTGGGTACCTTTGGTCAACTTTAAGGGGTGTAGCAGGGGGACAGATGTGGCTCGGGTGGTTGGGTGTCCGTCTCCCATATGGAGGGACCTGGGTTCAATCCCCGGGACATCCTGGTAAAAATTAAAAAAAAGAAAAATGTGGAAGGTGCGTGGGCCACGAGGCCCCATGAGTGGGTGCACCACCATTCCCCGTGAGTCACTCAGCAAGATGATGACGTAACAGGAGAGTGACAAAAGGGAGAGCCAAGACGAGACACACCGAAAAACCAGGAACTAAGTTGGCGCAGGCAGTAGGATGCCTCTCTCTCACATCGGAGATTTCAAGGATCGAATCCCAGTGAAGACAGGAGGAGAATGATGGAAAGAGAGGGCAGGAGACAGACACAGAGAATTGCCCAGTAAATGGACACAGAAACAGCAAAAACGGGGGGGAAGGAGGGGAGTAAAAATGGATAAAAGTAAATAAATAAATTAAATAAGCCCTTAAAAAAATGTATAGGGGAAGAAAATAGGGACTGTAGTTAGTAGTAATACTTTGATGATGCTCTTTCATGATTTTTTAACAAATGTTTCATAACGATGTAGGGTGTTTGGAGCGGGGGGGGGGTGATGTGTGGGAGCCCTGTGTAATGTTATGCATGTTTGTTTTGTAAGTCCACGATGTTTACTGAACAGTTATTTTTTATGTATGTTCATGTATGAAATACTTCAATAAATTGTTTTAAAAAGTAATTAAAATGTAATAATCAGAAAAAAAAAAAAAAGAAAGAAGAGGAGGGAAATATTACTTTTAACTCAAAGGCAAACTCCAAGCATTCTTCCCAAATTAAGGTTGTGCTAATGCTATAAGTTTAACTGTCTTTTATTTGAGTTTAGACTATGTTGCCTGCTTGGTCTTCATTTAAAATCTAGAATTCATAACCAAATCTACTACTTGGAATTAAAAATTCTTTTCCATATCTGTATTATTCTTATTTTCCTTCTCAAAGTGGGATGTAAGTAAATAAATATCCTATTCCAGAATTTATTTTCTTTTTCAACTGCTATATCCTTGATAAGAGTGAAAAAAAAAATTGAGATTGCCTGAAACTTAATGCTTTCTATTTCAATGCCTTTCTTGCCCATGTCATTTCCTTTATCTTGAACGCATTCCCTTCTTCCAAGAAACCTTCTCATTTTCATTTCATATCATTTCAATCATCCTTTCATTCCCTTTCTCACAGTTGTTTCTCTAATTACCTTTAAGTTGATACATATAGTGTTTTTGCTCCCCTAAATAAATGCAGGTTTCTCAAAGGTGAGAATCATATCTTCAATTTTTTTTTTTGGAGGAGGGGGGTTCTAGTTTTTCAGGGAGAACAACATAGTTTTGTTGATGGAGCAGCAGGCTGTCTCTATTTACACAGTTTCTAAGTTCTACAATGCACTCCCATTTGAAAGGAATCAGGTGTTGTATGGGGAAATTGTGGAATCAGAAGGGAAAAGATCAACTGAATAACTCCTCATTCTCTGAAACCTGTCATAGCAGCATCAAGTGCTGTTAGCCTAGTTAGGTCAAAGAGGACTAATTTCCGGGGAGGCAGCTTTGGCTGAGTGATCCAGGGTCAGGGCGACCACAGGAAGGAAAGCTGTGGGAGCAGGTTGGGGTTTGGAACGCCTGCTTGTTGAGACAAACGCATTCAGAGAACACTCATTTCTGTCCTCCCTGAACTCAAGGTGCTTGTTTTTCCCAATATTTGCAGAACTCAAGCAGGGGTCCACTAGGTTTCTTTGATGGCTGCTTCTCTTGTTACTTTTCGTAGGTGTGTTCGTGTTCCCGGCACGGCGTTTCTAAAGCAGTCTCAAAACCATGAGCTAAGTATGTTGGAATGTCTAGCTTTGGTGGAACTTTTTGAACCAAGGCTTCATAAGTCTGCTACCAAAATTGGAATTTCCACTTCCCAGAAAACATTTTGAACTTCTTAAAGTTTGACTCTTGTATACTAATTTTCTTTCTCCCATAGTGAATGACATATAGGAGATGCTAAACACTGAGTTAAATAGAAGTTTGCCTCTTTTGAATTTATTATACCTTCAATTTATACTAATTCCTTTTTGTAAAATATCCCCCAATAGTCTGAATTGAAAATGAGGTGATTGACTTTGTAATCCACCCTGTAACCTGGGCATTGTAGTCCGATGTATTATGCATTTTTCTTTGTACTGCTTTCAGTACATTGTAAAGTGTTCCAGATCAAGGATACTTTCTTGGACTTTGGCTATACTCTACTCTCCAAGAATCCAGTATTTTGGTCTGTGAATGATATTTGCAATGCTTAAAATATCTTTGTTGAAGCACTAAGGTGATATAATTAGTGCTTATGAGAAACATATGCTATAGTTCTTAAGCATTTCCTTAGATTCAAGCTTTTAGGATTTTTAGAATTAACTAGTTCTTTTCTCACTTGATCATTTTTAACAATTTACCTACTGAACATCCTTATTTAAAAGAAATATAGGGAAGCAGATGTGGCTCAAGTGGTTGGGTATCCTTCTACCATATGGGAGGACCTGGGCTCAATTCCCGGGACTTCTTGGCAAAAAAAAAAAAAAAAAAAAAAAAAAAAAAAAATGCAAGCAGGCGAGCCAGGCCTGCGTGACGAGCCATGCAGCAAGAAGATAATGCAACAGAAAGAGAGCTGCGGGGGAGAACCAAGGCGAGACGCTCCAGAAACCAGGAACTGAGGTGGCACAAGTGACAGGGTGCCTCTCTCCCACATTGGAGGTCCCTAGGATTGAATCCTGGAGGAGAAAAATGAGAAGAGAAGGCAAGAAACATACACAGAAGATCACCCAGCGAATGGACACAGACAGCAAGTGGGGGGGGGGGAGGGAAGAAACACATAGAACTATATACCAAAAAGAAAAAAATAGAATCAATTAAAAAAAAAAAAAAAGAAATATATACAACTGAGAAAAATTGAAAGCTGCGTGGCAAGTAATTAAATTGGAAAATCCCAACAGGTTCCATGGACTATGAGGAATAGGTGCATCAGTTTCCAGAAGTCACAGGACAAGGGAAAATATGCAAAAATCTTTAGTTAACTGAAATAGGAGCCACTTCTCCCCTCAGGGTAACTGGCATTTTCCATATGAGAGGATTTTCCTACTCCCATACTCCTGAAGTACGAAGTAGGGAAAGAGAGAGTAAAGAGGCACAGAAAACGTGAAAGGAAAGAAGATGGGCTTTGTTCATATCTTAGTCTATGTCCCAGCTGTAAGGAAAAAACTCAATCCTGCAACTGTATTGTACATCCACGGGAGACCTTAATACAGCACCCAGACATAGTAATGAGGTAATGAGGCATTAATCTTCTCTTCTTTGGAATCTTGTTCACATCACGACTGGAAACAGTGATTGCACTTCACCCTAGCTAGAAGAGCACTGAGTCCTATAGTAATAAGGTAATGGGGTATACAACTGAAAAAATGACCTCATATGCACCTACACCCACATCTACATGCACAGACATACACGGGCACATATACCTAGTTCATATACATACCACACATAAACTCACACCTATACCTATACACGCACACACACATGCATAGCATTTTCCCCCACTCCTCGACCCTCACACACAAAGATTCTTGCTAAGTCACTTTTCCTGCTTGCAAGGGAAAGGAAAGGAGTTCTTTCTATTGTATGAAATAGGGGCCTACATTAAACGTATCAGCACCATTTTTTACTAGCTTCTCTACTGATATCAAGGTCCTGATTTTGAATAGTCAGTATTTAGAAATTTCAACTCTACTGCCTCTTCACAATTAGAAGCTATATTCCCTTGGGTTTGAAATGATGATATAATAACTTATAGGATGGGGTTTGCCAATTTGCTGATGATACCTTGGATTCACTTTGACTCCTGCATAAATTAAACAGAAGCATAAGAAATTTCCATTTTTTGTATCTTAAAAGTGGTTAAATAATAGCCATTTCATGTGTTTCAACCTGAATATTAAATTAATTTCCACTCAGTAATAATAATAATACTATTATTATTATTATTTACCAGGAGGTCCCAGGGACCAAACACGGGTCATTCATATGGTAAATGGGAGCTCAATTGCTTGAGTCACAGCCGCTTCCCAGTGATATTATTTTGATCACTAATATTATTAAATTACTCAAGTGCTTGGTTTCTTTTCCCCAACAGATACAGGCTTGTTTTATTGGATGTTGTTGATGAGACCACTATGTGTAGATAAAAGGGCAGGACACTTACTTTGTAGTCTCTTCCTTCTTGGACAGCGTCTAGACGATCTTTTCCTTCTTGGTCTGTAGCTGCTCCACATAGCACCCATGGCATCAGTCTGGTCATCCAAGAGCCCTTTGTGGCTCTTTCTGCCTCAGCCAAGGGATTTGTTCTTTGAGAATTGTTAATTTTCAGGTACATGATAGGTAAAATGTAGCCTTGGATTCATTGTATCTTCTGAGACATCCGTGCAGAGTTATTATCTTTCTTGTCTGTTACCCTCAAGCATTTGAATATTGGCAGCAAACACTGGTTTCCCTGTGTCCATGTGCCTGCCCGGCAGTGGGCCAAGGTGCTACCTGACATTGTTCCAGGTGTGGATAGTCACAAGCTCAGAGAGGATCAGTTCATTTGTTATCAGGTTCAACCTTCACTGATAGGAGTTTGTATGGACAATGTTGTTTTCTTTTGGGTTTAACCTTAATTTTTCCATGCCACAGGTGGGACTCTCTAGGGGGTGAGGCCTCTTCTAAAGCTTGAACATTTGACCTGCTGTTTCATGTCTTAGACCTGCCACCCTTATTACTCCATTAGGCTCAGCCTCAGACACTGTTTCCCTAAATGTTTTTTTAAAACAATTTATTGAAGTATATCATTCATACATGAACATACATAAACTATAAGTGTTCAGTAAACATCGTGATCTTACAAAACAAACATGCGTAACATCATACAGGGCTCCCACACATCACCTCCCCACAAACACCCTGCATTGTTGTGAAACATTTGTTAACAAATCATGAAAGAGCATCATCAAAGTATTACTAACGATAGTCCAAATCTTTCTCTCTTATACATTAAGGATTTATTTATTTATTTACTTTTATCCATTTTTTACCTCCCACCCTGTTTTTACTGTTTCAGTGTCCATTCGTTGGGCCACTCTCTGTGTCCGTTTCCTGCCCTCTCTTCTGATCCTTCTCCTCCTGTCTTCACTGAGATTTGATCCTCGGAACCTCCGATGTGGGAGAGAGACGTCCTACTATCGCCTGTGTCACCTTAGTTCCTGGTTTTTCGGTGCATCTCCTCCTGGCTCTCCCTTGTGTCACTCTCCTGTTATGTCATCATCTTGCTGCGTGGCTTGTGGGGCCTTGTGGTGCACCCACGGATGGGGCCTGGCAGCTCACCTGCGAACAGGGCCTGGCAGCGCACCCATGCACAGGGCCTGGTGGCCCACACGCCTTCTATATTTTTCTTTTTTTAATTTTTACTGGGAGGTCCCGGGGGTTGAAACCAGGTTCCTCCATATGGGAGATGGACGCCCAACCACCTGAGCCATATCTGTTCCCCTGCTATATCTCTTAAGGTTGGCCAAAGATACCCAAAGTTACAGTCCTTTCCCATACAGGATGGTCATATAATAAATCAGTCTTAGTTTATCACCAGCATTCTAAAAACCAGATCTAGGGAGAAAAGTCTGGGGACACATGCATGGTTTCTAATATAGCAAATGTTTAGCCTACCCTGATTATCACAAAATCAGGACAGCAAGAATACACCTAAATGTTTTTTAATAAAATTTTATTGAAGCATATAATTCATACATGAACATTCATAACCAAGAAATGTATAGGGAAATTTGTGATTTTACAAAACAAACATGCATATTATCATACAATTCTTCCATACATCTCCCCACACCGACACCTTGCATCGTTGTGAAACATTTGTTACAAACTATGAAAGACAATTGTCAAAATATTACTATTAACTATAGCCCATGCCTTACATTTGGTGTATTTTCCCCCCAACCCACCCAAATATTAACATCCTATATTATTAGGTATTTGTTATTGTTCAGGAGAAAATGTTTGCATATTTGTCCTGTTAATCACAGTTCACCTTTCACCACAGTCCACCTTCTGCCACTAGATTCCCTGTGTTATATAGTCCCATGCTTTGTACAATCCAATCAAAGTGTACACTCAGTGGCTCTCAGTTTCATCAGAGTTGTGCTGTCATCACCTCCATCAATTTAAAAATGTTTTCATTACTCCAAAAGGAAAAATCCCATACTCCTTTATACACCTCTATTGTAGTACTTTAGTATTGAAATAAAATCTTCTTGCCATTGCTGCAAAATATTACTGTTGACTATTGTCCATAAGTTACATTAGTTTCAATTTTCCTGTGTATCTCCATATTCTTAGCACTTTGTAAAAGAGCATTCTTATATATACTTATATAACCATAATCTTTCTCGACCACTGAAATCACTGTTATACATTTCCTAGATTATTCTCTAGTTTCTTTTCAATTGGCATTTACGTCCACAGACTATCCTTTTTAGCCACAATCACATTTATAAATCAGCATGTTAGTTATACTCACTATAGTATGTTACTATCAACTCTATTCATTTCCAACTTTTACAATCAACCTTATTAATAATGCTACATACATTAAGCATCATCTCCCATTCTCAACCCACTTTTTATTTCCTAGTAACCTATACTCTAGAGTTTACCTCCACAGGTTTACTCATTGTATTTACTTCATATTAGTGAGACCATACAATATTTGACCTTTTGTGCTTATTTCCCACCACATAATATCTTCTAGGTTCATCCACGTTGTCATATGTGTCCCGATTTCATTTCTTCTTACAGCTGAATAGTATTCCATTGTAGGTATATACCACATTTTGTTTATCCATTCATCGGTTGATGGACACTTGGGCTGGTTCCATCTTTTAGCAACTATGAAAAATTCTGCCATGGACATTAGTGTGCAAATGTCAGTTCCCATCCAGTTCTTCTGAATATATTCCTAGTATGGTATTGCTGGATCATACAGCAATTTCTATATTTAGCTTCTTGAGTTACTGCCAAACTGTCTTCCACAGAGGTTGTACCATTCTACATTCCCACCAACAGTGTAGGAGTGTTCTTGTTTCTCCACATCCTTTCCAGCACTTGTAGTTTTCTGTTTTTTTAGTAATGGCCATTCTGTAAGGTGTGAAATGGTATCTCATTGTGGTTTTGATCTGCATTTCCCTAACACCAGTGATGATGTGCATTTTTCCTTCTGCTTTTTGGCCATTTGTATTTCCTCTTTGGAAAAATGTCTTTTCAAATCTATTGCCCATTTTTAGATTGAGTTGCTTATGTTTTTATCGTTGAGTTGTATGATCTCTTTATATAACATGGACATCAAATCCTTACTGCATATGTGGTTTCCAAATTTTTTTTCCCATTGAGTAGGCTACCTCTTAACTTTCTTGACAAAGTCTTTTAACATCCTGAAAAATTTTAACATCAACTGGTTTTAACATCCTGAAAAAGTGCTTTACTGAACATCTTTAGAGAAAGAAGGAGGACTTGCTTCCTGAATAATAGCATTTCTGAGGGGATGAAAACTATGTTTATTTAGTGCAGTGTGAGTCAAGCATTCTACATATATTAATTCAGAATCCTTAAACAAATTTAGAAGGTAACAGATTTCAAAGAGGTTAAGGAACTTGCCACAAAGCATCTAGTAAATGACAGATCCTGGTTTGAATTAAGTTTTATATACTTCCAAACAGCTTTCAATTACATGATCTTGGAAGAAAAAAATGCTTTTGATAAGTGAATATATCCTGAGTTCCTGCAATAGCCCCAAACATAATTGTATTATTTTCTTAGGGCTGCCATAACAAAGTACCACAAGCTAAATGGCTTAAAACAACAGAACTTTATTTTCTTATGCTTCTGGTGTCTAGACATGTGAAATCAAGGTGGTTGTTTCCTCCAGGATCCTCTAAGGGAAGATCTGTTCTATGCCTCTCTCCTAGCTTCTGGTTGTTGCCAACAATCCTTGGCATTCCATGGCTTGTAGACACATCACTCCCATCTCTGCCTCCATAGTTACATGGCATTCTCCCTGTGTCTGTAATTCAGTGTCTTTTCCTCTCATAAAGACACCATTCTTTAGATTTAGGGCCCATCCTAATCTAGCATGCCTTGTCTTAACTTGATCACATCCACAAAGACCCTATTTTCAAGTAAAGTCACATTCACAGGTACCTGGGGATAGGACATCAACATATCGCTTTGGTAGACACACAACAATGATGAAGCTATAAACCTTACTTTTACCATAATACCATATAACCTCTCCTTTACTCACTTTCCTGATAGAAAGCTATCTTTTCTTAGTGTTGTTTTTGACTAGCATCCATTCTTCATCTTTTTTTTTTTAAATACCAGGGGCCAAGGATGGAAACTGGAACCTCATAGGTAGGAAGCTGGTGCTCAACCACTGAGTCAAATTGGCTTTCCTGAGTCAGTTTTTCTGTTTAATTTTGCTTGTTGTTTGTTTTCGTTTTTTCAGGAGGCACCAGGAACTGAACCCGGGACTTCTTCGCACATGGAAGGTGGGTGCTCTACTGCTTGAGCCACATCCACTCCCCATTCGTCATCTTAATATCTTTCTGATTTTTAGAGGCTTTACCTCTGTATATTCTACTGTGTATAATCTTTTTGAGTAAGGATCTCAGCCCCATGCCTCTAAAATGAAACTTTGAATAGCTAAACCCTTCCCCTTCCAATCTCTGGGACTACTGTGGGTGAGTTTGTGATCTAAGTTCTGCTAATTGGAAACTATCTCTTAAGACTTTGAAGTCTGAGCGAGTGGTGTAAGAACTGAGAGAATAGCCAGAGATCTTCTTTGGCAGCAACAGCTATTGCAGCTTTAAGATGGCCGTTGCTGCCTGCTTCTTATTTCCTTGTCTTCCAGAGTCCTCTTGGTTTCTTTCCAATACATCTGGTCCCCTAACTTCCTGTCTTCTCTATAAGAACCCGGTATCTTTCCAAATAAATTTCCTTTTGTTTAAGTTAGCCAGGGTCAGTTTCTGCTGCTTTCAACCAAGGAACATAAGTAATGAGTAACTGCAGGCTATAGATCATTAAGAAAAAGTGAGATATCAAGAAAAAGCAAAATAATGACAGGTTCAACTTATTAAATTATCGGTTTAATAAATTGGATATAAACTCAGGGATCTTCTGTGACTATGCTGAAAGAATATCCTATATCTTGTATATATTGTACTGAGATAGTAGAGAATCAAACTTAGCATTTAATAATCTTTGCAATTCAGAGTTGTATCAGTCAGGATAATCTTGGTTATGCTGCAGCAACAAAACAACCCCATAATCTTAGTGGCTTAAAACAACAAGCACTTATTTCTCACTCACACTACGTGACCCTTGTAGAATGGCTGGCAGTTCTGTTCTGCATTGCCCTCACTCCAGGACCTGGTCAGTGTGACAGCCAGAAATACTTGGTGGACAGCACTAATGACTACTATCAAAATTTTGCTAGGTTTCTTAGATGAAAGTTTGGACACTGATTAGGAAAAAGTAAACCAGAGGCTCTGGAATAATTTGAACTTCCAAATCCCTCTAAGTCTCCAATGAACCTTTCTGGGCAGAAAAATGACTCTTTTTTGTCTGTTTTCTGAAAAGATATTTCCTCCCATGCTTACAGATGCCAATACACCTTCATATGAGAGTGTTCCCTTTGAGAAAGAAATCAATAATCTTCTTCATGTCCCATATCTTTTCATTCATAGACCATTAATTAGAATTATACCTTGGAATGCCCCAGAGTCAAAAATCAATCTTAGAAGGTAAATTTTTATGCAACAAAAGAATGAAAAGCAGGAATTTGCCAATGTATATTACCTCTAAACTGAGAAATATATGTAGGAATGGATATCATGGATGCCTGACTGAGGAAAGTGCAGTGTAATTTTAGTTTTGCTGAATTTGTCAAGTGAATCACTTAGCAGAGATTCTATATGCAATAGGCTAGCTGAGTTCTAACAGTTTTTTTGTTTTGGGTAGCACACATGCACACACATACACACACACAATTCACATGATAGTAAATGAACATTGAGATATTAGAATGTTAAAAATGTCTAATTTTAGAAATTATAGAAGTAGTCAAATCTAGAGAGTCTAGATCATTGCCTTTTCAACATCTGAAACATATTTTGATGAAGGCAGCACAAGCATTTTAAAAACATAAGTTACCAGTTGTTCTTTCCAGCCAGAAATGCTGCAGTGAGCTTTTGCATTTGAAATGAGCAGTGCTTTGGGGATGAGAGGATCCTGGGTTGGCAGAGGACAGGCAAGATCACAACGGGCAGTGGGAGTGATAGGGTCATCAGCCTGTCCTGCTGGAAGAGCCATCTGCTTTGCTTAAGTGGTTATGGATGGGTTCCCTAGGGGAAAATGGGGGTGGGGAAACCACAGATTATAAAACTAAACAAAACTCCAGGTCTAGTGAACAAAGTCTTACTTAAGTCATAAAAAGAAAGTCATGATCCAATACTTTAGTCAATTTCCTAACTAATTTGTTTATACTATCAGATCCCCTTGAACAAAAGGAAGGCCAGTTAACCTTAATGCCAGATCCTTCTGTAACACTAAAAGTTCATCTGGGATATATCAGGATATCCCCACATGTGAAAAACAACTTGTTGAGCTTTTGGTCCTGTGCCACTAGAAAGAGGCCTAGTTCTTGGTGTGCCTTGGGAGCAGCATAGACACACTTTGTGTATTCTGCTTTGAACCAGCTCACCTGAAAAGTTGCCAGCTTTGATTGAGGCCCACAAAAAGAGAGATGCCCTAGGCATAAAGCGTAAAATGCTCTTGAGCTATTAGTAACATATACTCATGGCTGGAACAGAGCTGAGAGTGAAAGCAGGGAATGAATAGGTTTATGAATAGTGTAAGACAGTAGAAGCATATAATTACATGTGCATATAATTTTTCTGGAAACATTGGCAGAAGGCTCCTTGGATTGGAAGCACATGTTCTCAAATTTGGGAATTCATAAAAAATTATAATAACCTTAATTCCTGAAAGATCCCTGATCAAAGGAGAATTGGAGCCATGTGTTTATTCTGTAAAGTAGAAATATCAATTAAAACTACAGGCTGAATATCCTGGTTTGAACTCTTGGGTAGTTTTCACAGGTAGTTTTAACCTGGCATCTAGTCTCTTTCCAGTTACTAATTTTGTTATTAAATTTTAGGAACAGGGTTTGCTTTGTCTAGAGAAGTTACAGTCTCACCATTGCGTTAGATCACTGGTGTACTTAAAAATGCCCTTAGCTAAATGTTTTGCTATCCTTGATTGTCCAGTTTAGTTATTGCTTTAGTTATATTTGAGATTTTACTGAGCATATTCTACTTTTATGATGTATCATTGTCAATTTAGAGTGCTTGTTTTATTAAAGTATTAGTTAATAAGTTGCAGGTGATTGCTTTGGCTCATTATAAGTCTATTTTAATATCTCTATTTTAAATATTTTTTCTTTAAATATTCCTTTTAATATTCTGAAGGGAAGGGTTATTTAGAATGTCCAATAGGACAGCCTATTGGATGTTACCTTGAGTAACCATGTTCTATGATTTTTTTTAATTATTAAAAATTCATTATGATTCCACTAAAACATAAACAATAAAGTTATTTTTAAATTCCAATTTTCAGTGGTGATATTTTTTTTTTCATATTTGCTGAGAAAATTAGCACAGAGTTTATCAGGCTCTATGACAGAAACATTTCTGAGAAAAAAATAATAGGATTCCTGAGGCAGATTATTTTCAGTAGAGTTAATCTGCTCTTTTTGTTTTTATTTTATTTTGCTTTTAAGAGACAATAATGATGTGTATCTGAGAGAATAATAGTCCATTGTTGATGTGGGTGATTTGTGAACATTTAACTTGTATTCTCTCCTCTGTTTAACTTCACTTCTTGGAATTCTATTCATTTTTGAAAAGAGTGAATCTTTAAGAGCTATTTTGGAAAAGCCAACAAATGAGTGGAATTAATCAAAGGCAATGTTATATGCTTGGCATATAAGTTTGTAAAGACAAAACTTTTCATTCTAAACTTTTCATTCATGTCACAGGTTTGCCATGTGACAGGGACAGCAGGTACTATACGCGCTATAGAAAAAGTCCGTATAGCATTTTATATGTATATACACATACATGCACAAGGGGGAAGGATTTACAGAATTACAATAAAAAATTTAAAAATCTATCTAGATGTAATATGAAAACAATCGCTAAAAAGGGAGCATAGGCCTTGAGTCTCTAGAGTAGGGGAGAGAGAGAGAGAGAGAGAGAGCCCTTCTTGTAGACTGGCCGCAGCTCAGAGGATCTAAGACACTCAATTCTTTATTTCTGTGAAGATTAACCTCTTGTTAGCATTTTTTTTTTTTTTTAAAGATTTTATTTATTTATTCATTTATCCCCCCCTTGCTGCTTGTGCTCGCTGGGTCAGCTAACCACGCCGTGCGGGCGGGCTTGCCTTCACCAGGAGGCCCGGGAACCGAACCCGGGGCCTCCCATATGGTAAACGGGAGCCCTACTGATTGAGCCATAGCCGCTTCCCTTGTTAGCATTTCTTAAGCATCATTTTATACAGAAAGTGTCTCCTTAAATCTGGATCATAAACTCTCTCTATTTTGTCACCTATGCTTCAGTATTTGCAGGGTCTGGAAATGGGAGAAGGGGACTGGGTAGATGAAGGAGTAACTTTGCCCATCATATACTCATTCAATTGATACTTATGGCACGTTCCTCTCATTTTAGGTGCTGTGCTAGTTGCTGGATGGACAGTGGTGAACAAGCCACACTCCTCCCTGCCATCTTTGAACTGAGAGTTTGGAAGGGAAGACAGATAAATAGTACTTTACAATAATTTAAATAAAGTCAGATTAATGTTATAAAATACAGGCGCTGGGTTGCCTCATAATAGTGTAATCTATCCTAGTGGTTAAGGATCATCTACAGGAAGTGAAACTCATTGAAACTCAAAGGGGGAGTTAGAATTAGGAAAGTAAATAGTAGAAGAGGAGGACTATTGGAACGGGGTGTTGGGAGAGAGCAAATGAGAGCGTTTTAATGAGAGGAAATAGCATGCGTAAAAGTCAGGAAACCAGAAAGTATAAAGAGTGTAACGATAAAGAAGGTCAGTACTACGTAGTATTTGGGGGAACAAATGGCATGAAATGAGCCTAAACAGGAAGGCACAATTCAGATCTAGCAGAGCCTTGTAAACCAAGTCAAAGAGTTTGTACCTTATTTATAGGCTGTGGGAGAGCACTGAAGGGTTCTCATAGAGTAGTGAGACAGAAAGGAGATTGGATTGAGGTGCAGAACAGGAAAGAGAACTATTAGACAGAACACCCTTAAATTTGCTTAATCTGAAGGCAATCTCACCTGGGAAATGGTTGGCATCCTCTGCAGAATCCCACAGATTTCCCCAAGCTCAGTGTGGCAGGGTTGGGGGTAAGAATGGATCATGAGGTACTGGGAGGTGGCAAAGCTCAAAGCACAAAGGAAGTACACTGTGTGTAGCTCAGAGGAACAGAGGAGCAGAGGATTCTAGGACTCCATTCATAATTACTCTAGACCAGTGGTTCTCAATCTCAGAGCACATTAGAATTCCCTGGGGGAGCTTTTTAAAAATACTGACACCTGAGTGCTACCTTGACCAATGAATCATAATATCTAAACTCTTTGAAAGCTCCCTTTAAGATTCTAATATAGGGTGGGGCATATGAGAATCCCTTATATTTTTATGTAACGTTTATGTAATCTAAAGCTTCTTTAAAAATAAAAAAAAAAATTTTTTTTTTAAAAAAAGAACTATCATTCTAGGCTAGGCAAAAGAGAGTATAAGAAAAGTAAGAGAGGGGATATAATCTCCTTGGCTTTTTCATGAGGGCAGCTGTCTTAACTGGAAAAAGGGAAGAGAATCTGAAGATATTGGGCCTGCTTGTAGTAGTTTGAGACTGTATGTAGCCCCCAAAAATCATGTTCTTAAAGCTGGTTCATTCCTGTGGGTGTGACCCTATTGTAGGTGGAACCTTTTGATTAGGTTACTTCAGTAAGGCTTGACCCAGAGTGGGTCTTAATCTTCTTACTGGAGTCCTTTATAAATGGGATGAATATGGAGAGAAACATACAGAAGCAGAGAAAAAAGCCTTGAAGCCAGAAGCTGTAATGAAACCCAGAAGTGAAGGGAGAGACCAGCAGATGCCACCATGTGACTTTACCATATGACAGAGGAGTCCAGAATCACCATCAGCTGGCCCTCAGGGAGAAAGCATTGTCTGATGATGCCTTGATTTGGACATTTTCATGGCCTCAGAACTGTAAGCTTGTAAACTAACAAATTCCCATAGTTAAAAGCCAACCATTTCTGGTATATTGCATTTCAGCAGCCTAGCAAACTGAAACTCTGCTACATAGACTTACAGAAGAAAGAAGCCCTAAAGCCCAGCATGAAGTTCCATTGCTACTTGGATCATCTATCCCTAGCAACAGTTTTCATCTTACAATCCCTTTTATCTGTTACTAATATAGCTATCTTTGTTTTCTTGTGATTGGCATTTGTCCCTTCATTCTCTTTTATCCTTTTACTTTCAACTTTCTTTCCTATATAGAAAGTATAGCTGAATTTTCTTTTTACTTTTTGTTGGTAATCCATTCTGACCACATCTGTCCTTTTAATTGGTGCTTTCCATTTGAGTGAATTTTGATTGTTATATATTTGGACTTAATTCGACCACCATAATAATAATAATAATAATAATAATAATAATAATAATTATTATTATTATTATTTTGAAGTACTGGGGCCAGGGATTGAACCTGGAACTTCATATGTGGGAAACCAGTGCTCAACCACTGAGCCACATCACCTCCCCATAATTATTTTTAAAAATTTTGTTCCACATTTTTGTTTCACCATTCTGTGTTTTGGATAATATCTTCTAATTTGTATTTCGGCTCACCAGTGGTTCTTTTTTCCATTATATCCAATCGCTGCCAACTATGACTATTGCTTTGAAAATTTCACTTATTTTTCACTCTTAGATGTTCTGTTCGGTTCTTTTTCACATCTGCTATATCACTTTTCATAATTTCCTGTTTTCTATAAATATTTTGAAGTTTGTTATTTATTTCTTTATACTTATAATTGTTTGAAAAATCTGTAATTGATAGTTCCAATATCTGAAGTCCTTGCAGATCTATTTTTTGCTGTCTTGCTTCTGCAACTCCTAGAACACTGTCCGGCTTCCTCAGTGCAACTGCATAATCAATATTTATTGAATTTATTGAATGATAAAATGAATCCCTACATCTTGCTTCTTTGTGTCTTATTTTCTTGTCCAGAATGTCTGATTATCTTAAATTTTGTGCTGGTTATGGCCCTTGCGGTTTTGGTAATCTGACACTTCCCTTACCTCTCTGGTTGGAGGCTTCCTTCCAAAAACTTTGGTCTGTGGGTTTCCAGCCATCTTTTCAAGATGCTTAAAAAGTGCTGTTTTATTTATAATTTAGCCAACATTTTTCATTGTTTTTCTCAGGAATATTTCTCAATAACCTAGCAAACTATTAATGGAAATTATAGTTAATCAATATCTTAAACCCCTCCTCAAAAATATGAAAACCTTAGAACATTTAGTGTGAATCCCCTTTAAATTTATATGCTGTGTTCAGGATTTTAATTCTTTCGTTAATCCTGTAAATTCAACACTATTATTTTTTAATTGTTATTTTATATAGTCAATGTTTGCTTGGCTTTACAAACACATTTACCACTTTTTTTGCTCATCATTTCTTTTTGCATTTCAGACCATGCTTCTGGATTAATTTTCCCCATTCCTAGAAGTTCCTATAGTATAGGTTTCTTAATGAAAAAGCTTCTCAGTTTTTGTTTATCTAACATGTTTTTATTTTACACATTCTTGACAGATAGTTTTCCTGGATATATGCAATTTATAGTTTGATAGTTTTTTTTTTCTCACAGCAATTTGAATAGACCGTTCCACTCTCTTCTGACTTCCATCATCGCTGATGCTGTCATTTCAGCACGTAGGATGTGATCTCAAGTTTCCAAGATTGGATATTTTTTATTTAGCCTACCTGGAATATATTGTGATTTCTGGATCTATGAAAATTCATGTTTATATTAGATCTCAAAAATTTGCAGCCATTTACCTCTTTAAATTTTGTCTCACCTTCTTCCTATCTATTCCCTTTCTCTGGAACTTGTTAAACCTTCTCTTTCTGGTTTCCATACCTTCTCGTCTCTGTGTTGCATTCCGTGTAATTGCTTAAGATGCATCATTGCTAATTCTCTCTTCAGATGGCTTCAATCTATGTTTAACCCATTGAGTTTTTATTTCTATAGTTATATTTCATTTTTAGATGTTTCCCTTTTCCCTCAAATCTATGTGTTCATAGTTGTTAAATCATTATCTTTTTGATGGCATCCTTTATTTCTTCAAATGTTTTATATGTATTGCCTCAAAATTCTTTATCTTATAATTCTATATGTCCTATAAAGTCTTGGGGACTCTAAATCTGTTGTTTTTGCTGACTTTAACTCATGGTAACTTTGCCTTTTCTTTGCAACTTCTTTTGTGAGTTAGTTGCCTAAACCTACTCTGTGGCATTCTAGTGGGTCTACAGCAGGCAACAATTCTAGCAGAGAGGATTTGTATGTGCTTCTGTTAATACTTAAGGGGTTCCAACAGCCAAGGACCATGTCAGTTCTCTTTAAGGATCCTGGAGCAGCTAAGAGTTAGGCCTCAATTTGATACCTCACTGCTGGCCTAAGACTCAGTATCCCACTAGCAGTGTTACTACTAGCACCTGCCCTCAGGGCAGCCCAAACTCTCTTGGCCACCTGCTTCTCCCAGCTTTCAGCACTGGTCACAGCTAACCCTATACACCACACTCTTCCCCACAGAAAAATGCTAACAGACCTTCAAAACTGTTTTAAGACCAGCAATGCTTCAGTGTCTTGTTCATAGCTTGTGGTTCTGTAGGAGGAAGACCCCACAGAAAACTTATTCCACCAGTGTGCTAGAAACAATCTTTTAAAAACCAAATGTTTAGACTTGATACAATGGGCAGAGAGATATCTATTTTGTTGGTCATTAACATATCTTCTTTATCGAGGATATTGGGATAAAACTAATCTGAAAAGGTGCTTCATTTTCATTTTGAAAGTCAACACACATTTTTGGGGGTGCCTACTAAGTGCCTGGAACTCAAGAAACACTAGGTATTTTTGACAACACCTGGAAAATAACATTTAATTTTTCTATTCCACAATCTTTCTAGTTCTACTAATGCTATTTCTAACTTCTGTACCTCAGACCATGGTTTACTCTATATTCCTGCCTGATTGAATAACAAATATTAGACATTTAGAGGCAGCCATAAGGAAGAAGGAAACATGATTAATTTCTAAATAAACAAATGGACATAATGCAGCAAAATCCAAAATTATTAACAAACTGTTCCAGAAGTTAATTTGAAAGTTTCCCTTCCAAATAGATTGATGGAAACCTATTTGACTCATTATGAAGCAGATCACTCATGTACTTTTTCATTTAATAAATGATTACCAAGTGCCTATTATTTGCCTGGCACTGTAATAGGTGCTGGGAATACAACAGTCATCAAAATAAAGTAGTCTCTGTTCCTGGGTAGTTTACAATTTAGCCAGAGATACAAACCATATAAGCAATAGCAATTTAAATGCAACCAGGCATGAAAACAATGAAGTACAAAGTGATATAGAACCATACTATATAGGGAAGGATTAGCCAGGCAATTGAGAAAGAACAGTGAGGAATGTGGGAGAAAAGATGTGCAAACAATAGTAGTCAAGAAAAAATATATAATACTTTAGTAGAACAAAGAGAAGTTATGAGTGGTGGGATTGAAAAAAATATGGGCCCACTGATAGGAGGGATGATGAAAGGTGAGTCTGGAAGGATAAACTTGGGATAAATCACTGAAAGCAAAGTTGGAGCATTCTGATTTATCCTAAGAGCAATGGAGAGTCTTTGAAGGATTTTATGAGGTAACTTGACTATATATGCATTTTGCAGAGACTCTGACGAGAGTGTGAAGAATGAAATGGATAGAGGTGGAAGTATTGGAGTCTGGGAGGCTGTATTTTCAGTAATTCATTTGAGAGACAAGGGAGCCTTACCAAGATTACTGAGGATGGGGATGGAGAAAAGTGGGCGGATTCAACAATAATTTTAAGGTAGACTCTGGTACTTGTATGGAAGTGAGAGCACTAAGGAGAAGGACAGTTCAAAAGTTGCCTCCCTGGATTTGGCTTGATCAGCTCTCTGTAAGGGGAAATACAGCTTCAGTTGCAGCTGGGAAATTTGAATCTTAAAAACACATAGTCCTCACTGCCAACCAGGCCTCAATGAAAAAATAAAAATTAAATAAAAAAAAAACTTGCGTGGAGAAGAAGATTATCTTCATTTTAAAATTTTCGACCCAGTGGAGAGGGAAGATTCCTTATTTGTTCTCTGTCCTCACTCATGTCCAGTTGAGGAAAGAATGTGATCTCCAATATGGACATCAAGTTGGAGAAGCAAAAAAATCAAGTTGCTGTTCCAACTTGATGGAGATGATGGAAGGACAAGGAAGAACTATGGAATTGTTGCTGCCCAGGAGTTGGAGAAATCAGGGATCAGAGCTTGAGCTTAAGTCAAGGCCCTACAATTCAGCTATGTTTGCAGGGATTTATAGACTGGTAGGATGTATCCACTAGGGGCCCCTTTCATGGGGGACTAGAAGCCTCCCAGAAAAGAATACATTCCAAAACATAATCTTGCATATTAAGTAAGAAAGTTGAATTCAGGTACAGAAGAATGTTTGTAGTGTAGATGTTAAAAAGTATGGAATTGAGAGCTATAGTTTGATGGTTAATAACAACGGTTCAAATTCCAACTTCACCACATACTAGCTTTGGCCATGGACTAGTTATTTAACTACCATGTAGCCCAGTTTCCATATTTGTAAAAAGGATATCTTCCCTATTTATCTTATAAGGTAGTTGTGGGGATTAAACGAATTAATAGATAGAAAGCACTTTGAACAGCCTCTGACACATAATTCAATAAATATCACCTATTATTAACATGATTTTAGCCCAGCTTTTCATGGATTTCAGATATGAGCCCTGAGGTGGAGATGGGTGTGGCAGGAGGTAAGGTGAGAATACAATAATGAAATAACGGTCTTGACTAAAATCTCTCAAATTATTAGGGCACAAGAACAACTACTAAAGGAGTGTATGTGGTGCTGTCAGATGTGCCATGGTGCCCCTGGGTGTGGGCAGGGTTTGGAAGGAGGTGGCTCTACCTGAGCACCAGAAGCAAGCTCCACACAGAGCTCAGCCAGGGAGCCTCACTGAATGAGGGCAGGTTTCTAAAAATGTAGGTCAAAGCCATCCTCTTGGTGGGGATCATGTTTCTTAATGCTTTAAATGAACATTCACTGCCACATGATAGTTAATCTTAGAGAGACATCTTACGGTAAAAAAGTGGCTTAGTTTTGAGAAGCAAAGTACTCAGGGGCAATATGGGCAAAGTTCTCAATGTGTTCCTGTTGAAGTACGTGAAGTACATGCCACTTACTGAGTAGGAAAGACATTGGCAGACTGACAAGATGAATCAGAAACAAGGATATATTCTCACAAGAAATAAGCCCCAGGGGTCATTCTGAGTTATGGCTTTTTTTAGTGTCCATGTGAATTTAGTGTTTACTTGAATAATACTAGGATGTACTATGTTGAGCAAGGGAAAGTCTTTGCTGCAATATACGGGAAAGTTTTTCTTTTATCAATCATTCTGGTTTTTCACTTTTTATGCAAGTTTATTTTCCTTTTAGAATAATTGGGGTTAATGATTTTTCAAAATATGACTAACCTTGACTTTAATTGTCTTTTAAAAAGGTTAAAGAGTCACAGTGTTTGTTTATAAATCAAAACATGTTCTATCATGTGAAAAATTTAAAATTTGATACTTGGTTTTCATCTGAAATTTGACAATATAAGCCAAATTGATACTTTTTTAGTTTCAGCTTTCAAAGTACTTTTTACAAACCATTTTCCACACTGAATCCAGAGAAGTATTTTTAAAACTCAAATATGAACATATAATTTCCCTGCTTAAAATGCCTCAATGGTATCTATTGACCTGGGGTTTACTAGGCCTTCCACAATCTGACACCTACTTACTACTCCATCTTCAGCTCCCTCTCAGGTTCCTCTCTGCCTCTGTGCTCCAGTCATATTGGACTCACTTCTGTTCTTCAGTGTGCATTCTTCTCTCTATTCAAAACCCAAAAACAGACAGAGGCAGATTATTATAAAGTGAAATAGGTATGGTATAAGACAGTAGGCAGTGGTAGGAGTGGTGGGATCTTTGGCAATTTGGGAATCAACAGTGAAGATTCAGGTTGCTTCTTGGCTTTTGTCACTGCCAGTTTTAGATTCAAATTTCTTAGGTCTGCTTAGTCAGTTACTATTCATATGTCATCTTTTCATCTTTCAAAATGTTGCTTTTATCTCCTTTTCCTCTCACTATGTCTCTCTTTGAACTATTTTATTGTTAAATATAATACACAGTCCAAAAGATGAATAAAACATTTATGTATCTGTGGTAGCCAAACTATGACCTCCCAAAGATGTCCATGTTCTAATTCCCAGAAATTGTGAATATGTTACTATAGCAGTTTGATATTGTTCATGAATTCCAAAAAGAAATATTGATTATGTTTGTAAGCTGTTCTGTTCCTCTGGGCAAGTGATACCCTTAGATTGTATTGAATTCAGAGGTTTCACTTTTACTTGATTAAATTATGGTCAGGGCTTTGATTGGGCCACATCAGTAGGAAGTTGGGGGTGAGGACTCACAGAGAAAATGACAAGGTACAGGAGTTAGTTGGAGTTTTAATGCTGGAGCCCCAGGAAGTAAATACACAGAGAAGCAGATACGTGAGGAAAGAGAGAAGACTCCATTAGACATGGCAGAGGTCCTGGGAAGAGAGACTAGCCGTTTATCTGATCGTCTACAGCTGGCCTTGTGGAGAGAGTGGAGCAGCTGAGCATGGAGAGAAACAAGCCCTGGAAAGAGAGGAACCCAGGAAGCCTGGACCCTTGCAGATGTCTGCAGCCATCTTGCTCCAACATGTGGCAACAGACTTTGGTGAGGGAAGTAACTTATGCTTTATGACCTGGTAACTGCAAGCTTCTACCCCAAATAAATAACCTTTTATAAAAGCCAACAGATTTCTGGTATTTTGCATCAGCACCCCTTTGGCTGACTAATAAAGTTACTTTATATGGCAAATGGGATTTTGCAGGTGTGATTGTTAAGACCCTGGAAACGGACAGATGTCTTGGATCATCTTAGTGGGTCCAATGTAATCACAAAGATCCTTAAAAATGAAAGAGGAGGCAGAAGACAAGGTCACATGAGGAGCTCTTACTGGCTCTGAGGATGGAGGAAAGGGAATGAACCAAGGAATGCAGGTGGTCTTTAGATCCTGGAAAAGGAAATGAAATGGACTCTCCTCCAGAAAGGAATGCAGCTCTATTGACACTTTGATTTTAGCTCAGTGAGACCCATGTCAGACTTCTGACCTTGAGAACTATAAGATAGTATATTTGAGTTGTTTTAAGCTATTAAATTTCTGGTAGTTTGTTACAGCAGCAATAGAAAACCAATGCAGTGAAATATAAAAAAATAATTCAAAAGCTAATACTTATGCAAACATCACCCATGTAAAAAAAATTGTAACCGTAGTTATAGTGAGCAGATCTAACATATGTTTAATTGGAGCTCTTGAGAATGAGGAGAGAGGGAATTAGACAGAGGCAATATTTGAACAGATGTTTGGAAATTTCCCCAAAGTGGTGTAATACCAATCACAAATTCCAGAAGTCCAACCCAATGAATGCTAATTAGGAGACATAAAAGGAAAACTCATGTTGATACATGCCATAATGAAAACTCAGAAAACAAATGACAAAGAAAAAAAAATCTTTAAAGCTGCCAGAAGAAAAGACAGATTATCATCAAAGAAACAAACGTTTGATCAATAGATGACTTTTTCAACAGCAATAATGGAAACAAGAAAACAGTGAAATGATCAATATTCTGAAAGAATGTTTGCTAAACTAGAAAACTATACTGAGTGAAAATATTTCCTAAGAATTTATGTAGAATAAAGAGATTTCCAAGAGAAAACTACAAAAGTTCATCACTTACACTGGAGGAAATTCTAAAGGATGCACCTGAAGCAGAAGGAAAATGATTCCAGATGGAAAGTCAGAGATGCTAGAAAAAGTAAAATTAAAAAAAAGTGGTACATAGGTAGTGAATCTAAATGAATTGTGATTTTTTTTCTTTTTTTTGTTGTTGTTCTTTTTTTGGCTTTTATTTGAATAGTGATTTTATAAAACAACAATAATAACTTTTAGTGATGTTAAAAATATATAGAATTAAACATAGCATTTAAGTCACTATAGTAGGCCACATAATGGTCCCCAAAGATGTGCATGTCCTAATCCCCCAAAAACTATATGTTACCTTATATGGCAAAAGGGAATTTGCAGATAAGATTAAATTAAGGCTCTTCAAATTCAGCATATAAATGCATTACCTTCCCTCCCACCGTGGGACATGACTCCTGGTGATGAGCCTCCCTGGCACCAAGGGGTAACTACCAAGCACCAGCTGGTGATACAACTGGAAAAAGACCTTGAATAAAAGGGGGAAAAGGTAAAGACAAATGAGTGTATATGGCTAAGAGACTTCAAAGTGAGTCGGGAGGTCATTAGAGAGGTAACGCTTATGCATGTCTCAGCAGGATATCATAGATGGCCAAGGTAGATACTACCCCAAATAGTGGGGATCCTGAGGGCTCTGGAGACACCCAGGACCTATGATCATGGCAGATAGCTCCAGAGTTTGGTGCCTTGCCAGTGGCCCTACTTTGGAGTTTGTGCTCTGGAGTGTGACAGAGTTGGACTCAGATGTGACTTCTCTACACATGCCTCTTCTGTCCCTTTTATTTGAACCTATAGTTGGTGCTGGAGTTGGTAGGTATACAACCAAGAGACTTTGATCTCTGGGCTGTCCATGTACCAGCTGGGCCCTGAAATTCAACAAAGTTGCAATACCCACTCTCCAGTTCACTGGACTGACCCATGATGACTAACAAGGAGATGATGATGGACAACAACCATCCCAAGGAACTAAGAGAGTATACAACTGCAAGCAAGAAAGTCCCATCCATCTGTCCCATGGGATCAAAGCCTCCTCTCAATTAGAGGTGAAGTGGGCAGCACCATACTAGAGTCCTCAGGATTGGGGAGTGAACAATGGACTAGAGTGGACTTACTGGTATTCTACTATGGACTTGTTATGGTTCTAGCAATAGAAGAAACTATATCATTCAGGTGGAGGCAGTGGCCACTGGAGGTTCTGAGGGCAGGGAGACAGAAATGCAGGTGAAATGTGGGGGCATTTTGGGGACTTGGGAATTTTCCTGAATGGCATTGCAATGCAGATACAGGCCATTGCATGTCTTGCCATAACCTGCAGAATTGTGCAGGAGAGAGTATAAACTACAATGTGAACTATAATCCATGCTTAGTAGCAATGCTCTAAAATGTTTTCATCAATTGCAACGAATGTGCCACACTAATGAAGGATGTTGTTAATGTGGGAAAGTGTGGGAGGTGTGGGAAGCAGGGCATATGGGAATCCCCTATATTTTTGTGTAACATTTGCATAATATAAATACCTTTTAAAAATATATATATATATATTTTTAAAATTAAGGCTCTTCAAATGGGGAGGTTACTTTGCATTAGGTACACAATCACAAGGCACCTTCACAAGAGGGAAGCAAAACAAGGTGTTAATAATAGGGTGGTAAATGGCAACCTTGTATTTTCTGTAAACCCACAACTTCTCTAATTAAAAAAGAAATAAAAGAGAGAAGCAGAAAGGCCAGTGTCGGAGAAGGAGACATAATGATGGAAGCAGAGGAGAGATAGAGAACAAAAGAAAAAGAGAGACTTAAATTAGCTGTGCTGCTGGCCTCAAAAGGGCCATAAGCCAAGGAATATGAGTGGTCTCTAGAAGGTAGAAAAGGCAAGGAATTGATTCTACCCTAAAGCCTTAAGAAGGAATACAGCCCTGCTGACACCTTCATTATAAGGCTCCAGAAATGTACTTCCAGAATTTAACTCCAGAACTGTAAGATAACAAATTTGTGTTCTTTTAAGCTACTAAATTTGTGGTAATTTGTCACAGCACCAATAATAAACCAATAGAACTCCAGAAGTTATTTTTTGGTTAAAAAAAAAAAAAAGTAAAATTATTGATTAATACTAGACTTTAAAAATATTTTATTTTTAGAAATTTTCAATCATACACGAAAGTAGAAAGAGTGATTTAATGAAGCCCTTAGTATCCATCATCTAGCTCCAGCAATTGACATTTTAACAATCTTGTGTCAGTTATGCCCTACATTCATTTTGTTTTTAATGCAGTACAGTATTTTATTGATAATCATAGCCAATGTATCATTTTACCCACAAATATTTCAGTGTTCCTCTTAACTGATAAGAACTTTTAAAAAATTTAATCCCCATGCCACTATCAAAAATAACAAAATTAATAATTAATAATACTTCCTTAATATTATTGTCTTAGTTTCCTGTCAGCTAAAACAAACGCTGTACAATGGGTCATCTTAACAGGAATTTATTGGCTCATGATTTTGAGATTAGGAAAAGTCTGAAATTGAGCCATCAGCAAGGTGTTGCTTTCTCTTTTAAGACTGGCATTCTGGCTCTGGCTACCTGCCATTCTTGATCCTTTGCTTTTCTGTCACACTTGGCAGCATCTTCTTTCTCTTTCAGGTTCCATTGACTTCCAGCTACTGGCTGCTCCCCACGACTTCTCTCTCTATGTCTGAATTTCATTCTGTTTATAAAAGACTCCAGTAATCTGATTAAACCAATTCAGTTTGGCCACACCTTAACTAAAAATAACATCTTCCAAATGTTCTATTTCCAACAGGTCCATACCACATAAATTGATTAAGATTAAGAACATGTTTATCTTGGGTACATAATTCAATCCCCAACAATCATCCTAAAATGCAACTCATATTCAGATTTCCTAGATTGTTCCCTAAATGGCCTTTTACAGTTGGTTTATTAGAATCAGAACCCAACAAGGCCCAAACATTGCATTTGATTTTCTCTGACTTTTGTTTTTTTCCCACCATTAATTTTTAAAATAAATTGGGTATTTGTCCTGTAGAACATTCTGAATTAAGCTGATTACCAAATAAATTTTTCTTCTTTTCCTCATATTTCCAATATCCTGCTATTTAGACTTAGAGGCTTTACTGGATTGACGAGTGGGTTTGGTTGTTTTTTTTCCCCCCAATAATATTGCATAGGAGATATTGTGTGTTCTGCGATTTCATCATATCATAAGAATATGTCTTGTTGACTTGCTTTTTTCCTAAAATATGACAATTTTATTTGGCTCAATTAGGAGCCATTCAACATGGCTCCGATCACAAGCATATGGATTACATGAAATGTTAAGAGGATTGCAAGGATATACACAAAATTAGCACCTTTGACAGGCCAACAAACTACAAATGTCAGAAAAATGGCCTCTTTACTGCACAAAAACTACAAGCTGTAAGAAGCACCCATAGGGGGACAGATGTGGCTCAAATGGTTGGGCGTCTGTCTCCCATATGGAGGGACCTGGGTTCAATCCCTGGGGCCTCCCAGTAAAAACAAACAAAACAAAACAAAACAAAACAAAAAAAGAAGCACCCATAATTCTACCAGTGTCAGAGTTGTAAGAAGCACCCATAATTTTGCCTTTTAAGCCCCTTCAAGTAAAAGTAGGGAGGGATGTTGAATTACTATGCATTTCTAATAATTCCCCAGAGCATCTGAGAAGGGACCTGCAATAACTGGCAAACAAGGAACTCAATAATCATCCCAGCCACACCTAAGGTTTGAGCCCAAAAGGACGTGATTTTCATGGTGCTAAGATCAGATGGTGCCCACAAACAGTCTTTATCCATTGGTAATACCCATTGATAATCCATTATTTTATAATGGAATGTTTGACTTGGATAAGTTAAGGATGCACCATAAAAAAAAAAAAAAAAAAAAGAAAGAAGAAGAAACATATAACTTTCAATCCAGTAGAAGGAGAAAAATTGATTACTTAGTAATCTTTCCTTCACCCTGAAAAAGGTAAGAAAAAGAAGAAATGAAAAACAAAACAAACAAACAAAAACAAAAAACAATAAAAAACCCAGAACAGGTGGTACAAAATAAATCACAAAATTAAATGATAGATTTAAATTTAAATGTGTCATTTGTTACCTTAAATACAAGAGAACTAAATGTGCCAGCTAAAAGACAATGATTATCAGACTTCTTTAAAAGTCTGCGTATATGCTGTTTACAAGACACATATCTGAAGTGTAAGGATATAGAAACTTAAAAAAAAAAAAAGATGGAAACATATTTATCAGGCAAACACTGACCAAAAGAAAGCTGCCACAGCTATATTTATATCAGACAAAATAGACTTCAGTAAAAGAATACAGGAATTAAAATGGCTATAATTACATGCAAGAAGCTTATAAATATAATGTAGAGCTAAAGAAGCAAGACACTACAGAATGCCTACAGTGTGATTCCATTAGTATTTTGTTTAAAAGATCAGGCAAATTAAATTGTATTCTAAGCATGCATCCATGGTATAGCCGTTTGGTGGTTTGATGTAATTATGAATTCCAAAAATATATATTAGATTATGCTTGTAAACTTGTCTGCTAATCTGGGCATAATTAAGTTATGATTAGGGCGTTAACTGGGCCACGTCAGTAGGGTGTTGAGCCCCACCCCTTGGTGGGGTGGGAATCAAATATAAAAGGCAAGGTGATGGACAGAGGGAGCAGTTTTGATGTTGGAAGTTTGATGTTGGAGAGAAGGCCCCGGGAAAGAGATGAGCCATTCACCTGAGAGTTCACAGCTGGCCTTGTGGAGAGAAGCAAAGCCTAGAGAGCCTCACAGTCTACAGCTGACCTTGTGGAGGAAACAGAGGTGCTGAGCCGGGAGAGAAACATAGCCCCAGGAAGAGTGGAACCCAAGAAGCCTGAACCCTGGCAAATGTCGGCAGCTGTCTTGCTCCAACACGTGGCAATGGACTTTGGTAAGAGAAGAAATTTAAGCTTTATGGCCTGGTTACTGTGGACTTCTACCCCAAATAAATACCCTTTATAAAGACCAACCTATTTCTGGTATTTTGCATCAGCACTCCTTTTGGCTGACTAATTCACATGGTTTGTAGAATATAAAGAAAAACAAAAAAGAGTATAACATAAATGCCAAGACAGTAGTTAGATCTAGCATGAAGTTGTTGCAGTGAAGGAGAAGAGACACATGTGGACTTGCTGCTGAGGACTTGGAAATTCTCTCTCTCTCTTTTTTTTTGTAGGGGCATTAGGTCTTGAAATATCTTTTTATATTGCACTGAGTTTATTTTCTAGGGCTGCTGTAATAAAATTACCACAAATTTAGTAGCTTAAAACAACTCAAATGTATTACCTTACAGTTCTGGAGGTCAGAAGCCGACACTGGTCTCCCTAAGCTAAAATCAAGGTGTCAACAGGGCTGCATTTCTTTCTGGGGCCTCTAGGGGAGAGTCCATTTCATTCCCTATTTTGATTCCTAGAGGCCATCCAGATTCCTTGGCTTAGAATTCCTTTTTTCATCCTCAAAGCCAGTAAGAGCTTCTCATATAGCATCATTTTGACCTTGTCTTCTGCCTCCCTCTTTCACTTTTAAGGACCGCCTTGATTATGTTGGACCCACTAAGATGATCCAAGACAATCTGCCCATCTCAAGGGTCTTAACTTAATCACACCCACAGAATCCCTTTTGCCATGTAAGGTAACATAGTCACAGGTTCTGGGAATTAGGATGTGGCTTCTTTGGGAGGTCATTATTTTGGCTACCACAGATACATACATACATACATATATATATATATATATATATATTATTCACTTTTTATTATGCATACTATATTTTGCAGTAAGAAGAATTCAAAGGGAGACAGAGAGAGAGGGAGAGGAAAAGAAGATAAGAGTAACATTGTAAAAGATGAAAAGCTGATACATGAGTGATAACTAAGTAGACCCAAGAAAGTTGAATCCTAAACTGGCAGTGAGAAAAGCCAAGAAGCAACCTGAGTTTTCACTGTTAATCCCCAAAGGGTGAGAAACTTTTAGCACCTGGTACCTGTCAAGGTGGCGTGAAGGTGGGGCTGAAAATAGGATGACTGGTTGAAGCTCTGTTTAGGAAGCAGTCGGTCTACCTCTCTCACTCTGTGCATATGAACAATTACCCTCTGTGACCTCTGCAGAAGATGGGAGGCTTAAACGGAGAGGATAAAGTGAGGGTCTTGGGCAACAGCTACCACTGAAGGCCAGGTGCCTTACCAAAGTCAGGGGCTGACATGAATGTTAATATACTTAATGTTGTAACACTCAGGTTTCGCATATATAAAATAGGGACAATAAGACCCCTTTCATACGTCTTACAGGATTTAATGAGATAATAAATTTAAGTGCTTGGCACTGTGTCTGAAACACATTTAAAAGGCCCCACACCATGACTTTTTCCCATCATCATAATTATGCATTGAGAGAAATCAAGGGGTAAGCTAGATCCATTCCATTTGCCAGGACTTAATCCATCAATACCCTCAGTGAATGGAAGGTGGCTCTAAGGAAATCAGCTGAAACTGAAGAACCTGTAGAATAGAGAAGTATGAGAACAAGCAGAAAAGGCATAGTGATGGTCTTTTTTTTTTTCAAATAGAATAAAGACGGTGAATTGAAATTATTTGCATCTATGTAAACATTTATAGATAACACTATTTTTGCTTACTATAAGCACTTAAAAGTAATAAACTGATTGGTAAAATCAGTTTCCAAATGGATTTCTTGCTGTAGTGGTTTACTGAGTACATATTATTGCAAACAGGATTTTTAAATTACAAATTTTAAAAATAATGAAACAACCTTTAAGAGAGCCTGGGAAAAAATATAGGGAGAAAAGTCACTTCCCAGAATCCATAAAGTGAACACAACCATCACTGACACTTTGGAGTGTATTCCTTTCAGTCCCTTATCTCCCACTCTTGATAATCTCTTTTACATATTTGTAATTTCAGTACACATAAACTTTTGTGTTCTGCTTTAAAAAATTTTAATTAACACAAGCATTTTTACATTGCTAAATAATCTTTTAAATCACTCTACTATTTTATCCAGTCTAATATTTATAATATTTATTTTAGTTTTAGAAATTTTAAGTTGTATTCAACTTTGTATTATACAGTGATGTGATAAACAACCTTGTGCATAGATTTTTTATAATTTGGAATTGTTTCCTTAAGAGAGATCACAGACTTTCTTTTCAGATACTGAGCAATGTAATTATATAACCAGATACTTCTATTTGCAAATGATTTCAATTAGAAATGTAATTTGACAAGAAAACTACTAAAATTTAATCTACAGCCAAAGTTAAAAAATCAAACATTCTAAATAATTAAATAAAACATTTCCCATAAATTTATATCAAGGAAATGAAAAGCCCCCAAACCCATTTCAGAGTCATTTGTAAGTATTTCTAGTGATTTTTAGAGAAGATTAAAATTTATCAAACTTATAAAGAGCTCATGGAAGAATATAATTGAACTGGTTTTACATTATTAAAAAACAAATTATACACAGAGTTCTAGGACTTTCTTCAGGTTGTTAAATTTGGTTTAAACAATGTTAACATTAGAAGCTCAAAAATAGTTAAGGTTTATTGGCTACTTTTTATGATTTTTTCTTAATTATCATATAGCTGAGATCCATATAACTAATCAGATTTCTGTTTTATTTTTAAATGAGAGCTATTTCAATTTGTTGTGTCAGTTCTGTGATGCTCATCCACATCATGTATCGAAAGAAATCCCCCAAATTATTAATATATACAAACCCTAATAGGAGCCAATTAAAATGAAGCATGCTTTTTCCAATAAATAGATTTGGAATGGTAATTTTCTTTTCTTTTTTTTTCTTTTTTTTTTAAGATTTTATTTATTTATTCATTTATCCCCCCCTTGCTGCTTGTGCTCGCTGGGTCAGCTAACCACGCCATGCGGGCGGGCTTGCCTTCACCAGGAGGCCCCGGGAACCGAACCCGGGGCCTCCCATATGGTAAACGGGAGCCCTACTGATTGAGCCACAGCCGCTTCCCTGGAATGGTAATTTTCTTACTCAGGTTTCATTACCCATTTTCCCTTGTCAGCACAGCCCTGGTTTGTTCAGTGTGGCATTATTGATAGTTTGCCCTGGTTCCCATATTGGATGTATTTACCATTCCCATGTGCCTACCTGGGATTTCTCTTGACTTTTCTGGTGACTTTTTTTTAAAAATAAACTTTGTTTTTATAAAAGTTTTAGAATTACAGCAAAATTGCACTGACAGTATAGGGAATTTCCATATAACCCCCACCCACCCACTCACATAGTTTCCCCTATTATTAACATCTTACATTAGTGTAGTTCATTTGTTATAATTGATAAACCAATATTGAAGCATTGCTACCAACTAAAGTCTATTGTTTACATTATGGTTTACACTTTGTGGTGTACAGTTTCATAGGCTTTGACAAATGTATCATGTCATGTGTCTGCCATTGAATCTAATGGAGAGGCAACTCTCTTCAGAGAAATGGCAGTAGGCTACTAGGCTTGAAGGGCAGAGAGTTGGAAGTTATAGGAGCATAAACCCCCTCTTCCCACTCCTCCTTTCTCCTCTTCTTCTTTTTAACTGATGGATGACTGACTGGTGTGGGAATAAGAAAATCCAGCTCCCTTATCTCAAGTCCAGACAGCCTTCAGAGCTTCCTTGCAGAATCAGGCTAAGTCTGGGACTTTGCTTGAAATTTTATCCTTGTTTGCCTTCTCTCTCTCTCTCTCTCTTTTTTTTCTAGTGATGTTTAGAATAAGAAGGATTAGGGAAAGGTAGGTCTACTATTTAGGGATGGGGAACTAACGTTAACAGATCACAGAAAACAGGACTACTACAAAACTATTTTGTTTTCATCTTCTTCTAAAAGAATAATATTTAAATGACATGCATTAATTGTTGAATGTAAAGAGAAAACTGGAACTTGAGATGTGGGAGACTGTATTAGTCAGCCAAAAGGGGTGCTGATGCAAAATACCAGAAATCTGTTGGCATTTGTAAAGGGTATTTATTTGAGGTAGAGGCCTACCATTACCAGGCCATAAAGCATAACTTTCTTCTCTCACCCAACTCTGTGAGGGGTCTGGCTTCCTGGGTTCCTCTCTTCCCGGATGTTGATTCTCTCCAGGTTCAGCTGCTTGTTCTCTCCACAAGGCCAGCTGTAGACTCTCAGGCGAATGGCTTGTCTCCTTTCCCAGGGCCTTCTCTCCTTCCTCATGTCCAAGCTCTCTTACTTCCCAGGGCTCCAGCTCAAGACTCCAACATCAGAACTCCAACTCAAAGCCCCAACTCAGTCCTTTGCCATGTCTTTTATCTTTGAGACCCACCAAGGAGCAGGGCTCAACACCCTACTGACGTGGCCCAATCAAATCCCTAATCATAACTTAATCATGCCCAGATGAACAGACCAGTTTACAAGCATAATCCAATATCTATTTTTGGAATTCATAACTATATCAAACTGCCACAGAGACTAAGAGAAACAGCGCCACTATAAAATAATGGAAAAGCTATCAATAGTCTGTTGTTAGCCCAGGGTTTGAATCTTGACTCTATGCCTTATTAAATATATGACTTTATAAGTAAGCTGTTTGATTTTTTCCAGATGAGTATATCTCAAGTTTCATTTTCTTCATCTTTAAGATATTGTACAGCACTTACGTTTTCTCCTACCTTTCCCAACCTAGGAATTAATACCTTTAACTGTGTTCAAACTACAGGGCCAGTTTGAAATTATACCCTGATTTCTGAAAGTACATTGAGATGTGACCATAAAACTCTTTATTATTATGCTTTGAAAAAATTGTGTAGGGATGACCAAAGTCCAGAGAAGAACAGATGTCCTGACTTTTCAAAAAAGAGGAAAATAATATAGCTTGGAGATTTCTCACTAGAGAATTTAACATGAATCCCTGGGGGAAATTTCTGGAATATATTATTAAATGGATAATTCAGGAAAACAAACAATATAATTTCCAGTTAGATTCCAGCATGTGCTCCAAAAGAACAAGTAAGGCTAAACAAATTAGTTTTACTTCTGCAAGTGTCACTAGGTTGATAGATAAGGGGAATGCTATAGAAACCATGTGACCCTAAAGTATTTGACAAAGTGACAGAGGTAGGCCACCCTTACCCAGTGGTTGTTGAATGGTTTTTGAAATATGGGGTTTAACAATATGCCATCATCTATTCTTCACTTCTATATGGATTGTTTTAGAGGTGAGTCTAAGCCACTACATTGATCCCTACAATAATTTCATCTTACTGATTTTAAATCTGTTCTTCTAGCTTGTTAAGTTCATTTTGAACTTTGATTACTGTTCCCTTCCAGCTTTGTGCCAACTACGTATTTGAAAAATATCTCCACTTCCAGTGGAACAGGAGGACCCAGACGATCCCTTCTATCTTATAAATCTATTTGATGGACAAGGTACTGAATACCTTTCTTCATAGAAGGAGCATGTTATGGTTTGTTCTTTGCAAGCTATGTGACTTAGGGCATGTTACTAACACCTCCAAGCTCAATTTCGTCATTTATAAAATAGGAATAATGGTAATACCTCAGGGATTTGTGGGAGTTGACATAATATGTGCATGCTTAGGTATTCTAGAAATTTAAGATAGTATGATTATTATTAGATAGGCTATAAGGGTAGAGAAAAATGGTTCCATGTGAATTAGGATATGGAAGCAGATTAAAGTAGAGAGAAATAATTATAACAGTGAAAATTTAGGTTCTGTTAACTGTTCAAAATATTCATAGATATCTAGGACAATAAAAAATCTTAGACTTGGCATATATCCCCAAACTAATTCTGAGAAATATTGCCTTCAGCAAATTAAATCATGTAAATGCCCATTACAGTCTTCCATTCCAGGCCCCAGGGAAATTCTGTTATGGCCATGACTTACTATTTTTTAATGTAAAATCTCTTTTCTTAGAGGAAATGTAGACACTCCATCCATACTAGATCAATTGCCCAAAATTATATTGTTCCCTGGAACATCTGGGGAAATAATCCATACATCATTATCATTCCTGATCATATTTGTTACCTTTGATATTAACATTATATATAATTGGTATGTTTTTCATTATTTCCTTTATGCTTGGAATCATAACTTTTAATTGAAGACTTACAAACTTTTTTAATAAACATGAATATGGAGATTTAAAACTGTACATCTAGATTCAAAGGTAAAAATGCTATTAGCTTCAATCTAAGGTGAGGGGACAAAGAAAAGTCAAAATAGATAATTCTAAGTTGTTTTTTTACCTCAAATAATTAATTTTAATTTTTATCAAAACAATATATTCAAGTAATGATTTGGTACTAATATGCTTTAAATAACAGGACATAAATATAAGGACTATAGATTATTATGTCAAATCATAGCTGCATTCATTCTGCAATATTTTTCTGAATTCTTTATATATTAGACAAGAGGTGATCATTCAGACAAAGTTTTCTGCATGGTTCAGTCAGTTCCACAGCTTCCGTTTTTATCATCCTGTCTATTAGAAAAAGCATTTCATTCAGAAGTGCTTGCCCTGAGGCTAAGGAGGTTGTGTGGGCTCAAGAACCTGCATGTTCACACTGAGTGTAAACACATTCCCTCTGAAGGAGTTTAAAATTAGTAACAGTTTGAAAGATCTCATTCTGCTGAGAAACCATTTAAGGATTAGATTGGTTATGTGTGAAAAATGAGGAGGTGAAGAAAGAAATTTGGCGCCTAACTTCCGTTAAATGCATCTAAGATAATGTTACTTCAACACCATACATTTTCTCTTCTTTTGGGTCCTTCCTTTACCGATGATGAAAATGATGTATCTCTTTGGAATGGGAAGTTACTGGGAAGGGATTGGCTTATGAGAAAAGGTTTGCTGTATGAGATCACATCCTGTATACCCAATAAAGGTGGAGTTTACCCTACCACTCCTTGATTACATACCAAACCAATAGTTTCACATGAAACCCATGTGTTTTGCCCTTTTTGGGATTAGACACTTCTGTCTATATTCAAGGAAAGATGTAATTTGATACTCTAAAAATTAACTTCTATAAACTGCCTTTGGCTTAAAAGCTGAAGAGGATGTGTATAAAAAATCTAAACCCTTAGTCATTATTTTAGGTCAATAGTTCTCCACTGGGGACAATTTGATCCTCAAGGGGATATTTGTCACTGTCTGGATACATTTTTGATTGTCAAAATTGGGGCCAGGGTGTTATTGGCATCTAGTGGGTAGAGGCTGGGGATGCTGCTAATCATCCTACATTGCATAGCCAGCCCTCTACAACAAAGAATTATCTGCCAAAAATGTCCATAGTCCCGAGGTTGAGAAAAACTGAATTAGGTATGTGTTTTTTGGCGGGCAAGAAGGATGGGCTGTTTCTGAGCACATTCAGTCTTATTAAAAAAAACTCATAAAGCAGCAAATAACACGAGATCCTTTCCATAAGATGTTCACATTCTTCTAATGATTTTTTTTTTTTTAAAGATTTTATTTATTTATTCATTTATCCCCCCCTTGCTGCTTGTGCTCGCTAGGTCAGCTAACCACGCCGTGCGGGCAGGCCTGCCTTCACCAGGAGGCCCCGGGAACCGAACCCGGGGCCTCCCATATGGTAAACGGGAGCCCTACTGATTGAGCCACAGCCGCTTCCCAGATTAATGATTAAAATAATGTAATATGGACTTTGATAGAGCTACACAGAAGGAATTCTAGGATCACAAAGGAAAACAATGCTTAATTTTATCTAAAAGTTTGAGGAAGGCATATTATCAATAGAGGATATTCACAAGGTAAAATGTGTTATAACAGCTGCTTTCAGTTGTAAGCAATAGAAAAATCTATCTATAAAGGTAGTTCAATGGTACCCTAACTGGAAAGTCCATTGGTAAAGTGAGCTTCAGTGTTGGTTTGCTTCAGCAGTTTAATGATGTTGTTAAGGACCTGATGTCTTCCTTCCTCTTTTATGCCTTCCAGAGTGTCAAGCTTCAGTTTAAGACTCATTTTCCCTTGTGTCTATAAGATGGCTACCAAGTTATAATCAATGACAAGAGATAAAGCAAGAGTGTCAATTCCAGAACACCTTCGGAAGAGCCAGGAATTCTTTTTCACATAAACCTCACTTTATATTGTACTGGATCTAATTGGGTCACCTGAACCAACTGTAACCAAGGTATAAAATTATACTGATTAGCTAAGACCTAAGCCACAAGCTCAAAAGAGCACTAGGGATATATGGATATTTAAACAAAAATGGGAGTAGCTATTGAAAATAATAAAAACATAGTGATAAGCCAGCCACAATGTGGGAAGAACATTCAAGGCAGAGGGAACAGCTAGGATAAAGGCAGAGAGGAAAGAAAGAGCGCAGCCTCTTCAAACTCAGCCTCTAACTCTATTAATATGGCTGGAACCCAGGAGATGTGATGGGAAGTGGAATCAAATGAAGTTGGAAAGATAGGCAGGGACCGGATCATAAAAGCACCAAATGCTTTGATAAGGACTTTATTTAGTAGCCAAGTCTGAACCTTTACAGAATTTTAGGCACAGGAATAACATAATGAGAGCTGTTTTTGAAAAATGTCTATGGTGATGTTAAGAAGAATGGAAAGGAGGACGTTAACACTGTAAGCAGAGAACACTAATTTTGGGCAACTGGCCTAATACCTCTAAGTTTTATTTGTAATATGACAACAATAATACTTTCCTGCTATTAGGACTAAATGAGATAAATATGAAAAATGTTTAAAACAGTTAATGAAAAATGTTAGTTATTGTTTGTTCACATACTTGTAAGAACTAGTTTTGCATTTCATCTCCACTATTTACTGTGAACTTGATCAAATTACTTACCTTGAATAAGATTCCATTTTCTCTCTAGTCCACCTCACACAATTATTGTGAGAATTAAATGAGATTTTGTTTATAAAAAGCACAGCTTTTATAATATAACCCCACCAGTCACTATAATTATTTGTAATAGAGGAGATAGCGAGAAATAGGGAAAGTGAAGATTATCTTAGAGAATCAATAATATTTCTGATGGATTGGATAGGGAGAGCAGGAGGAAAGGAGAAATCAATTGTGACTCCTAGACTGCTGACTGGGTGGATTGTGATTCTGTCTACTAAAAGAGGGAAGCTTTGGATTCAGGTGAGGAACAGGAATCATGAAGAAAATCAAGAACTCCATTTTGGGCAATTTAAGTTGGAAATGTTGGTAAGATATCTAACTTGAGATATCAGGGAGGAAATTGGATGTGGGAGTCTGGAGCTGAGAAGCCTACACTAGAAGTACAGATGTGGAAGCTGAGGACATTGTATAGTAGTCACCCCAAGGGGAGGGTGACATCAATTCAATTGAGAAGAGAAAGGGAAGACATCCGGGAGCACTTAAGACTTAAAGAATCTATCATTTAGGATGGAGGAATCAGCAAAGATTGAGAAAGAGAAGCCAATGAGGTAGGAAAAAAGTCAGGAGTGTTTATATTTCAAGAAAAAGGAGTCATCAACTGTGTCAAACTCTGATGAGAGGCGAGTGAGGTGAGCACCAAATCCATTGAATTTGAGAGTATCCAGGCTCTGGTCCGTGGAGGTGTGGAGGTGTGGATCCAGATGGGAGTGGGCTGATACGTAAATGGGAAGTGAGGAACTGGAGACAACACAAGAAGACAACTTTAAGAAAAAAAACAACACACCAGTGATAGAAGAAATTGTTTCTTATTGCTTTTTCATTTCTACAACAAAGGTAAGCTCCCAATGAGAGCTGAGAAGTGAGGTAGGATCTAAAACAGAGTGTAAGCATATCAACATTTTTGTTGTTGCTTTAGGGTAAGAGATTTAAAACATTTCTGCCTGTTGATGGAAATGGTACAGTTAGAGAGAAAAGAGGTAATCATAGGAGCTAAGCCTTTGAGCAGACCCAAGTTCTCAGATCTAAAGTACAAGTGAGGATGTAACCTTCTTTGTACCAGAAGGGAAGAAAAGATTGTGAAGAGGCAGGAGGTCTTTACAGATTTAGAGAGCATGCGAGCAAAGAATTGTCTGATTACCTGGGTGCAGGCTTTCTTGATTCGCCTTGCTTGGCACCTTGGGTCTTTTCAAACTGAAAACTTGATTATTTTTTAGCCCTGGGAAAGTCTATTTTATTATTACTACTTTCTATTTCCTTGCTTCATTTGTCTCTGTTGTCTTTTCCTGGAATCTCTCCCAGAAGAATCAGAGCCTCTTATGTCTATCTGTCTATTTTCTTAACTGCCCTACTTTTTCTCTTTTTATTGTTTCATTTTACATTCAAGGATATTTCCTTATCTTCTAGATTAATAATTTGGTTTCCAAGCATATTACTTCTTTATTTTTATTTTTTATTTTTTTAATTATTATTTTTTTATTTACTCCCCCCCCCTGCCTTTGTTGTTTTTGTGCTCACTGTGTCCATTTGCTGTGTGTCCTCTGTGTCTGCTTGTCTTCTCTTCTCGTCTTCTCTTTAGAAGGCACTGGGAACCAATCCTGGGACCTCCGATGTGGGAGAGAGGCACTCAATCGCTTGAGCCACCTCAGCTCCCTGGTTTGTTTTGTCTCTCATTGTCTCTCCTCTGTCTCTTTTTGGTTGCGTCAGCTCTCCAGTTCAGGCCAGCTTGTCTTCACCAGGAGGTCCCGGAAAATGAACCTGGGGCCTCCCATATGGTACACAGGAGCCCAGTTGTTTGAGCCACATCCGCTTCCCGTTATTTCTTTTAAATTGTTTAATATTTTGGATGATATTTCAATATCTGAGTTTTTTTTTCTGATTGCTCCTTTACTACAACACTATTCTTGTCTCATGAATGCCGTATCCTCTCTAATTTCTCTTAGTACAATAAATTAACATTCTACTTTCTTTTTCTTTTATTCCATGCATTATCTGTTTCCTTTGGAATCATTGTTCTGTTTGTTCATTTTGATGTTTCTCTTTTACTTTCTTGGTTTTCTTCAATTATCTGATGATCCTAAGGACTGACTGAGCAGGTTTATAAATAAAAGTCTATGGAGGTTGATGCAGGTAGCTGGCTGGTGTAAGTTTCATTTGCAATTGTATAGCACTGTTTTTAAAAAAAGGCTTCTCGTGAGTGGATGTGGCTCAAGCTGTTGAGTACCTGCTTCCCACATGGGAGTTCCCTGGTTCGGTTCAGGTGCCTCCTGAGAAAACAAAAACAAACAACAAGCAAAACAAACGGGAAAAAAAATAACTCAAAGAAGCTGATGTGGCTCAGTGGTTGAGCGCCAGCTTCCCACATACGAGGTCCTGGGTTTAATCCCCGCCCCAGGTACCTCAAAAACAAAACAACTTCTTTTTAGACATAAGTCAGATGATAGGTAGGTCCTGGGTATGTAGTCCAGTCCTATCTTATATCTTATATTGCTACATTATAATGCAATCCATTTCTAACTCTCCTTTCTGGTCCAATGACTTATCTCTTTGAAAATAAGATTGAAGATCTCTTTTAATTTTTGTTTCTATTTAGAAAATAGCCCTCATTTTCTGGTCATTACTGGAACCAGGTAAAATAAAAAAAAACAAAGAAATCATGATTAAAAACACTATTGTACTGTTGCTTCTTATAAACCTCCCTGGTGATTTTTATATAGTGCCCTTTTATGTAGAGCATTTTGTCTTACAAGAAAAATTTTCACGACTTTCTTCACACATTCTATTAATTAACAAACCTGTTCTTGAGGATTAGTCTAGCACTTTGGAAGAAAATTTGCATAATTTAAAAATGAATATTCTGCTTTCATCTAATCTGAAATACACAGGATGTAAATGGGGCATCACTATTTAACAGATGTGAATTGAGTCAGAGACTCACCAGAGAGAAACTGATATTGTCAGAAACAGAACCAGGGCATGGTCTTTGAGTCCAAGCAATATTATTGTCTAGAACAGAGAACCAGAGGCCAGGGCTGGGTTCTCACTCCATTGCTCCTTGTGTGACCTTGAATGATTCACTTAACCTCTCTGCACTTAAACTTTTTATTGTCTGTAAAGCAAGGACCATAACACCTGTCTTGGACAGTCCTTATAAATATTAGAGATTAAGCACTAGACTGTCAGACTCATGGTAAACTCAGAATAATAAATATGTCAGTTACAACAACACTACAGTACTACCTACTACTATTATTTATTGGTAGTTTTGGATACTTCGGCTAAAATAGATACCATATAACTTTTGTTGATGATGATCACAAGCATATTTCTGAATGCTACTTATCTATGACAAAAGACAAAGCTAAATACCAAATCCTTAAAAAGCAGTTAGTCAATGAGATCCTGCTGAGACAGGCTCTAGAGACATCCAGAAACTATAAGTAGGGCAAACAGCTCAAGAATTTGGGACCCTGTTAGTGGGTCTTACTTTGGAATTTGTGCTCCCCAGTGTAACAGACTTAGACTTATTTATAGTTTTCCTACACATGGCTCTTCTGCTCCTTTTATTTGCACCTATAATTAGCACTATACTTGATAAATATATGTGCCAGAGACTTAAATCTTTGGTTTGTCCATATGCCAGTTGGGCCCTGAATCTCAACATAGTTGCAACACCTACTCTCCAGTTCAATGGATTCACCCAGGACCACTAACAAGGAGATGATGATGGACAATGCCCATCCCAAGGAACAGAGAGTGTCTGCAACTGCAAGCAGGATAGCTCCATCCATCTGCCCCATAGGATCTAAGCTCCCTCTCAATTAGAAGCAGAGTGGGCATCACAATCCCCAAATCCTCAAGATTGGGAAATGAAAAATGGACTAAAGTAGCTTTATTATTATTCTACTATAGACTTAATATTATTCTAGCAATGAAAGAACTCTTATCATTGCTATAAAGGTAGTATCCACCAGAGGTTCTGAGGGATGGGAGAGGGAAGAATAGGTATAATATGGGGTCATTTTGGGGACATTGGAATTGTCCTGAATGATACTGCAATGAAGGATACAAGCCCTTATATATTTTGTCATAACCTACAAAATTGTGCTGGACAGAGTGTTAATTATAATGTAAACCATAGTCCATGGCTAGTAGCAATGCTTCAATATGTGTTCATTAATCATAACAAATGTACCACACTAATGAGGGATATTGTTAATGTGAGAAAGTGTGTGTGGGGGAGTAGGGAGTGGGGCATATGGGAATCCCTTATATTTTTTATGTAACATTTATGTACTCTAAACCTTCTTTTAAAAAATAGTAATTTTTTTAAAAAGAAAAAAAAATGTCAGTTATATGATTCCCAAACCCCTACAATTATTGTTTTATGCCCTAAAGACATTAATATTATATAAAGAATTATTGTTTTAAGTGAAGCTCTGGTTCAGATGCTTCAAATTAGAGTGCACTAAAAGTAATGCTACTTCTTATTCTCTCTTAATGTTTATATGTCACAGTTTGGAGTTTTTTATGGTTGCCCGGTAAATGACATCACCATTTAGTATAAATACATAAAATGTGACTAATAAACTGACTAGGCTGTAGTGAAAACTTAAATAGTGGTTTCAACTACTTAAAAATGCTTTCCTTGCCAGTATTCATAACAGTTATTATTTAATCAATGAGTCTTTCATTTATTGTTCCTTCTTATTTGAACGGTTTCCTCTGTACCTAGTTAACCCTGTTTCTTTCAGATCTCAGCTCAGATGTCACTTCCTTAAGGAGGACTTTCCTAACTACCTCCAAACTAGGGAGAGTCCTGTTAGGCTTTGTCATAGTGCTGTGTGTCTTATTTTTATGACACTTTGTTTGTAATTATTCCTTTATTTATATGGCTACTTGATTGCCATCTGTCTCTGCATTAGAGCAAAGGCTCCACAAGGGTAGAGATACATTTCTCAACAAATAGTAGGTGACAATATTTGTTTGAATAATAAATGACTTTTAACCTTAAGACTAAAGTCAAATATCTCTAAGATAAACATCAACATTATTATTACATATTTTTTAGGAGGTACTGGGGATCGAACCCAGGACCTCGCACATGAGGAGCAGGCGCTCAACCACTTGAGCTACATCCACTCCCATTCAACATTATTGTTTGCCTTCAGAAAGGTCTTATTCACAGCAGTCTTTTTTTTTTTTTTTTTTTCTTTTTCTTTTTCCTTAAAGTGTGCTCCATTACATTAGAGCACACAGGACCAATCCTTGGCAAGCAGAAATATAGAAATTCTTTTTGGCTCACAATCAAAGAATGTATAATGTCCATTGCATTCCACACTAAACATAACCTTGGAAGCCGTCTTAAAGAAGTAAGGAGAGCAAACACCTCCAGGAAAGTATTTTTCTGAAGTATACATATAAATTACATTCCAGTGTTTGGGCCTTCCATGTGTTGTTGTTGAAGTTGAATTTGGGTTTACTCCTCGTTGTGACGCTCAGTGACATAAGTATGTCCTACCACCAAGAATTCCTATATTTCTGCTTGCCACGGATTGTTCCAGTGTCTTCTAATGTAGTGGGACAAATTAAAAAAATAAAAACTGCAATGAATGAGAATTGCTTCTAATAAATCCCTTCTAGATTAAAGAGGAAAAAGAACCCCCTAACAGATAAATGAATAAAATTAATCATGGTAAAACCACAAAAGAATTATAATACAAATATTTTAACATGGTTTTGTCAAAGAAGATTTTTATAGACATGAGAAGTTACCAAAAATAAAATATTAAATGATGGTAATCAGGTTGTAAAATTTCATATACTATAAAATTTCAGTTTTGTCAAATATATATTAGGATGATTAGGAAAAAACTATTAAGTGATGCTATTTGGGTGCTAATTGTTTTTTTTTTTTCCTTTATGACTTTCTATAGATTCCAACTTCATTAAAAATGAGCATTTATTACATTTTAAATTGGATATAAAAGGATGAATAATATTAACTCCTATTTCAGAAAGGTTCCCTTATTTAATTATTATGATTAATAAAAATTAATCATTCTTAAACCTTCTTACTTCCTTCTCCATACCCACTTCCTTTACATAAATTGTTCCTTATCTATGAAAATTAATCATTCCAAAATATAAACATTTAATTTCCCAAATAGTATTCTTTTAAATATAGCTAGATTTAACTTGATAACTAAGATCTTCTCATATATTCAGGGATGAGATAGAGAAAGGAAGAAAAATGTAGGATTTTATGATGAAAAAAGACTTCTGCAAACTACTTCATAAACTTTATAAGTGTCAGTTGATATCCTGAAATATTTATGATTTTATTTTATGCTTTTAACTATTGAGTCCAGTTAGGAAGTTCAGTGATTTATCATTGCCTTAACAATAAGATGCAAACGCCTTACAGAAATCTGGGCTCTGCCTTCCTCTCAAGCTCATTTAACACCTCTCTCTTTCTTGCTGTAAATGCTGACGTTAACCCAGACTCTTTTCTCTTCCTGGAATAGACTATTTTGTTTTCTGAGGTTTTACATTTGCTCTTCCCAGTAATTGGACCCGTTTTCCCCAGGCTTTTTCACATGGCTATGACTCAATTTAAACATCACCTATCACAGAGATTGCACGCTATTTTATTATCCTATTTGTTTATTTGTTAGCTCCTAACAGTCTAAAGTTATCTTGTTCAAATTATTTGTTTGCTTTTTTGACTGCTTGATCTCCCCAATAGAAACATGAGTTTCATGAGTAGAGGGATCTTGTTCACATCTATTGCCATAGTGCCGATAATGTTGATTGGTAGAGAGTAAGGTAGAGGTTCAACAAATATTTGTTGAACATTTAAATAAAGAGAAGTTGCTTGCCCATCCATCCCCCATGCTCCCAACCCCAGAATATAAAAGACTTGAATATAAATCAAGGCTCAGATGCACATGAAGATTAAGTAATTTCTGAAGTTTAGCCAACATATTTTCAGTTCCAAAAAGAATACAGCCTAGATGAAAGTTCCCATAAAGTAAATACCTGAGGCATTAAATCTAAGCATTATGACATATTTATTTATTTATTTATTTATTTTAAATTCTTATTTTTTAAAAATTTATTGAAGTATATCATTCATACATGAACATACATAAACTATAAGTATTCAGTAAACATCGTGAACTTACAAAACAAGCATGCATAACATCGTACAGGGCTCCCACACATCCCATCCCCCCCATAAACACCCTGCATTGCTGTGAAACATTTGTTAACAAATCATGAAAGAGCGTCGTCAAAATATTACTACCAGCTATAGTCCATATCTCCCTCCCCTATACATATTTTTTAAGGATTTATTTATTCATTTATTTACTTTTATCCATTTTTACCCCTTCCCCCTGTTTTTACTGTTTCTGTGTCCATTCACTGGGCAACTCTCTGTGTCTGTTTCCTGCCCTCTCTTCTCATCCTTCTCCTCCTGTCTTTACTGGGATTCGATCCTCGGACCCTCTGATGTGTGTGAGAGGCATCCTACCGCCTGCGCCACCTTAGTTCATGGTTTTTCGGTGTGTCTTATCTTGGTTCTCCCTTGTGTCACTCTCCTGTTATGTCATCTTGCTGCGTGACTTGCGCAGCCTGGCGGCTTCTATATTTTTCCTTTTTTTCTTTTTACCGAGAGGTCCCGGGGATTGAACCCAGGTCCCTCCATATGGGAGATGGATGCCCACCACCCGAGCCACATCTGTCTCCCTGCTATATCTCTTAAGGGTGACCAAAGATACCCAAAGTTACAGTCTTTTCCCATACAGGATGGTCATATAATAAATCAGGCTTAGTTTATAACCAGCATTCTAAAAACCAGACCCAGGGAGAAAAACTAGGTCTAGGGACACATGCATGGGTTCTAATATAGTGAATGTTTAGCCTACCCTGATTATCACAAAATCAGGTCAGCGAGAATGTTCACAGTGATGTATTGCTTAATATTTCAATCAGAAAGAAAGTCACAGGACTCCACAGCAGTCCTAATATTTATTTTGAAACATTTTTTTTTTGCGATTAATTCTGTATGTTTTAATTCTAGAGCCACATGTACAGATTACAGCGAAGAATATACTTTTTCTTTAAGGATTGCAAATATTTTCATATTTAGAAATACTTCCCTATTCTCACCCATGGATTTCTTTGTATTGCAGTTGTATTATATCTACATGGGCATAATTTACAACTATGCTCACGACTTATTTGTGGCTTGTATTTGGATATATCCTTTATTTATTTGTTCAGCCACATAGGATTTTTCCACCACAAAGGAAGCATTTGGGATTTTCCAATCTTTAATATTCTCATAATTTCTCATAATTACACTATGGGATAGCCCTATGACCCCTTTTTATAAATGACACATTAGAAAACACCTGGCAAAGAATGTTCTCAGGGTCACTAAGATCCTTCTTAATGTTCAGTGACTCACAAGTTTTAGACCCAAACACCAATAAGGGAGAAGCAACCCAACCTAGCATTATTTTAAAACATAATATAAAATTATCTTGCAGCAATAGATGTCTTGGCAAGATTCCATCTTCCTTTTTATGCAAAATACACTAATTCTAAGTTTCCTATGACACTGCAAGTTTTGTGTCAACATGCTTTATAATAATATGATGACTTAATATATGTTGAAATATAATATATGCCCAACTCTGCAACAGAGTTCACCTTCCAGGTTAACCAATTAAAAAGCTATAAAAAATAAAACTTTTTTATAGAGAGGATGTAGATTGGAAATTCCCAGCAGAACTCATTGTTTAGTGAGAAATTCAGCATGAGGTGAATGACCTATCCCTCCTGACTTGCCCTATAAAAAATAAATTATGCCACAAATTTCTCTATATTCCTCAGAAGGAGGATTTAATAAAAAGAATATAGTGAAGATTTATGATAAGGATTTAATAAAGAAAGTTCCAAAGTTTGGGCAATAAAATATTTGTGGACCAATAAAAGTAAACAGCATTCTTAGAAACAATTTTATCTGAGTACAAATTTAGCCCTGATGCCTTAAAACTTTTGTTAAATTGCATTAAATTTCTCCAAAATCCTAAATGCCTCAGAAATAAAATAAGGATTTACTGGAACTCTAAATAAGGTATGTTTTGTTAGAGTCTGACAAAGGGTTGAGTAAAGATGATGACAGTGATCTTATTCCTGAGTGAACATGCCAAGCTTCTTTTGGTTTCCCAGGCTCACTCTGAGGCCTCTAGAAACTGTCCAGTGATTTTAAAGCATAAAAAGACTTGTGGTTCAACAGAAATATCTTTATGTTTAAAAATAGATAACATAAAATGGTAGCTAGAAAAACAGTAAGTCAAAAAATCATTAAAAAAAATTAAATTCAAAATGTCAACAATTTCCTGGTGTTTATAGAGAGTTATCTCTTCAAAATTCTTAGAACATAATACATGTATCAAGACTCTTTAAGAAAGGCCTATAGTAGGCTAAATTTTTTTCAAAGCATAATTGGTTATGGAAAAGTTTTTTTCAGAACATTTGATGGGGCTTATGCTTCAAGGAATACTGTCTGGTCAGTTCTTCTGTAGTGTCAACTTTTGCTTATTCTGGAATGGATTGGCCAATTATTAAGATATACTGCCTCTTTGATTATTATATATTCTATACTGCTAATCATTCCAACAAGTTATTTCAACTAAATCATAATTAGGGAGAGGAAGAGCGAAAATGTCAAACTTTATTTGGCTGATTTTGTTTTTTTTTTTTTAGCTCTAGATTTTGGTTTGATTTGGTTTGGTTTGGTTTGAACTTGGTAAATTGGACACTTTTTAAATTGACTGATTAGTGAACATGTCCTCCCCACCTTTTCTAGCATTTTCTCCTCCCCTAACCTAGGAATTGTTCTTCCTATCTATCCTACAGCATGGGTACTATGCTGTTCCCAGAGTAAGATCCTGCTTCCTGGCCATTGTTGGTTAGATTGTAGGTGTCTACCTGACCCAAGTTGGGTCAAAAGGAATATGATATTAGACTGACAGAAAAAGAGAACAGTCACCTACTGAATGACTGCACTTCTTCTACCATCTAAACCTTGGTTTTGTTTAGCCATGTTTTCTGTCATGTGGGCCTAAAAACAAGAAAAGCAAGTGGTGAAAGTGGGGAGGGCAGAGGGAAGAGAGAGAGGGAATGGGGAAGAGGAGAGAGAACAGTGAAGCAGTTTTGCAGAGAGAAGCAAAGATAAAAGTTGTGAGAGACCCCTGACTGAGTTTAATTCTTCTATTTCAGTTGTTCTTGAGGCAGCTATAGCCAGTCCTTGCCTTCAGTGAGATATGAATCCCCTTTTTGCTTAACTAACCAGTCAGTTTCAATTAGTTATAACTAAAAGAGTTGTAATTACTTTAGCTAGGGATAAACAATTCAATTTTTGAGTAAAATCACAGGCATTATGCCTAATTATGACATTCTTAGTATCAAGAGAAAATTCAGATTTTATTTTTTAAAGTGGCATTTAATATTTAAGTCTAGGTCTTTTTAATAAGACACTATTTACAGAAAATCCCAGATAAGACATTATTTTGGTAAAACTAAAGTTTTTAATGAATTAATTAAAATATTGAAATATACTTATGTTATATAACTCTCATCTGCAATTTATTCTGTTTTTGTCATCTTTTATCCTTCCTCAGATCTGTTCCATGAAGTGTGATGGATACCAGAATACTAGGGTGAATAAGATTTTCTTACTTGTCTGATTTGCTGCAATAAATAGTGTAAATCTCAGAGAGCATTAGATTTGTGATGCATAGGGGTAGAAGACTTCATAAAGAAGGTTATATTTGAATTTAACCTTGAAAGATGTATAATAGGAAAAGGGAAGACTCATTTCAGGAGAGATACCAGCATGAAGAATGACAGAGAGGTATAAAAATGAATCACATGTTTGAGAAATGGTGGATGGACTCTTGACTGTAATGTAGGAAGCTTCAGTGATGTGAGGGTAAGAAGACTGGTTGGAACCAGATTGTAAAGGGCCATGGACACTGGAAACCATTAAATATTTTTAAACAATAGAGTGACAAAAGTCTATATGTTTACAAAGATAACTTTGGAGGTACTGTGAAGGATGTCTGTGAATGGAAAGAAAATGGACAAAAATCATTATTGTTGATTATTTAGACATGATGAACCACCAAACTAGGGCTATGACAATGGAATTAAAAAGAAGGGCTGTATTTCAGAGGTACTTTGAGGTATAATAAACATGACGTAATAACTGTTGAGAATTTTATGTTGATAGTGAGAGAAAGAATAGTTTAAATCTGCTGAATTCCATCAAAAGGTGTATGGCAGTGGTATCAGAGATAGTAATACATGAATGAATGGATGAATAAAGAAGGTAAGTTAGTTTTAAACAAGTCAGATTGAAATGCTTGGGGACCACCCAACTCCACATGTACAGTAGGCAGTTAGAGATAAGGTAATGGATATTCTCCCTGTTATAAAAATAATCAGGGCTAGAAATGGAGACACAGAAATTATTACCCTTGCCTGAGGAACAGTCAAAATAGAAGGGAAACCAGGAGGGAGTAGTTTTGGAAAAGATAATGGAAAGCAAAGTTTCAATAAGACAGTGTGAAATAGGCATTATTGAGGTCAAGCATGATGAAAAATGAAAAAGTCTAGTGGTCCAGGCATTGAGAGCTCTTCAGTATGTTCTGCAAGAGCATAATCAGTGGCGGGGTCAGGGAGTATCTGCTAGAGTCATCTGCTACATCTTAAGGAACATTTCCTCTTTTCTGTGAAGTAAAAATCTTAGCTTGTAAAGCTACCCTCCAAGGTTCCCCAAAGGATTCAGAATGTCTGTATATGTCTGTAAGACTGGGTTGGAAAAGACACAAAGTAGTCTATTTGCATAGGCGACTGAGGGACCACTGAAAGAGAACTCATTCCTAAGAAAGAATGAGTCAATCCCAAATCAAAGGGTCAGTGTCATAATAGAAGGGTAGTTTTGAGCAAAGCTGGGGATGTGCTGCTGAGCCTGTCCTTTTATTTCACCCTTATCCCCAGGGACTTGTAACAGAATCCCAGAAAAGGAGACAGTAAAAATAAAAGACATTTATTTAAGATTTGGGGAGGAAAAGGTGGCACTTTCCTGTATCCCATGCAACATAGTGTATCGAAGCTATGGGTTAAGAGATATTTCCTACTTGTGGTTACCTTTGGAGCAGGCTGAGACATAGACTAGGCACAGCACTTGGAAAAGAGAAGAAACAAGAGAGTGTTACACTCAGAGACAACACGACAGCAGCCAGATCAGAAAGGGAGGGAAAGTCTTGTGGGACCAGAAGGCTAACTGTGAAGCACAAATGTGACAAATTCAGATGCCTCCAAGTGCGAGATGGAAGAATCTAGGGTCCCTACACTTGTGGCTGAGAGGCCCAACTAAGGCTATGACAATGGAATTACATTTTGTTACAATTTATTGTCATGTCCCTAACTTTGTTTAGTCTGGGGAAATGTTCCAATTGCCATATATATATATTTAATCTACCTATATGTAGATACCATCAAAGAATCACTTTAAATAAAAATAAGAGGATCATGCCACTTCCCTTTCACCCAAATCAGGAAGAACTCATAATAGACATTTGATATATTCTATAGGAATTACACACTTGTAAATAAATTTTGGCTTTCTCATTGATGTACTTTATTTCAGTGTTGCCCTGCTGGAAATTTTGCCTTCTTATTTAGCAGGTCCTTCAGAGTCTTTAGTGTTAAATTGCATTGTCCATTGGATGTCTCTATGAATAGTATTCTGGAAAGAAATATTCAGTCCATGTATTAAGAATTTATTCATCAGGAATGGTTTAAACAACTTTATATAAATTGTCTGATTAATTCCTGCAGCAATTCTTAAAGGAAAGTATTATAATCTCGATGTAAAAAATTAAGACTTTCAAAAGTGAAACCTTACCTAGGGTCACAGAGTTAATAAATAGGAAAGCAAGCATTTTAACCCAAGTTTGTCTAACCCTTCACTGCTTTGCCAAATAATGCAGTCAGAGCAGTCATTAAAGGTGACTCAGGTACATAAAATTTCAATGTTGTTACATTGTAATATTCATATTCACATAGTGCTTTATACTGTTCTGAGATATTATACTCCATCATTTAGATTTACTGGAAGCATCAATTTCTTTACATCATTCAAGGACTCTACTCAGAAGTCACTTCCACCCTTAATAACTAGCATCTCTTTCATTTTGCTCTTACTTCTCTAGAGCCTGAAATTCATCCCATCGTACCTGCTTCTAAGAATTATTAACTCTAAACTTCTTTGGTAAAATCCTGAAATATAAATATCATTATTAGTTTCCTCATTTTCTCTCATGTTGCTTTTCAACAAGTTAGAGATAACATTGTAACCATCAGTCATTGCAGGGCTTTGGATAAATCTCACAACTATTATACCAACTCCACACAAATAATACATTAAAGTAATATGAAGTGTCTTAATTTGTGTAAATAAAGAATTTCAATCTCCACAATATTCCATCACATTCCATTTTGTGTGGACCCAGCACAGGGTAGAAGTCCCCAAATAGCAAATTACTAAACTTTAATAGTAAAAGCTATCTTTATTTACATGACTCAGTTGGGGAAATGTTTAGTATTGCACCATACACTGAAGGTTAATATAAACTAGGGCTGGGTTAGATCAGAGAGAGGAAATGAATTCCAGAGTGAAGCAAGGAAGTAGAGAATGACATGTGAAAGATTACCATCAAATTAGAAAATTATCTCTTTTGTTGCTATCTAAGGAGGAAGGAGAATGAGGGAAAAAAGAAGGGGAATATAAACAGCTGTGACTAATAATAACAAAGCAAAACATGTAAGTAGCATCTCAGAGTCACATTAGTTTAACTTCGCACGAAACAGGGGAAAATCAAGAAATAAAATACGGAAATAGGAAAAATCATGTTACAGCATCTTAATTTTATTGTTAAAGATATTTAACCTCTTCAGTTTCTTTTCTTTTACTTTTTTATGCTACTGGATTTCCTAGCATAGTTGCAGGATTCTTGAATACTTTTAATAAAATGAAAATTACAGTAGTCTTAGTATTTTTTACATGTGGTAAAAATTTTTTTTGTTTTTTTTTTTTTTTTTTTGGACTGCTCAATATCTTGCTCTATTTCTAAGAAGAGATTTACTTATAGTGAATTAATCTTTCCTTCCTTTGATACAATCTTACTAGACAGCAGTCAGATGCTATGCTCTCCCTGACCAAAGGTTAAACACGTTTTGATCATTTAAAAAGTACTATCAGAGACTTCTGTGTCTGGGTGTGTTCTAGGTGCTAGGTTTTGGCCTTAATTACAATTAGGCATTTCACACAAATTATGTCAATTAGATGCTATTACTCGGTAATTCAATCTTGAACAGGTTGGAGAGTTGGAATCTATTCATTCTATTGGCAATGTCCTAACTCTCTACCCCAGAAAGTTCTATAGTTCCTACATTTTTGCTTCCGAAGATTTGTTTTTATTCCTGGGTTTAGATTCCATGCTCTGGCCTTCCAATACATTTCTATTGCTTAGTAAGCCAGAGATGGTTTCTGTAGCTGGCAACAAAGAACTCAAGTTGACCTTCCAAATGTGACCAAAGGGAAGCTAACTATTTATTCATTCAGTAAAAATATATTGAGTATTTACTATGAGCTAGACACTGTTGTCAGATATTTGGGTGGTAAACAAGAAAAACTTGGCTCCTTTCTTCAAAGAGCTTTGTTTTCCTGACATCATGGAAACTAAGTGGAGCTGTAACATTCTGGGAAGAATTAAAAATCATGAATGTGAAAAAAGTTCATGGGAAGTGACAGTGAGGAATCAAGGCTTTGGGGGTATAATAGGGAATGAGGGTAAGGCTGTATGGCTAATTAGCTTTTTTCTTTTTTTAAAAGGAGCTATGTGTGTATAATAATAAAAATAGCTATGTATTTATCTATCTATTTATTTCTCAGATCTGCTCAACTTTCTATACATGATAACTCTGCTTTAATTCAGGCTCTTATTACTTATTGCCTTATGTATTAGTTTCCTCTAGGCTAGTGATACCATTAATCTGAAACCACCCTTCTCCCCACTGGTCCTAACCCAACTAACTCCACACCACACTGCTTACAGGATTGTCTTTGTAATATGCAAATTTTTCACATTCAGCTTCCTGCTCAAAAATTTTGGGTAGCTCTCCATCGCCTTACTAATATATGACTTGCATGCAAATGACTTTAATGATAGGATAATTCATACCAATGTCCAATTTCATACCTTGACACATCCACAGCACACTTTCATTCCATCCCTTCAAAATTTACTAAAGCTCTTTGATTTCATCTAGCTCTCTTTGTTCTTGCTAACCCCCTCAACTCTATTTCTGGGGTAAAAATCAGATTCAGTTAACAGTTATTACTATATTGTGGTATCCATATTATAGAATGGATGGATTAAAAAAAAAAAGATTTAAATTTTGCCACATTCAAGAATTAGAACTTCAAAGCAATATATGTAGTTGTTGTCTTTGCCTTCATCCAGATGAAACATTCAATTCTAAAATTCATCATTGCTATCTCTGTTAGATACTAGAGTAACAAACCCATAAACTAGGCATTGGGTGAAAAAGATCTCAGTCAGTAGAATCATGTATATTATGACTTCAAATTCTGCAATAAATTTCACCACCATCTATTAAATATTATAGAAAAATTAGCCATTATAAAATTATACCTACTACCATTTTGTTTTCAGATTACCAAATTTTAAATCAAGACTTGTTCTCAGGGAGGCGGATGTGGCTCAAATGGTTGGGCATCCGTCTCCCATATGGAGGGACCTGGGTTTGATCCCTGGGACCTCCTGGTAAAATAAAGAAAAATATAGAAGGCATGCAGGCCACCAGGCCCCGCACATGGGTGAGTCCCCCGGCCCCATGTGCGGGCATGCCAGGCCCTGTCAAGCCACGCAACAAGATGATGACATAACAGGAGAGTGACACAAGGGAGATCCAAGACAAGAAGCACTGAAAAACCAGGAACTGAGGTGACGTAGGTGGCAGAATGCCTCTCTCCCACATTGAAGTTCCCCAGGATCAAATCCTGGTGAAGATAGGAGGAGAAGGATGAGAAGAGAGGGCAGGAAACAGACACAGAGAATTGCCCAGTGAATGGACACAAAACAGCAAAATGGGGGGGGGG
>JAKSZT010054304.1:26652134-26722078 GCA_026826555.1 Tolypeutes matacus
AATCCCCATTGTCTCCCAATTTTTCATTTAATTTTCAAAGAAGGTTTAGGTCACAGCAAAGTCACACATGGAGTGCCGGAGACTCCCAGATACCAAACCACACCCCTTCCCCACCCCATATTAACCCCCCCCCTTTATTTTGCATGCTAGCATTGTTATAACTGTTATACAGAAAGCAAAATATAGCAACTAAACATTGTCTATGATTTAGAGTATAGTTTACAATTTAGATGATAGTTCAATAATTTTGATGATATTTACCATGTCCTGTGTCCATTACTGTAAGGTAATGAAAAACCTTCTCCATGACCACCGAACACCCCATTAGATCTTGACTGTTCCCTTCCCCCCAGCCCCCCAGGGCCCATGATACCACCCTATCCTGACCCACGGAATGTCAAGATTCACAGTTACATGCCCTGGGAATTTGAACCTGCCCTTCCTAATCCACCCACCCACCAGTGCTGCACCACCAAACCCAGGAACACCACCACCCATCTGCCCCATCCCCCAACATGCAACCACACTCTGTCCCTTTACCATAGATTATGTCCATATGGGTGATGGCTCAAAGCCTGCTCTTCTCTTACTCTCCCTTGTTAACCTATCTTTCAGACAATGGTTCTCAGAGTCTGCTCACTTTCCTCAGTTCAGAAGAGTGAGGTCATACAAGGTTCATCCTTCAGTGCCTGGCTTGCTTCACTCAACCTAAGGTCTTCAAGATTCATCCACGTTATTCCATGTGTTAGCACTTTGTTCCTTCTTACAGCTGAGTAATATTCCATTGTATGTATGTACCGCATTTTGCTTATCCATTCGTCTGTTGATGGGCACCAGGGCTGATTCCAACTTTTGGCAATGGTGAACAATGCCGCTATGAACATTGGTGTGCATATATCTGTTTGTGTCTTTGCTTTCAGTTCTTCTGGGTATATACCCAGCAGTGGAATTGCTGGATCATATGGAAGATCTATTGTTAGTTTTCTGAGGAACCGCCAAACTGTCCTCCACAGTGGCTGGATCATACCGCAGTCCCACCAGCAGTGGATGAGGGTTCCTATTCCTCCACATCCTCTCCAACATTTAGTGTCTCCTGTTTTTTTAAAAGCTGCCATTCTGATGGGTGTAAGATGGTATCTCATTGTAGTTTTGATTTGCATTTCCCTGATAGCAAGCGATGTTGAGCATTTTTTCATGTTTAAAATGGATAAAAGTAAATAAATAAATCTTAAAAAAAAAAAAAAGAATTGTTCTCTTCTTTAACTGAGTATCAAACTGGTCAAATTTATTAACTTACTATCAAGTGTACTACCAAACTAATCAGACAACCAAAAAGTCAATTAGTAAGTGTTAAAACGGATACTGAAAAAAAAACCAAAAACAAAACAGATACTATACTGTGGATGATAAGGAGTCATTATGATTATCATATCTAATAGGTCAATTGATATTTCCAAGATTTTCTTCACAGTATGGCCTAGTGGTTTAGAGTGTAGACTTAAATCACATTCTAATCTTACTAACAAATCACTTAAATTTTCTGTTTCCTCATCTTTAAAATGGAATAGTAATAGCACCTACATCATATAATTATTGTGAGGATTAAATTACTTAATAAACATAAGGTACTTGGAAAAGAGGCTGGCATGTAGTAAGCATTTAGTAAAGGTTATCTGTTATTACTTTCTGTTACTTAAATGAACTCAACGAACATCATTTAGAGCTTCTGGGAGTTTTAATTAAATAGAATACTCTTTAACAATACTAATAAAATGTACAGTAAAACGCAAACAAATGGAAAAAGTCAGTAGTTATCATAGGATGGGCAGATGATAGTGGATCTAAAGAGCTACCTTCTTGTCCCAAGACTAAAAGTAGGAAGGCAAAGAACTTCATTAACTATGTGAATATTAGACCTCATCTTGAAATTTTGTTTTAATAGAAGCTGAAAAACAGCTGCTAAATCAACACATTTGAACAAAACCCAGCAGTGTTAGGATGATCATTGGTCAGTCCTTGAATAAAAGCCATTTCCAATTACTGACCTGTGGCACTGTTGCCTTGTCTCCTAATGCAAACCAGCTCCTTGAACTAGATGTCTCCTTAGGTGTTATGGAGTTCTCTGCTTTCCATGACCATTTATATTTCTTAATTTTTTCAAAAATTTCCCTTTTTCTCTAAATTATAGGGTAATTTCTTGAGAACAATTTCTCTACTATAATTTTTGACACTAAGTATTTACTGTCTCTGGTATCATCTTAAATTACACATTTATAAAAACATCTTGAATTCTTCTCATTTTTCAGCTCATTCTCATCTCCTGACTGCACTATCCTGTTGAATCCTGGTGACAAAATGAATCAGAAATGCTCTAAAATGTTTTTCTTTTTCTTGAAATAGATCTTTTTTCAAGAGTAGCAGTTCTCTGGTTCTTCTGTGTGATCTCTTTGAAGTGCTGTGGCTTTCAATGGTCATGCCCTGGGAAGAAAGCAGTCCTGGGACATGTCCTGGATTTCCCCTTTTTAGCCATTTTCTAACAAACTCTGAGTAACTTAATCTCTGTAATTCAGGCTTTACCAAATCTTAGGTTAAAAAGAAAATCAACGTTTTTACTTATAACTTAATTGGCATAAGGAGGAAACAATGGTTTTGCTTACCTCCAAAAAAGCATGAACAGACTTTTTATTTTTCAGGTTAATTATAACAAGAATTAGAGAAGTCATAGTTGCAGCCGGGGGTGGGGGTGGGGGGTGGGGGAGGAGGTAACTATTGTAAAGCTTAACACCATGAGTAAATACAATTCTCTGTAAGAAATGAAACACATTTATGGTTGCACAGTTAAAAGTTATATAGTAATTAACACTGCCAGAAGAAATTCATATGAACAAACGCCTCAGTTTTATGATAATGAAGATAAGTGTAACCTATTAAGAAAGGAGTTCCACCTTTAAACTGGCTATTGTTTATATTTTTAGGTTTTCAAAGTATTAGTTGCATATATAATTTCTAGCTTTTATCCTTATTTATGCAAGATATGATGGCTAGCTCAGGTCATTGTTATTTTTTATTTTAATTTTTAACTTTCATAGTCCAAAATTTCTCTAATAAGTTTAATATTATTAAAAATGGAGTTCTCTAATTTTAATCAAGACCAAATTTAAATATTGTGGGCCTATAGCAATTCTATCCATTTCAAATTATGTTGTAACTATTAAATGGGATGAGACATAGCACAAATAATTATACCTAGTAGGTGTTTAATAAATATTATTATTATTATTGAAATTTTAATCTTTCAAAGGATTGCCCAATTAGAAGTTGGATAGTTTCCCCCTCCATGTAAATCTTTTTCTGGTCTAGACTGAAAGAGGGAGGAAAAAAGTAACGCTCAGAGTAAATAGACATTATAATTTTGGATGCAAAACTCCTTATCAAGTGTTACCATTTGCTCCAGGAATAAGCCTTGGTGGCAACTGGTTTTCTGCTTATCCTGTCAATGGTGCCAGATACACATCTTGTTAATTTCCAGGAGCTGCAGAGGTGATCCAAATGCTCATTTACAGAGACCTGAGGAAGGCAAATAAGCATGATCTTACCCACAAATCTTGCCACCTATCTTTAGTTCAGGGACTGCCTGAATCAATTGAGAAAGAATATAAGATCACTACAAAATTTCAAGTCTAAGTGACTGGGGAAATAGAAAACTCATGAGCAGAAACAGTTTCATTTCTGTATAATTTCATATAATTCTCAATAAGAGAATTAATAGTCTCCCCTTAATTTTGACAAGTTTGACAACCTAAGAAATATGCTGTGTTTAGGTTGTGACTACAGAAGCCTGTCCTACTTATTTACCATAAAGGGTAAAATGATAAATAAGCTTTGATGCATTGTGTAATAATGTTCTTATCAGTTAAATGTGTTTAACATGAAGCCTTACATTACTGTTTTCTCATATTTCAAGAAATCTTATTGTTTATTGATTGAATAAAGTGCCACAGCTTTGTGACAGAATTTAATAAAATTCCCTTTAAGAGGGTGGCTTGTTATATGAAAATCTCTGATTTGACAAATCTTTGAGAAAATCAATAGGATGATGTGATTACTTTCTGAACATTACTCTATCAGAATTTCTAGAAATAGTAGCACATTCCTATTTGTTCAGGGTTTCTCCTGTACTTTTCTTGAGATTCACATAAGTTAGATATAATCATGTTTGTTGTTTAGCATTCAACTAGCATTTTTTTAAACACCAACTATAAAAATTTATTATTGACTTTCAGGTACTATACAAACAGTTAAGGAGCTGCCAGTTTAGTTTTGACTTCATTGGACCAATGGGCTTATCTTTCTCTCAATATTGATATTTGAGAACTGATTCAGGAATATGATTCAATTTAGCCAATTATGTGTTTAGCCTCTTAAAAAGAAGATTTTAATTAAATAATGGTCAAATGGGAGGACTTAGTTCCTTATTCTCTCACTACTCACTTCAATACAGGATATTATCTTTTCAGTCAAGCACAGAATTTGCATCTTCCCCCGAATGTTTAATCAGTTTTCTTTTTTCTTAAATTAATCCCAGTGTTTTATAACAATGCTAAGTACAAACTGTTTTCAGTCATTCTGAATCTTTTTCTATGTCCGAAGTTCAACTTCAGCACTTAATACTCCTCACATTGAAGACAGCAATCACCTCCTTACATTTCAATATGGCCAGTCCTTGCACAAACTACTTTATTTCTCCTTTAGATATGGTAAAACCTCTTTCTTTCATCCTTAATGTGAAACACTAAGTCAAATTCTCCTTTTATATGCTCACATAGCATCCTTAACTTTTCCCGAAGTACTTAATAAAATTGCAATTCATTCATTTATTCAATAGATACTTATTGAGTATTTATTATGTGTCAGGCACTGATCTTGGTTTATTCAACAGGGAATAAAACAGATATTCTAGTGTGGGGGAGAGATAATTTACTAGATAAATATGTGTATTATATGTTATCCAGTGAGAGGAGTTAAGGAGAAAAGGTAGGACATAGAAATAAATGTAATTAATTATTATTTGACACATGATTGCCTTCCCCAGGAAACTCAAGACTTATAAGGACAGGAATCATGTCTGAAACATTCACACATTCACAGCCTGTATCTACAGGACCTAGCAGGAGCAGGCATATCGTAGGTGTTCAGGAAATACACATTGAATGAAGAGATGCTGCTACAAACTCCTGCTTTTAAAAACACATATAGGAGTGGTTGTAGCTCAGTGGTTGAGCACCTGCTTCGTATGTTCAAGGTCCCAATTTCAATCCCCCATACCTCAAAAAAAAAAAAAAAGTAGAAAAACATTTTGGAAAAGCTAGGTCATTGACAGTGCAACTCACTGTTGTTGTTTTGTTTTAGTCAGTCAGGAAGAGTTTATTTTGCTTTTTGGCTCAGAGGAGAGTGAGGTGCAACTCCCTTCCGTGATCTGGTGGTCCAGCATCTGGGTTCACCCAACACCAGCCTCTTCCACCACTTCAGCTAAGATCTTCCCCCAAGGAGCTCAAAGTGATGTACCTGAGGTGTGCTGGTAAGGAAATTGGTGCCATGTCTGCCCTGGCCCTCAAGATCAGCACCCTGGGTTTGTCTCCAGAAAATGTTGTGATGACATCACCAAGGCAACTGGTGACTGGAAGCACCTAAATATTACAGTAAAAGGGAACATTCAGAACAGGCAACCACAGATTGAGGTCGTACCTTTTGCCTCTGCCCTGATTATCAAATCTCTTAAGGAACTACCCAGAGACAGAAAGAAGCAGAAAAACATTAATCAGAGTTTTATAAAAACATCACTTTTTATGAGATTGTCAACAATATCTGACCTATGTAGGGAACTCTCTGGAACCATTAAAGAGATTCTGGGGACTGCCCAGTTTCTGGGCTGCAATGTTGATGGTTGCCACCTTCATAACATCATAGATGATATTGACAGTAGTTCAGTGCAATATCCAGCTAGTTAAGAACTACAAAGGAAAACATTTTAATAAAGAATCACTTGAGGAAGGAAGGAAGGAAGGACGGAAGGAAGGACAGAAGGAAGGGAGGGAAGAAGGAGAGTGTATTCCAAAGCCTTATGGAGAAAATTCAGAGAGCAAGAAAAGAAAGGAACTATATTAGTTTAGTCCTCTTAGGTGCCAGGAATTGCACAGGATGCTTTATATCCATGATTTCATTTAGTCCTTTAGTAACTGGAGTTGAGAGTTATTGCTCCTCTCATTTTAAAGAGACTATGGGACCAAAGTTCTGATTTGTTGGGAAGGGTATTTTTAAAGATTATCCTTTAGCCAGACTAGCAATTATAATTATTTCCACCTTTAGCGTAACTTCTTGCCAGATAAATTTTCATGTCTGAATTTTTCATTTAAAGTTATAAAATTGCTTCCATATAATTGGAACCTCCTTTTATTTCCAATTAGACATTCATGTAGCACTTCCTATAATTTGAGTAGAACATGTAGTACTTACAAATGTGAGCACGAAAATATTCCTGTTCTCCTGTATCAGTCAGTTTCTCTTCTGAGCAGTAATATTTGATTCATTTTTTTTCATGACTAAATGTTAAGGAATACAGCCTGAAACCTTTTCCATTTTTCTGATTAAGCTATCTGTCTTCAGATCCTGATTAGGAAACTATGCTATATAGTTGAACATTATATCGTAGCATTGACTAAGGAAAAAATTGGCAGGATTAAGGAAACCATCAACCACAGAAAGTGAATGGGATTTCCCCTTATCTCAAAGCTTTCTGGCTCAATTAATATATAGAGACAGGGTTCAAGGAGTTGATGTGTGAAGTCAGTTTACGAAGTAATAGTTCAGTATGAATTAGTGCCTGGAACAATAAAGAACGTGGGAATTAATACAGGAGATTCTGGAATTTTTTAGAAGAAAAGATGATGGCATCTGACTTTAATGTGAAAAGAGGTTGGAGTTAGGAATATATATTGGTGGTTTATTATGATGTGGAAGTCAGAAAGCATTGCAGGAAGTTTGTGTGTAAAAAAGTTTTATTACAATTTCTTGCACACCTTAGAAAGTGTCATTTTCTTTTTCTTTACATAGTAAGTACTCCCTGAAATGGTTTGGATTGAAACTTATTAGCTTCTAAAATATTTTGGTTTGAGAGAAGAATTGTCTCCCAGGTGGTATCTTTACAGGGCCAACAGCTGACAGAGGTAATATGTTAAAAACTGTGAGCTCTAAGAAGGAAGGGGCCATGTTCAGTCATTTCTTTTATCCTTAGTTCATAAACAGTGGCTGACATCAAGTAACTGAATATATATTTGTGAAACTAATGAATAATGTTATGCCATGCAGTGATTCTTAAAGTGTGGTCTGGGAATCCCTGGGCATTCATGATGTCAACATCATGTATAGATAAAAAGATTCATTTAAAGTATGAGATAGACAAATGGATTTTAACATAACACTATGAAAAATTGATATGGTTTCAGAGCCTACATTGCAGACCAAATTTTAGAAACTATCATTTATAAATTTTTGATGTAGTATTAAAGAAGAATATCCCAATTATCTGAAAAAGCTATTAAAATAATCCTCCCCTTTCCACCTACATATCTGTCTAAGGTTAGGTTAGTTTTTTTTTTCATGTACTGCAACTAAAGTAATATTTTGCTATAGATTGAATGAAGACGCAGATAGGAGAATCCATTTATCTTCTCTTAAACCAGACATTGATGAGATTGTGAAACAATACCTCTCTTCTAACTTTTTTTTTTGTTTTTGCAAATACATTTTTATATATTTATCAATATATTATGATATATTTATATATTTGATAAACATATAATTGATAAAAAATGTTTATCAAATATGTTATTTGTCAACATGAGTTTATTTTTATTTTTAAATGAATGAATGAATATTTAAATTGTTCTGTCTTAATTTCCAATACAATGACTTTATATATAAATATAGATTAGATAGATAGAAACCCACATAAGTAAAAGCTTTTTTTTTTTTTTTAATTACTCAATAATATTAAAGAGTGAAAAGTGGTCCTGGGACCAAAAAGGTAGAGAACAGCTGATACACAGCTTAATAATTTTCATATACATTATTTTATTTTCATTTCAAAACAACTTTGTGAAATAAATAGTTCCAATGTTGTATCTACTTTTATACTGTTTACTGCTTTATCCTCAGTGTTTGAACTTGCCTGTATATACTAGCCACTCAATAACATCTGTGGAATGAATGAATATACACAAACCTCTTCTGTCCCTTCTATTTGAACCTACAGTTGGTGCTGGAGTTGGTAGGTGTACACCCAAAAGACTTGAATCTGTGGGCTGTCCATTTGTCAGCTGGGCACTGAGCCTCAGTGGAGTTGCAAAACCTACTCTCCAGCTCATTGGACTCACCCAGAACAACTAACAAGGAGGTAAGGATGGACAACCACCATACCAAGGAAACAAGAGAGTCGACAGCTGCAAGCAACAAATCCCATCCATCAGCCATATGGGATCAAAGCCTCTTCTCAATTAGATATAGAGTGGGCATCACCATCCCAGAATCCTCAGGATTGGGGAATAAAATATGGAATAGAGTGAACTTACTGGTATTCTAGTATAGACTTATTGTGATTCTAGCAATGGAAGAAATTATATCATTGATGTGGAGACAGTGGTCACTGGGGGTGCTGAAGGCAGGGAGAGGGAAAAAGAGGTGTAATATGGGGGCATTTTCAGGACTTGGAATTGTCCTGAATGACATTGCAATGACAGATACAGGCCATTATATATCTTGCCATAATCTATAGAATTGAGTGGGAGAGGGTGTAAACTACAATGTAAACTATAATCTATCCTTAATGGAAATGCTCCAAAATGTGTTCATCAATTGCAATGAATGCACCACACTAACGAAAGAAGTTGTTAATGTGGGGAAAAGTGGGAGGTGTGGGGAGTGGGGCATATGGGAATCCCTTATATTTTTTATGTAACATTTTATGTAATCTAAGTATCTTTTAGAAAAAATAAAAAATATATTTAAAAAAAAGAAAATAGGTTAAAGGGAATTAAGTCAGTTCCTACTAGGTACTGAGAACTGTACTAGGTATTTTATACTCAACATATTTATATTCATTTTATTCATAGTCATTATATTCATTTCACTTAATTTCTATAAAACTAAGCAATCAAGAAAGTATTGTTGCCCCATTTTACAGATGAAGAACTAATGATTTTTGGACCCATATTATCCAGTTAACGAGTGGAATTCTGTTGCTAGAACTCAGGTTTCTTGACTCCTATCATCATTCTCTTTCCATAAGCCTCTGATATCTCCTCTAAGATGGAGTCCTTCTCTAAGAAAGGAGTGTGTTTGTGAAATGAACCTTCCGTAGGTATAATGTTTCTGCTTTTAACACAGGGGTCAGCAAACTATGGTCTGTCAGCCATATCTGGCCTGTGAGCTGAGAATGGTTTTTACATGTTTAAATTATTGGGAAAAAAAATCAAACGAAGAATATTTTTGTGATCCATGAAAAATATAGGAAATTCAACTTTGTGTGTCCGTAAATAAAGTTTATGTCAATATAAACTCAGCCAAGGCCATTTGTTTTTGCCTTACCTACAGCTTCTTTTATACTGAATTGAGTAGTTGAGACAGAGACCTTATAACCTGCAAAGCCCAAAATATTTTCTCCCTTGATCTTTACAGAAAAGATTTGTTGTGTTTATTTCTCTCAAAAATTTCCTTCATTTGAAATCAATGCAGAAAAAGATATTTCAGTGAATTAAGTTATCATAACTTCTCTTCATGCAGTTATTTGCCACACATTTATTCACTGTGAAGGAATGAAATTTTGAGTAAATAAAGGACATTTTTATAATCTATTTTTAACTTAGGGTATATGGTTGTATTAAAATGGCTCAAATGACCAAATTCACATTAATCAATGAATCATTGGGACATTTGGCTCTTTTAAAATGGCTTTATCTGAGGCACTGTGATAATTTGAGACTGTATGTACCCCAGAACATACAAAGCTGGTTCATTCCTGTGGGTATGAAGCTATTGTGGGTGGGAACTTTTGATTAGGTTACTTAAAAAAAAGCTTGGCTCTATATTCAGGATGAATATGGAGAGAGAGATAGAGAGAATCACAGAAGCAGGAAGCTGAGGGCAAGGAAGCCCAGAGGAAGAGGGAGAGCCCAGCACACACAGCCACATGACTTGCCATGTGACAGAGGAGTCCAGGATCATTGGAAGCCAGGCTTCAGGGAGAAGGCATGACCTGATGATGCCTTGATTTGGACATTTGCACAGCCTCAGGACTGTAAGCTTGTGAATTAATAAATCCGCACTGTAAAAGCCAACCCTTTTCTGGTATATTGCATTTCGTCAGCCTAGCTGTCTAAAACAGGTGCCATAGTCTACTTGTCCACAGCATCTTCAAAGAGATTTTTCTCTGGCAAATAGCTCTTTCTGCCTCTACCTTGCAACCGACCTTGCCACTTGATACCTGACAAAGGAGAGTCTATCTACAGATCAAGCCAAGCTAATCAGATTTATTCTCTATGGCATTTATTCTAAGAGATGAAAGATTGTAATTCTGAGGTCAGTTATGGCTGTAGGACACAGTATTGTCCATAACAGTGTTTTTAGGCAGGGCTGTTTTTTATTTTTTACATTTTAATTGAATCTAGTCACTTTATACATTTACACATTGCTTCTGCCTGACCCCTGAAGGCATTTGTTTTTATGACCCCTGACCTAGTAAGATGTTGATGGGCACTAGACTAATCTGTGGTTTTGGGGGTAGGGTGGCCATGTTGAGTGATATGCAAGTCGATTGAGAGAGATGGATAAGTCAGAGAGGAAAAGGCAAAAAATGATAAGCCAGACCTGGAATCTTCATAAGAGTTGAAGGTTGTAGCCTTGGTTCCTGACTTACGTGGCTCCAGTCTCATCAAAATTTAGTTTTACTTAATTTCTTTCTTTTGAAGAACAAGGTGATTTTTTCAATTATTCCAGTTAACATGACTTTTTTTTTTTTTCAACTCTATTCAATGTGGGAGTTGTTATTTGTTCCCAAATATATCCTGACCCAGGCAATGGCCTTTACTTTAGAGCAGGGGTTCTTAACCTTTTTTGTTCCATGGACTGCTTTGCCAGTCAGGTGAAAACCACAGACCCCTTACTATTTAATAAATATATTAAATATTTAATAAATATATCACACCTGCACCAGCATGTCCCCACAAGAATAATATTTTTTAAAAAATTTCATTTCAAGCTCATGGACCCCTTGTTAAGAACCCCTGTTTTAGAGTATACTATGGAATGTTATGAGAATTCAATAAGAAAAATAGGTTTGTAAATAGCATAAATCATGGAAATTATCTAGTTTGCTTCTATGTATAGTTATTAATCAGGTTTAATTTTTATATCCCATAGTAATTTTCTTAAGCCAAAAAGACTGAATTCAGTTACACCATTTCTTCCAAAGCCCCTTTCTTTGTTTCTTCCTGATCCTTCAAGCTACATAGCTTTCTGATCCATACTTTCATGACTTTATAGTCGAAAAAACTTTCAACCATCACTTCAAATAAAACCACAAGACTTTTGTCTAAGTTTGCCAAAGGGCTGTAAATGCAAAATACCAAAATAGGTTGGCTTTTATCATGGGAATTTTATTAGGGGAAAATCTTACAGTTCCAAGGCCATGAAAAGTCCAAATCAAGGCATTAATAGAGATGCTTTCTCACTCAAATCAGCTACCAGTGATCCTGGTATCCTGTCATGTGGTGAGGCCGATCTCTGCCAACGTGCCTGCCTTCCCTCTGGGCTCACTGTCTCCTCAAGTTCAGCTATGGGCAATCAGGCATATGACTTGTCTCCTTCTGGGTGTCCTCTCTCAGCCTTGGCTGCTCCACTTTCTTCCTGAGCCCAGCTGTGGGCAGTTAGGCATCTGGCTCGTCTCTTCAGCCTTGAGCTGCTCTATTGGCCCAGACCCTTGGGATATTCTTTCTCTGCCTCTGTGCTCTGCTGTTGCCAGACCCTGAAACCTCTCTCAGCCTCTTGGGGCTTCTCTGTTTTCTTGAAGTCCTCTCTCTCACATGGCAATATCAAAATGGCAACTTCTTTTCTCTGTGTGTTTTTCTCTGTGCCTCCATTTATATTAGACCCAGCAAGAGGAAAGACATCCAACCTGAGTCATGCCTTACTGATGTAGTCCAATCAAAATCAATCTAATCAAGTGATCTAATCAAGGTCCCTTAACAGAATCTAATGCATAAAGGGCCTCACACTCACAGGAATGGATTAGTTAAAAAACACAATCTCTTTTTGGGATTCACCAAATGAAAACTGTCATAACTTTATTTTTTTTTAAATCACTAATAAGAAAAATGAAAACTCCTATGCAACTGATTTCCAAATAGGTAGATATGTAGTTATATAACTAAAACAATATAACATTGGTTTCCTATACAGTCATTTCCTGTCTTCTTCAGCCCTATTCAGTTCATGTAGTCATATGTCTTGCCTTACCAAGGCTAGACAGCCATGTTTTTGAGCTATTTATGACCAAGTCAAGGAGTATTAGGAAGTTCAGTCCCTCGAGTGGGTGAAGAATGTTAAACTATTTATGCTACCATAGTCAAGGAACTTGGTTGGTCAAAGCTAAACTGTGGGTCACCTGTGCACCATTATCACTCACTGCAGCCTTATTAGACCTCAGTCTCAATCTCCTGCTTAGCAGTCAAATTACCTGCTGGTGCTAGAATTTTTGATGAGCCCCAAACTTCTGAGCACCATTTTTGTAACAGGCTACCAACAGTTTGACATGGAATAGTTTTTGGCAGTAATCTGGCAAACTTTATCAAAATTATAAAGTTCACAATATTTGGCTCAGAGGACCAAGTTTGGGTAACTTCTTTGACAGAAAGGCAAAACAAAGAGATATATAGAAGGGTATTTATTGTATCATTGTTTGAATTGCTGATGGTACTTGGTTTCTGAGACACCATTCTCTTCTGGTCTTCCTCCTATCTCTTTTTTTCTTAGTTTCCTTTGCTGAATCCTTCTCTTGCCCCTAGAGCTCAGTTTTCAACACTTGTCACTATCTCTTCTCTCTTACTATGTAATACCAACCAGTTTCATTGACTTTTTCACAACTCCCAAGTTTGCAACTCCAGACCCAAAGTCTCCCCTGAGCTCCAGAATCAAGAATCTAATTGCTTTCTCATTGTTTCTACTAGAATAGCTCATAGCTAAATAAAATTTAACTTGTGTCAAATGGATCTCTGGATCACTTTACCTTCCCTTCTAAACTTGCCCCTCTTAAGTCACTCACGTCTTAGTTAAAAAGTACAACTATTTACCCATGTGCTCAGGCCCATTCCAGAGAGTTATGTCTATCTCACTTCTTTCACATATAATCAATCAGCAGGCTCTGTAGGCTCTCTCTTCCATTTGCTCCCCTTCATTGTTCCTAGTATCCATTGCTATCATTTGGTCCAAGCCAACAAAATCTCTCTTGTGAATGACTGTAATAGACTCCTAACTTGTATACTAACTCCACTCTTGATTGGGGAGGGTTTATTCTTTGCATAGCAGTCAGAAGCTTTTTTTTTTTTTTTGAAACACAAGTTAGTCTGTTTTACTCCTATGCTGAACACATTCCAATGGCTTCCCACCTCTGCCTTCGAAAAACATCCAAACTCTTCCATGATCTACTTGGTTTTGCAGAATCTGCTGACCTCTGATCCTATCACTCAATTCACTTTACACTATGCTCAGCCACAAGCACTTTTTCTGTGCCTCAGACTATCAACTCCTTTCCTGTCATTCAGATCTCTGCTCAAATGTTACTTCCTCAGAGATGGCCTTCTTGGTCATGTTTACCTCAATCCTCCATTCATCCCCTATCCACTGCTTTAGCTTTACTCTCTAGCCTCTTAAAACATCCATATTTTCTTCATAGCATTTATTTCTATCTTAAATTTTATTATATATATAGTCTGACTCTCCACTCTAGATTGCAATCCCCATGAAAGAAGGACCTTATTTATCTTGTTTACCACCATCTTTTTAGTGTTTAAAATAATTCTTGGCACACAATGAATAGTAAGACAAGAAAAACAGGAACAAAGCTGTAAATATTGAATGTCCATGAATTGGGGCATGGTTGAATTAAATTACAGTATACCCATTTATGTTGGTTAGAGTCCCAATCAGAAGAAAGAAACCATAACAGTAATTTGAACAGAGAAAATGTGTTAGGAAGAATTGTTAAGCAGCAAAAGACGTTTAACTATGAAAAGGGGTAAAGAGAACTAAGAAGTACAAAAGCAGCAAATGCAGAAAGAAGTGGTTACTTAGGCTGGAATAGAGTGAATAACGACTGAATTAACAACTTAAAAGAGCTCTCCCTGCTCCTTCCAAGACTGAGATTCAGATCTCTGGAGAGAATGGGTTTGCCACAGGAACATTCAGTCTGCTGGTGGCAAGAAATCTGCTGGAGAAGGTAGTTACAGCTGGTCCACAGGACTGACCTGTGCGCTGGCAAAAAATTGCTGGAGGGTCCACAAGGAGAGTTGCTGAGGTGCACACTGCCAGGCTTCCCTCATAACCAGCAACTGGTTGCCATGCTAAAAACAGCTCGCTGGAACAGGAAGTGAAGCCCCTTCCCCTGCTCTGGGCTTGCGGTGTCCCTCCAGTACCCTCTATTGGCAAAGCCTAAAATTGAGCCAGTTGGCAAAGGAGAAATACTTAAATGATTCAGTTCCACAAAGCAGGGCAGAAGGATGGATTTGCAGCTGAAGGCAATAAATCGATAAGTGGCAAATTTCCATTAAACCGATAAATGGAAAAAGGTGCATCTACTAAAAAGAAAATGTTGTTATATATATATATATATATATTTCTTTCTGGGAGAACCAACTCATGACTCTGTCCATATTTTGTATAAGAAAATGAAAATAAGAAGCATACCTGTCCTCCAAACTGTTAACTATATGTAAACTAGGGGATGAAATTGGAGGGCAAAAGAGAGCATAGCAATTTTCCTATAGTCATTCTTGATGTATTGAATTTCAACAAAGAGCACATATAATGGCCATGTATTCATTTGGATGTCTACAAAATGTAGCAGATAATCATTTTTTGCCTGCATGAAAGCCATTTTTCCCTTCTTCCATACAGGCATAGTCCCAACTTTGTTCAAAAGTGCACCCCTTCTCCTTTGATTTGAATAAATTTTGATTGCTCTATACCAACTGAGATTGTCTTATCTGTCTAAATTCTGACCAATGATACATGAGGGAGTGGGAGGCTTCTGAGATCATGTAAAAAGCTATCCTTTTTTCTGCCTTGAGACCACGGACATATGAAGATGTGATGCTAAGAGCTTCCCCATCTCTCTAGTAACCATGAAGAGAACTACTCTCTGAGAATGACAGAGCAGAAAGAATGAAATGCTCTGGGTCCTTGATGACTTTCTTTAGTCGTAGAATTAACCATCCACATAGCCATATGGCTTCTAGACTTCTTTCTACGTGAGATAATAAGTCCTTTTAAATTTAAGTCTTGTTTGGGTGAGTTTTTTGTTCTTAAAAATAAAAGTATTTTTTCTTATGGCAATCCTGCAAAAGGGCCTTTCTGTACATTGATTGTACAAATAAAGCTTATTTCAGCAATATCCTTCCCACCTTTGTAGGAAACAATAATACCAATAATGGTAGATAGTTAATGTTTATTAAGCATTTATTAAATATATGACTGTGATAAATGCTTTAAAAGCATTATTTCATAAAATTTTCACAAGAACACTGGTAACCCCCATTTTAAAAATGAGGAAAATCAAGTTCAGAAAGGTAAAGTTGGGGGGCGGATGTGGCTCAAATGGTTGGGAGTCCGTCTCCCATATGGAGGGACCTGGGTTTGATCCCTGGGACATCCCGGTAAAAAAAAAAAGAAAAAAAGAAAGGTAAAGTCACTTGCCCAAGATCTCATAGCAGAAAATGAAAATGATGATTACAGGGTGTCAGCACTGAGAAATTTAAATTTCTCAGTGCTGATCCAATCTGGTCCCAGCTTCTTTCTTTCATGCAGTCTTTACTGCTAAGGTGCCAGGAAAGACTAAGGTGTAGCAAACAGAATAAATAACTTAAAGGATGTCCGTTCATTTATTCAACAATCATTTAAAAATTTCTAACTATGTGATATGTGATACAATTAGTGTTGTCATAGATTAAAACCTCTGAAAGAATTCATAAGTCAGTGAGTAAAACAGACAAAAACTATGTAATGATATAGAATGGGAAGGGTTGTAGTAGTTATATGTTGTTTTCCATGTTCAAAATCTTTTTGGTGGAATCATCCCTCCTTTATTCTCAGTTCATAGTTTGGAGGACACTGGCCCTATCCGTTACCCCAGTGCCAAGGGGTGGCATGTGCTTTAGGCCTGGACAATGAGGTTATTTCCTCCCCCCTAACCAAAGTGATTGTTCAGTAATACAAGCACATGGCCAAAGCCAGATCAGTGAGAAACTATCAAGAAAGGGGCTGGTGGCAATCTGCCATCTTGTGTTGACAGCCTGCCTGGGAATAAGGCCAACATAGAAAAAATCAGATAAAAGATGGAGAAAAATATAAAGACTCTTTAGGACATTGGTTAAACCACCATTACATCTAGCTATGTTTTAAAATTTACTTCTTGGGCTCACCACTAGCTTTGAACTTAATACATTCTTTTCCATTACCCCCTAACTTCTTGTAGTCTGATTCGGGTTAGGTTTCAGAACTTACAAACAAGAATCTTGGCATAATAAATACAATAAGGAAGACAAAGCCCAAAGGAACCTGATGTATTTCAATTTTGAATCATGGGCTTGGAAAGGTCAAGTAAGATAAATCTTGGTAGAGGTGAAAAATGAGATGTTCTTTAAGAATGTATAAACAAAAGGACAAATATTGTATGGTCTCACTAATATGAACTAAATACATAGAGTAAACTCATGGAGTTAAACTCTAGAGTACAGGTTACTAAGAGATAGAAAGAGGGTTGAGGAGGAGGAGCTGATGCTGAAGGTATGTAAAATTTTTAATAAGGTGGATTGTAAATGTGGAGAAATGGATAGAGTTGATGGTAACACATTATAGTAAATATAATGGGGGTAGTCTAGGGAGGTTAATGTCAATTGAAAGAAAGATAATCTAGAAACAGTGATTCAGTAGTGGATGATGATTGTGGTTAACAGTATAAACACAAGAATGTTTGTACTGTTTACAAGGTGTTAAGAATATGGAGGTACATGGGAAAATTTAACTAAAGTTATATATAGACTATAGTTAACAGCAATATTGTAATATTTTACAGCAACGACAGAGAAGGTACTATATCAATGCTAAGGGCCAATAATGGGATTTTTCCTTTTGGGATAATGAAAACATTCTGAAATGGACTGAGCTAATGACAGTATATCTCAGTGATGATACTGAGAGCCACTGAAGGTACACTTAGATGGACTGTACAAGGTAGGGGACCAGATAACACAGTGAACCCCATGGTGAATGATGGACTGTAGTTAACAGTACAAATATGAGAATGTTCTCTCATGAACAATAACAAATTTACAATACTAGTACATGGTATTAATAATAAGGTGGTTTGTGGGAATAGTACACCAAATATAAGCTATGGACTATAGATAGCAGTAATAATATGATGATATTCTTTCATTAATTGTAACAAATGTGTCACAACAATATAAGGTGTTGGGAGTGGGGCAATGTATGGGGATCCTGCATGGTATGCATGATTGTTTTGTAAACTCACAACTTCTCAAATAAAAATAATTAAAAAAAAGAGTTTATGTCAACCAGGCTGAGAGGAGAGGAGGGAGAGGAAAGGGCATGGGCGGAAAGAGTTTGACATGCACAAAATTACAAGTTGTTGAGTATGGCTAAATCTTAGGATGCCTGTAGAGTCTGGGAAGGAGAAAGACTGGGAAGGTAAGCAAAAGCCAGATTATGAACACTCTTGAGTTTGGGTTTTATCTGGGAGTTTATAGAGAGTTACTGATTTGTTTTAGGTTTATTGTAGTGTCATTGGGAGGAGAAAACAAAGAGATGAGTCTAAAGGCAGAGGATCGGTAAGTCTATGACAGGAATCCATATGAGAAGTGAAAAGGCCCTAACCAAACACTTGAAGAAGCATTTAAATAGCATTGACAGGACTTAAAGATCAGTGGATATAGGGAGTAAGGGAATGAAAAAAATTCTAGAAGGACTCCCATTGATCCAATTTGAAGAGCTAGGTCATGCCATTTGCCAGAAAGAGAGCATATTGCTTCTGGGGCAACATGATGTGTTCAGGCAAGCATTCAGGAGACAAAACTAAGCTTGGGCTCAAAGGTTAGGATGTGATCAGGTGGAAGAAGTAGGTGAGGAAGAGATGATCAGGATAAGTATACTGATCAACAAAGAGCCTATGATGGAATTCTATGGAGCATCAACTTTTAGTGTGTGCCCCCAAAATATACAAAAAAGCAATTGGAGGTGGAAGGAGAACTAGAAGAGTGTAGGTTCACAGAAGTCAAGATAAAGATTTTCAAGAAGTATGTGGTGAAGTGTAGAAAAATGCTGTAATGCCAGAGAAGTTAAGCAATTTTCAATGCCTGAGAATTATCCATTAGGTTTGGAAAAATAGATGGTCATTAGTAACCATCATTAAAACAATTTCTTTGGCGTGGTTGAGGCAAATCCCTGAATGTTATGGCTTGAGAAGAATGTGAAAAGTTAAGTCAAAAGAGCAAATAGAGGCTACTCTACCAGGAAGTTTGCTTTAAAGAAAAGTCAAATGATTGGTCAGAAGCTTGAGAAAGATGTAGCTATCAAGGTTCTCGCTCTCTCTTTTAGGTTCCTTTAGAGGAAGGACTTGAGCTTTAAATGCTAATAGCAAAAGCTAGGTGAAAAGAGCTGCCAATGATAAGGATGAAAGGTGGTATATGGTGGCACAAGTTTTCTGAGAGTAGGTTGAAAGATTAATCGTGGACAGGAAGAAGGTGCCACTTTAAAAAATTTTTATTTTAATCAAAGAGATATAGATAAGCCATAGTGCAGAGCCAAATTCATGTTGAAGATAGGGCAGGAAGTTGATAGTGTTGCCGCTATGACATTGTAATGATTAATGATTTTATTAACCATCTTGGTTTGCTTGAGCTTCATTTTATCCAGGGAATTATAAAGAAGAAACAGAGGTTAACTGAAGCAGGCTGACATATTAATAATACTTTGCGGTACTGGTAAAAATCCCTACCCCAGCCTGGGAGGAAGAACTGTAACAAAGTGTTCAAGCTGACACCAGCCAAGTCTGGTGTCATGTACCCATTGTCCTTGCCCCATCCCCGCACCCCTTTTCTTTGTCTCAATCAGCGGTATAAACCGTATAAGCTACTCCCCCAACTCAACCTTTTGAGCAGAAACCTCTTTTGGTGCTGCTCCTGCATTAATGCAGCTTTACCTCAATAAACTTGTTCTGTACCCCTTTAAGTCTGTTTTATTTTCAGCACAACACCCCGTTGAATGTCAACTTGAAGTAACAGCACATTTAAGATATGCTAATGGTAAGGGTGATGGTAACTATGTTGAAATTAAAGAGATATTTTTCATTTCAGAGAAAGAATGAGTTATACAGCATATAAGTAGCTACTTGACATTCTAAAGAGACATAGAGGTAATGGCAGAGTAATATTAAAGACAGGTAGGAAACATTTCTAAGGTGATAATTATGGCATTAATCTAGCACCTTCGAGGACTGATAAAATGACTGAAAAGTTTTAGAGGTTCATTCCAGCTGGTGACAGACTGGAAGAACTGAACCTGAGCAGTGAAATTTAGATAAGTAAATAGGTTTCTCTTATCTAAAACTTAACAACAGCAAAAATCAACAAGAACAACAAAATTCTTGACCACATTAGCAATTTCTGAAAATTTTATGGAATATCTTTTGAGAGTTAGGCAGATGTAAAGTTTACTTGACCTTAAAAAAGAACAACAAAAAAATTTACTTGACTTTGCTTCATTCTTTCAAGGGACATAAGATTAATTTTGAAAATCTGAAATATTGAGAAAATATATAAAAGTTTAATGGGTGACAACCTTGCCCTTCTAGCCCTGTCATTTAGAATCCCACAAATGACTCATCCAGTCCAAACACACCCTCTGAGGAGCAATGGCCCCACCCCAAGCTCAGCCCCCCACCCCCATCTTTCCTCCTTCCCTCCACCCATGCTACTACTAGGAAGCTGAGGCCTTGGGGGTGGGGCTCAGGAGCCTGGCTTTTAGTACCCTTTCAGGCAGAGCCTTCACTGCCTCTCTGAGCCTCCATCCTCTCAAATGCGGACCTGGGCTGGGTAGAAGAAAATGGGGAAGTGTGGGAGACAGAAAACCAAACCAGCCTCTTTTCCTTCCCCCGGGCAGGCTTGGCCTTCTCACAGCAACCCAGGGCCTCTAGGGCAGGAGGAGAACAGTTAATCTCTCCTTTTGTTTATAAATTACCCAAGAGCAGGAGCAGATGGGGTCTGGGGGCACAATGCTTACTGCGGGTGAGAGGGGAGGTGCATGGAGAGAAGAGCCAGGAAGTGTCCTGTCAGCCCTGAAGTGTCCTGTCAGCCCCCGGGTTTCTGGAGAAAGGCATTTTGAGGCCTGGGGGATTGGGCTGCAAGGAAATGGAAAGGGTATTGGGGTGGTGGGGAGGGAAGACTCAAAGGTGTGGCGTTTGGAACAGCTTCCAGTTGCAGAGTTGGGTCCCTGATCTCCCAGAAAGGGGATTTTTTCCCCTAGGTTGTGTCCCAGCAAGGACAGGTCTGTGGGGGGGGGGGGGGGGGGGTGTCACTTCTCCAGGTCAGTGACCTCCCAGTCCTGCAGGGCCTGGACTTGAAGGGTAGGGGGTGGGGGGCAGGCATTGAGGAAGGACCCCCACCAGCCCAGGGATGCCATTTGTATTTTGCAGTTTTCTTCCTTACTTATTTATGATTATATGTCTTTATATCGAATCTATTTTTTTAAAACATGAAGAAGGTTGCCTTTTTTGAAAAATAGCAGAACCAGAATGTACATATTCTTAAACCATTAAACAGATTTTCTGTAATGCAAAAAGAAAAAAAAAATTAGTGAAAAAACAGAATATTTCTATTATGGCCCTGGAGGTAAAAGGGTCATTGGCTACACTGGTGTGTATATATTACAAATGAAATCACTGATGATTTGTTTCATTGCTATCATCGACACTATTAATACAAATTTCTTCTTGCAAAGCAAAATCTAGTTTATGATTTTGAAATAGACACTTGGAAACATTTTTGAGGGTCTATTTCCTGGGAGTGAACTATTGCCCATAGAACATCCTTTAAATGACAAAATTTTGAATGAGAGTAAGACATCTGTAATATAGTTTTGACTAAAATCAGCATTACCCAGCCTGATTAGCAATTTTATTCATCAGCTTTGATGACAAACAACCTTTGACTGAGTAAAAAAAAAAAAAAAAAAAAAATCCAAATGAGAAATCTGTACTATCATTGGAAATATTCAGAATAAATGCAATTCTGGCATAGTTAGAGCTTCTTAAAGGGACATATCAAAAATATTTTAAAAATCATGATTGGAATAAAGATCATTCTAGCAAATTTTCTACTTCTGTGGTCATTTCTAGGCAATTTTTACTTTCATGAGTAAAATCTTAATATATTTAAATTTACAATTCTAGTATGTTTGTTAAAATCAATTTTATTTTTATAGTAATTTTCCTATTTTTTCTTTTAATGTTCATTGAAAACCAAAAAACACAGATATATAAATACATGCTTTGAGAGAGAAAAGAGAGAGATTATTTAAATACACAGGTGCCAAGTTTTAATATAAATGATCATGATATACAAATTGTTCTGCAACTTATTTTTCCACTTAATATTATGTCATCAATATAATTCCATACTATTATACCTCATCATTTTTAATAGTTACAGAATATTCTATTCTATGAATATGGTAAAAATTATTTAATCACTCTTTCCTATTAGTTAAAAAAAAATGATATATATGTATACTCTTTAAAATGTGCCTTGCAGGGGAGTGGATGTTGCTCAAGCAGTTGAACACCTGCTTCCCACATGGGAGGTCCTGGGTTCAGTTCCCGATGCCTCCTAAAAAAGACAAAAACAAACAACAAGCAAACAAATGAGAAAACCAACTCAGGGGAGATGATATGGCTCAGTGGTAGAGTGCCGGCTTCCTACATACAAAGTCCTGGGTTCAATCTCTCGCTCCTGGTACCTAAAAAAAAAAAAGTGCCTTGCACACAGTAAGCATTATATATGCCAGATCTTATTACTATTATCATATTTTCTTATGGTTAACATCTTGCAGATGTGAACACCTAGCATCAAAAGGATTAGGTGAACAACAACAACAAAAAGAAAGATTAGTTGACAAACAAGGTCACACGGGTAAGTAGAGGTGACAGAATTGAAACCCAGGACTTACAACTTTTACAATCAGTAATGGCAAGCCTGTGAGTCAAGTATAACCCACACACAACAAAGCAACAAAAAGGAGGTCTGAACTATACTGTAGGAGTGGCGACAGAAAAATAATTAACTGAAGTCAGGACAGGATTTCATCAGAGCTGGTGAATTCCCCTGAATCTAAAAAAAGGCGAAGAAAATGCATGTGTGCCAAAGGGTTTTGAGATAGGATAGAGGGTCATGGACCAGACTTGCCGGGGTTTGGCAAAAATGAAATGGAGCTGATTCCATTTAGGGGATGAAAGGGAGCTGATTTGACTTATGGGAAGTAGAAAAGTTTGGATGAGTTTTGTGGGGAATCGATAGGGACTCAGTAAGTGATGAAAGAGAATTCCAAGTAACAGGCGAGGCTGAGCTGGACTAGGCCATGGATTTGTGGTGGGTGTGGCAGCCAGAGTCCAAGGCTGAGCGAATCTTTTTTTGGGAAATAGAGGATTGTTTCAGGGAATTGTGGTTTCAGGATTTCACACAAACTAGCTTTACAGGATGGTGCACTTACTTATAGGTGTAGGTGCAAAGACCAGGTATCTGAGTAGCAGGCTCCACTTCAAGTGTGATAACACAGCGTTTGGGGCACACTTTACAGACGCGATGCTTCTCTCAGCGCACCGAGGCAGGTTAGTTTAAGAAAAGGGAAGACGAGTCTAGATCTGGCAGGAAAACATGGCTGTGAAACACGTAACCATGGAGCCCTCCCTGGAAACCCCCTGAGGGAAAGATCCCACCAGAATGTTGCTGGAAGAACCTTGGGAGAATGTGGCCATGAGAACCCTATTTGGAATGAGATTGGAACGAATTCTCATTTGGGATCAAGGGAAAGCCCCGGATACTGTCAAGGGGCCTCACCACTGAGCCCCCTGGGGAACTGACGGGTGGGGTAATCAACCAGAACAGCAAACAGCTGGGGCCCCTCCCCTGAACATTAAAAAGAGGAGGAGTAATTAATAGCTTAATAAATGTAACCCCACAAGCAAAATCGCTTTCTCTGCCTGGAGGAGCCTACACTTACATCTGGGGATGCATAATCTGCTATTTTCTCCCGTTTCTCTTCTCTTCTCCCACTTTCTCAATAAACTACTGGCCTAACTAAACTGGCAAGTTCTTAAATTCTTTTAAATAACAAAGCCAAAAACCTGGAGGAATCCATCATCCTCGGACTTCAGCATGAAGTGCTGTAAAAGGAAATGTAGACAATCCCGCGAAGGGGAAGTGGTTAAGTGATTGAAAGCAGCTTGGGACTTATGCAATACCAAAGTCATTGTCACACACACACAAAAACTCCAAATACGTTTTTATTTACAAATGCTGAATTACACACACGATTGTGCAAGGATAGTCTCAGAAGTCTTCTAACCAGACAGCCATAATCATCCTGACGTACCTTGATTCCTCCCTGAATCAAGATTCCCGTCCAAGAGAGTATTTTGGGTATTTTGAAAACCTGACCCCAGAGACAAAGAGGAAGCATTTCATTATGAAAATCTGGCAATCTGTGAATGGATGAGAAAAACTGCACGCACATTTAATTCAAGAACTTTATTTCATCTGGCTACAGTATCTCATTTAGTAAGAATTGAGGGTTTTTTTAAAAACTTTTTCTTAGGTGCTTAATCAAAGATTTATTCATTTATTGTTAATGCACTTGTTCAGCCTTTAATTTGTTAATGACATGCTTGGGAGTGTTGGCTGCTGGTATTGGTTGCTCGTGTCCTCTTTCTCAAGGTTCAGAGACAGCCACGCTTGCTCCAATATGAGCAAAACAGTTCAACATTAAAGAGCCATATTGATTTTAATTATTTGATTATAAAAACGATGGACACTGCTATAAATGATGTATAAACTCCTTATGCTTCTTTTTAGCTTTCATACATTAAACCATAATAAATTTACAAAAAATAAATCCAAAGTCTAAATCATTAGTATAACCAGCAGAACAATGTTTGTTGAAGCTAAAACACTGCTCACAACAGGCAATCAATGCTGACTGTTAACGGTGCAAGTCCCTTTTCACTGTACAGGCTTAGACTATAACATACCATTTATTGCTACAATTTTTCTCACATTGTTTCTCAGGGAGTCTCAAAGTAGACTGCCTGGGTGGTTTAAAGCCTGCCTCTGATACTTATTAGCTCTATAACCCCAGGCAAGTTACCTAAGGATTTGTGATTCAGTTTTTTTTTTTTTTACAGATTTTATTTATTTATTCATTTATCCCCCCCTTGCTGCTTGTGCTCGCTGGGTCAGCTAACCATGCCGTGTGGGCGGGCTTGCCTTCACCAGGAGGCCCCGGGAACCGAACCCGGGGCCTCCCATATGGTAAACGGGAGCCCTACTGATTGAGCCACTTGCATCTGAAAAATGGGAACAATAACAGTACTTACAGCACTGCATTGTGATAATTCAATGAGATAGTGCAGGAAGAATAGAGCACACAGAAAATTTTCAATTAATGCTAATTGTTATTATTTAGACACCAGGCTGTGGTGTCACTTAGTATATGCATATCATTTATAATTTATTTTTCATAAGCTGGTGTGGTGGTATTTAATGTGGCAACTTGGCTAGAAGAGAAAGGGAATTCCCAGAATTCCCTTTCTTGTATGTTTCTACTTAGGGTGAACCACAAGAAATATTCTTATGCAAGATTTTGAGACAGAAGTGAAGCAGCAGTTACTTTGTAGCTCACATGTTGTTACTTACATGCCAGCTCACCCAATTTTTATGAGTCAACAGCTGGGCCTACAACTTCTCCACCATTCCCTGAATCTCCTGTCTCTGATTCCCTATGACTTATGTATGAAGTGAGTATATATCTCACCCCTTTACATTGAGCTTGGCCATGTGACTTGCTTTGACCAATGACAGATGATCAGATGCAACATTTACCACAACCAAGCAGAAGTTTAAAACCATTGCATATTTCCACCAACTCTGCATATACCAAATAGAAACTTTACCCTGGGTCCTAGAAGAAGACATGGTCAAGCAGAGCCACAGCAGCTGACCTCAGACACTGAAAAGCCACATGAGAAAAAAGTAAATTAATGTTTGTTGTTGTAATTATCTGAAACTTTTGAGTTGTCAGTCCCTTCCAGAAAGCTGATTAATACAGAATATGGTAAATGATGGTGGAGTATTGCTGTTACAAAGTACCTAAAATAAAGGGAATAGGAGATTCAGATTTGTACTTAAGATTGATCACATTAGCAAATTTTGGAAGCAAGACTATGCTTTCATGACAAGATAAAGAACAGCTTCACAGGCCCTCTCGATGTCTGTCATTTCTGGGTATTCTTCTTAACGATTAACTTCCTTGAACACGACTTAAGGAGAGAAGTTTATTCCAGTTTTTCTTGTGCTTTTTACTCCTATCCTCTTCTCTTGAGTAATGACATTTCAATGTGATCATTATTTAGTTGTCATTTACATATTGGTTTTCATATCTATTTTTCAAATTTAAAAAATTACATATTTATCTTTTAAAATTACCAGGTAAAATGTGTATGAATGGACAAAAATTATTAATGTATGACTGTTGTTAGTTAGGCTTTGCCCTTCCCATGTCTAACTAAAAAATTTGTTCCATCCACTCTGCATCTGAAAAGTATTATATAAAATCTGGAGTCTGGGAAAGGGATGGCATGGATTTTTTTTTTTTTTTAAGGACAGGAAGAGAAACCACATTCTTCAGGGCTATGGCCATATCAGAAGATGTGATGTGTTATTAGCAAATCATGTCTGGGGTTTAGGTGCAGAGGTGAGCATGTAATCAGGGAGATTATGGGAACAGTCTGGTATTTTTTTTTTTTTTTTTTTTTGAGAAAAAGAGGCATTCTGGGTAGGAAAGTGATAGCATCAGGGATTTTCAGGGTGTTAAAGTATAGGGAAGAAAATTGTAATAAGAATTATTGTGGACCTATGTACTTGGAGTCCCCTTAAGATTTGGACAACAACGTAAATAAAAGTCTCAATTCTTATTTGCCTACTCTTCTTTGAATGTAATGCTGCCCCCAAGAGAACGGTGTGTGTAATGTTTTCAATATGAGTACCCATACACGTTGGCTTTTTCCTTTCTGATCATTAGCCCATCCCTAAACCCCATCATTCCTGAGATTTACCTGATACCGGAGCCACAGTTAGTCACACATCCCATCCCTAAGTATAGCTTCATCCTTGACCCCCACTGTAACCCTGACCCTATCCTAATCCTAATTCTCACTTCATTTCACAAACTTAACCTATATCTTAATGGTAAAATTCAAGAATGGGACTTAGATTTGGGTAGGGATGAAAGTGTTTGTGGTACATGATATTGAATACTTAAAAAAAATAGTGTTTTTTTTTTTTTAAGAATATATGGAATACAACCTAAAATTCTTGTCACTGTGTCAAAACTGCCATATCAAAATACTTATTTTCTTCTAGTTCTCTCTGCTCTCCTTACTTGTTACCATTTTTGATAGATTCTTCTCTGTAATTTGGAATAAATCTTTAAAGGAGCATCTCTGAGATGTCTGGATTTTGCCTTTGGCCACTTTGCTGCCATTAGTTGTCCTAAGATTTAAAGCTTATTAGAGAGCAGAGTCATCCGGATTGGATCTGAGAACTCGTAAATCCCAGCCCATTGCAGGTATGCTGGCTAAAATTTGTTTAAATGCATCAACTAATTAATTCACATTGATCCTAAACAAATTATATTAATTACAGCTAATTCATATCTGGGTTTTAAATAGCCAAAGTTCACTGAAGAGTTCAAGCAATTTATATTAGATTAAAAAAAAAATATTGTACCAGTTAAGAGTCACAGTTTTAGAAAGATCTTTAGTTATCAGTTTTTCCTGGAACAGACTGAAACATCTACCTCTCAAACAAAGCATTCTCCATCTTGCCTCCCTGTTTTAGTTTCCTCAAATACCACACAATGGGTTGACTTAACAACAGTAATTTACTGGCTCATGGTTTTGGAAGCTAGAGGGGTTGCTTCCTCCTGGAGTCGGTATCTTATGGCTGACAAGCAATCTTTCAGTTCCTTGGATTTTCCGTCACAGGGCAGTGCACAAGACAGCATCTTCTCCTTTCTCTTCTGGTTTCCACTGACTTCTGGCTTCTAGATGCTCCCTGTGACTTCTCTCTCTTTCTGACTTTCACTCTCCATATAAAGTACTCCAATAATCCCACTGAAAGCCCAACCTGAATTCCCTTGGGCCACACCTTAATTGAAATAACATCTTGACAAGATCTTATTTACAGTAGGCCCACACCCACCAGAATGTAGACCAAGACTAAGAACATGTCCAAACTGGGGTACACAATTCAATCCACCACACTCCCCTTCATTTCTTTCTTTCCTTTGTAGCCGTGTCTACGATAAAAAGCTAAGCAAGTTTCTTTTGAGACACAGTCTTTTTTGTTCAACTGAGCCTCTTCAAATTTCTTATCTACCTGTCCAGCTCGGCTTTGTAGTTCAGCAAAGCTTTGTTCCTTAGTATTTCCATTTCTTACTGATACACAGGTATTAAAATCTAACTGTGAATTCTATATATAATTTAGGCCCATGAACAACAGTTATGCCTGCTACATCCTAGCACTGCGACTCCAGGTTTCTGAACTCAGCTGCAGTTATTTTCTTTTATAATTCTGAATGTGAATTGGAAGAGGGGCCAGGCTGGTCCTACATATTTCCACCCTGATTTTATGAAAACCAGCCATCTTATCTTAGGACAAAACACACTCCCTTTAAACAAGCTTTCACAATGCTTCTTCTTTCTCTATCCATTTAAGTTTCAGATCCCTCATTCTGTTCTGTGAAAAACTAGTCATTTCACTTTAGGCAAAAAAATTATTTTTTAAAACACGTTTGTAAAAATAATGATTTCATTAACCAAAAACTTATAACTTTCATTGTCTTAAACATTTAGCAGACTTAATGCTACTTTATTTTGTTAGTATCCGTATAAACCTGGGGTGATTACACCCAAGTAGAATAAAATCAAAATAATGATAGTTTCCTTTTCCTCCATAGGTTAAAATCTCCTCATTTTCATAATACCTTAAAGTTGGTAGTCTGGCCCTCCTTCTACTTTTTGCTGTTTGTGATGAATATCAGGAATGCTCTGACAAATAAAAGATGAACATTCTGCCTGTTAATAAGATCTTCCTGGTCTAAGTTAGTAAACTGTTGCTATGCCTAGAGGAGTATCTTGAGGAACACGGATGAATTTTCATCTGGTTTATGGACAATTTCATGAATTTTTCTTAAATTGTTTTGCTTGGTGACCCCATTTTAAGAGAAAAATTCAGGAAATTGTCCAAAAACTATACATGCTTTGTAATGATCCAGTTTTGTTTGGTCCCCTTATTCATTCGGGTTCCAATTAGGATCTGTTATTGGAATTGCCTGACTTCCAGGGACATGAATGGGTTTGTTTGGGTTGTTATTGGCCAGAAAATCAGCATGATCTTGAGCAATTTGCTTTTCCTCTGAGGTTAAAAGAAAATTCAGTAAACATTTGCCCAGTTTGGATTGTAAGTTCCAAATATAGACTCAAAAAAATTCTCCATCTTTCTGAGGTCCTCTCTGTAACCAGGGATTCAATATTTCCAACTATATAGATCCTATGTTGACAATGGAATGCATGCATATAAATCACCCCTAGGTTGTCCTTGGTCATCTGTTCCTGTGGGTGCTTGTTGGAGAGGGAATTGACCCTGGCTCTGCCCCTCCTAAGGTAGAGGTGCCCTGTCTAAAAGCTACACCACTTCGGGTGTAGAGTGGGGAGGCAATTTCTGGAAAGATCTAATAGCATTTTAGATCTGTTTATATGCCCCTGATATGGAGGTGGGGGAGGTATATGAGCAGTGGCATTTTCAATTCTTGAGGTACTTGAGACAATAACAGTATCTAAGAGCTCATCAGTCGAACTGAAGTCTGGGAGGGTTTTTTCTGGTTTCCCCTCATTCTTGCAATTTAACTCAGGCTTTTGTAGACAGTTGATTAATTCTTTAGCTGGTGGGGCAGCAAGTCATCATCTTCTCTAATTTTAGTGTGCTGGGAACCCAGGGCCTGAGGAATTGGCAGTACAGTGTCTAAAACATTCTCTCTGAAGTTTCTCAACTTGGGCTAGTGTCATAAAGCATTAGATGTAAGGAATTTCATCCAATTTATTTAAACTTCTACAGAATGGGTCTAACTGTAGAATAGTATTATACTCTAAAGGTCCTTGTGATGGTCATTTCTGCTCACCTTCTAGTGCATATTGAGGCCAGACTTCCTTACAAAAGCAGATCATTCTCTTTTTAGTAATAGGTCCATACCCAAATTGTTCCCAATGTTTAAAATGCAATCCAGGGGAAGTGGCTGTGGCTCAATCAGTAGGGCTCCCGTTTACCATATGGGAGGCCCCGGGTTCGGTTCCCGGGGCCTCCTGGTGAAGGCAAGCCCGCCCACGCGGCGTGGTTAGCTGACCCAGCGAGCACAAGCAGCAAGGGGGGGGATAAATGAATAAATAAAATAAAATCTAAAAAAATAATAATAATAAAAAAAAATAAAATAAAATACCTTGAGATTGTCAAGTACTAAAAAGTAAAAATATTACTTATAAAAAAAAAAAAATGCAATCCAGTGGGTTGCTGTTTCCCTTCACTTTTGAACTCTGGTCATTTCCTATTCTAGTGAACACCAAGACCTAGGCCACCAAGCTCAGCAATACTTCCTTACACTAGGGGCTGCTCCCTTCCCTATTCCAAAACCAAACCTAAAAAAAAAAAAAAAAAAAAAAAAAAAAAAAGCCAAGTGTGGCAAATACCCATCACAGCTTTGGCAGGAACTAATGTGCTGTTGAGCATACAAGAATAACAAATAGCACACATATACAACACACAGAACCAAACCTGTTTTCCTTCTTAGCCCACTGCCTTTAGGGATCATGGATGCCTGAGGCAAGAGATTACGACCTGCTCACAGAGTAAAACACTCCAGTGGCTGCAGAGCCAGGGTTATATCTTACCTAGGGGGTCCAGGAGTCCACCGAGCAGCATTGTTCTCACAAGAACGCCCGTACCACATTGGGCACCAAATTGAAGAGGGGCTGGGGTGATCTTTGACTGGGTTCATTCACTTGGCATGGCAGAATAGACAGATACAATAAACGAAGCTAGACAGGAAAAGAGGAGACTGGAGATGTACAATCTCAAATCAGCCTTCCCGAAGTGCAGAGTTTATATGGCTAAGAGACTTCAAAGTGAGTCGGGAGGTCATTCCAGAGGTACACTTATGTGTGTCTCAGCAGGATCTCATTGACTGCCACAGTAAATATTGCCTCAAATAGTGGGGCTTCTGAGGGCTCTGGAGCTATCCAGACACTATAGGCAGGACTGACAGTTTAGGAGTTCGGTGCCCTGCCAGTGGGCCCTACTTTGGAATTTAAGCTCCCCAGTGTGACAGAGTTGGACTCAGTTGTGGTTTCCCTACATATGGCTCTTCTGCCCCTTCTATTTGAATCTATTGTTAGTACTAAAGTTGATAGGTTTATGTCCAAGAGACTTAAATCTTTGGATTTTCCATGTGCCAGTCGGGCCCTGAATCTCAAAAGGGTTACAACACCTACTCTACAGTTCATTGGACTCACCCAGGACAACTAACAAGAGATGATGATGGACAACCACCATCCCAAGGAACAGAGTGAGTCCACAATTGCAGGCAAGATAGTCCTATCCATCTGCCCCATGGGATCTAAGTCCCCTCTCAATTAGAGGTGGAGTGGGCATCACCATTCCAGAATCCTCAGGATTGGGGACTGAATGATGGACTAGAGTAGACTTACTATTATTCTGCTATAGACTTATAGTTATTCTAGCAATGGAAGAACTTTTATCATTGATGTGGGGGCAGTGGCCACTGGAGGGAGATGGAAAAATAGGTGTAATATGAGGACATTTTTGGGACACTGGAATTGTCCTGAATGACGTTGCAATGAGATACAGGCCATTATATATCTTTTCATAACTTACAAAATTGTGCAGGAGAGAGTTTAAACTATAATGTAAACTATAATCCACACTTAGTGGATTGTTCCATGTTCCAGTATGTGTTCATCAATTGTAACAAATGTACCACACTAATGAGGGATGTTGTTAATGTGGGAAAATGTGGGAGGGATAGGGAGAGGGGCATATGGGAATCCCTTATGTAACATTTATGTAATCTAAGTATCTTTAAAAAAAAAATAACAAGTCTAGGCAAAATCCAGTAAGTTTCAACAATTTTAGATATTAACCTTTTGCTATTATTTATAATATAAAGGCATCTATATAATTTTTATGTATAAAATTTTTATACATAAAAATTATAATTTATATAATTTTTAACCCTCAGTTACAAAGGTTCAGCACAATGCCTCAATATATATTTAAGCTATATTGGGTTTTTCGAGTACTACAAATTCACATTTTGCTTGTCTTCTGTCACTTCTTGTAATATCATTCTGGAATCACTCTCTAGTAGCTTTGCTTGAGTGGTATCTTTCAGATTGAAAAATGCTTGTTTTGCTAATTATAGTATGATTTTTATTTGCAACCCTACTTAAGGCATTTAATTTTTAAAAAATCTTTTCTTAGTTTGTCAAGTCTGCTGTAACAAATACCACATACTGGTTGTCTTAAACAACAGGAATTGATGATCTCAAGTTTTGGTGGTTAGAAGTCTCCAAATGAAGGTGCTGGCAGGGTTCTGCTTTCTCTGAAGTCTGCAGAGTTCTGGTGGTGGCTTGCCAGCATCCAGTCTCTACCTCTATGACATGGCCATCTGTTTTTTCTGTTTCCTACTTTTCTGTGTCCAAATTTCTTCTGCTTATAAAGACCTCAGTCGCAGTGCATTAAGACCCACCCTAATTCAGTTTGGTCTCATCTTTAATACCATCTTCAAAGATCCTATTTACCAATGGGTTCACACCCACAGGACTGGGGGTTGGGACTTGAACAGGTCTTTGTGGGGGACATGATTCAATGTACAACAATCCTTTTTGGTATATTCAGTAAAAACTGGTATGTTATGGCTATTTAGGGCAAGCCTACTTTCTGTTGAGCAGCATGTTTATATGACCTACTTTATTTGCGCTCTCATTAACAGAAGCCAGAACTGCTCATATGCTCCCACAGGAGATGCCAGGCCCCTGGACAGATCTGGGCTGATGTTTATAACCAATTCAAACCTGGATTTCTTCAGTGTAGAACTTAACAACTCTTTCAGATTTTAAATCCTTTTATGAAATTCGTTATCTACACAATATCAAAACAAACACTGATGCAGTGAATACAGTAACTGGTTCAATCAAAACTCATTTGATTACATTTTTCGCTTTCAAAGTAATGGAAAATTTGCAATAAATTAATGATCTCCTCTGACTATGTGATTTGGATAGGTGTGCATCAAAATTAATGAATATATTCTGCCTAAATTACATTTTTTTAAAAAACTTTCCTTACTGTTGTTCATGGAAGCAGGATCATTTAACCATTACAGAATGTGTCAGGTTTTCTTTTAAAACACTTATTTACCTCTTCCCCTGAGAAAGACTTGATTTTTTTCTTGATTATTATTTAACTAGTCCAACGAAATATGCTTTTCTAATATAAAAGAAGGCAGATCTTTTGTCTAAACAAAATTATTATAGAAATCAGTATGAAAATACATAAACCTTGAAGTACTTTTAAATTAATTTTTAATGTTGTCAGTGAATAATGTAAGTTCAGTGCAAAACATAACTGAGAAAAACACTGGAAGTGGAAATAAGGCTTTTCCTAATAAATTTTTTGGGAACAATTAAATAAATAAGTATTCATTATGCATTTTAATAATTTAGCAGATCACCATTTCTCCTTTCAAGTTTTTTATTATCATGTTACTTCTAAAACAAACATGTTAGGAAAATAAACAGCGTATGAAACAAAAAATAAATGCAAAACAGCTTTTTAAATTTTCTCTCTTTAAAAAAAATCTTCCTGAAAGGGTGACATTTCTCTGATCTACCCTCATATTTCTGTCTTTAACACTGTACATGTTTGTGAAAGAATACAAGTTTCTATCAGGTAATGAAAACTAATGATTGTATAATAATCTATGATTGTTACACAAAACAAGTATATGATAAGACTGAGACGCACATCCAGGTCTTCTGATTATGTATCTCAGCTCTTTCCTCAACTCCATTTTTACCTCTGCACTCATTGTTTTTGAAAAATAAGTGTTTACCATGGCCTGCATAAAAAACTAAGGTTCAGTTATAATTCTAGGAAAATATACTCTCAAAATTTTTTGTTCTGCATTGGTGGGGTCAATGCAGTAGAAGCACGTTATAAGTGAAGCAGTGTCTAAGGAAACCTATTTAAGAAATTTATATTAGTCCAGAAATGGGCCGTTTATTCTTTCAACATTATTTATTCTTGACATTATATCTCAACTAGTGAACACTGGGGAACCCATGGTGAACAAGAGATAGTCTTTACCACCTCAAGAAGTTATTTTCTAGTGAAGAAGACAAGCAAGAAGCAAACAAAACAAAACAAAACAAACAAACAAAACCCCCTGTGATATAGTGAATTAAATGTTATATGAAAGTGCACAAGAGCAGAAAGTGCTTTATATGGTAGTGGGGGCAGAGGCGGGTGTGGAGGGAGGAGGCCACATATAAAATGAGTCCTGGAGGCCCGATGGGAGAGTGTGTGGAGTGGGCAGGGACTCCTCAGAGGAGGAGGAAGAGGTGGAGGCAGTGATAGCAGGAGAGGGCAGGTGGTATTGGGATGGGTCGTCCCACTGCAGCACTGAAACTCCAGGTGGGTGTCCATGGCACTGCTTCACCGACAGGGCTTTGAGCAGCCTGCCTTCCATTCTTACCAGCTCCCTGTAGGGAATAATGGGTTCTTCCCCTGGGCAATTCCAGGCAGAGCCCATTGAGGCCCTCCCTGATGAGCCAGGTGTAAATTAATTACTTAAAAACAGTTATACAATGGAGCCAGACATCATTCATCATTCGAATGTACTCTTCCATCCCACCACTACTAGACAAGGGAGCCAAGGATGATGACAACCATGAATTTGGGGAATTTGGTGAGTTTTCAGGAGCTTGTCCTCCTGGTTAGGGTTTGTTGATTTTGATACAACAGATTATACTCGTCCCAAGGATGAGTTGGTACCTTCAAACCATTTTATGCCAATTCATGACTTCTCAGAAAATGTAGATAGCCTTACAAGTTTTAAGTACATTAAAAGAGGTAATGAAAAAAAAAGTGGTAATGAGAAGGACATCACTGCTGAACTTTCTACTCCTGTGATAGGATAGTCTGATTTACTTTCTACTGCCACCAAGTAAATAATTTCAACAAAAAGTTTAGATACAGCCACTGATGGCATGGAAAGTCCAGATTTAAATAAAGTAGTGGAGCAGAGAGAGAATATTGGAACACCTGAAAATTTCTGTACAGGACATTTTAGAACTAATAGGAATGTTGTTCATCAGAGCAAGCCGTTAGAGAGATGCAGTAATGAAAAGCTTCCTTGTTAGGAGATTCTAATAAATGGGTTTGCAGTATTGGAAACTGTAAATCCTCAGGGAACAGATATCTGGACACTGTAGTCTATTTAAAGGGTCTAATGCCTCTTCATACTCATAGCAGTGAGTATACTTTAGACTCTGCACCATGTCTGCTGAGGAATTTGCAGATTTTGCCACTGTATTAGATAGCCAAAGGGGTGCTTATGCAAAATACCAGAAACAGGTTGGTTTTTATAAAGGGTATTTATTTGGGGTAGAAGTCCACAGTTACCAGGCCATAAAGCAAAGTTTCTTCCCTCACCAAAGTGTATTGCCATGTGTTGGAGCAAGACAGCTGCTGAAGTTTGCCAGGGTTCAGGCTTCCTGGGTTCTTCTCTTCCCGGGGCTCTGTTTCTCTCTGGACTCAACTCCTCTGCTTCCTCCACAAGGTCAGCTGTAGACTCTCAGGCAAATGACTTATCTCTTTTCCTGGGGTCTTTTCTCACGACTAAGCTCTCTTACTTCTCAGGGCTCCAACTGAAGACTCCAACATCAAAAACTGCTCCCTCTGTCCTTTGCCTTGCATTTTATCTTCAATTCCCCACTCACCAAGGGGTGGGGCTCAACATACTATTGACGTGGCCCAATCAAAGTCCCAATTATAACTTAATCATGCCCAGATGAACACATCAGTTTACAAGCATAATCCAATATATATTTTTGGAATTCATAATTAAATCAAATTGCCCAATGGCTACAGCCACATTGTCCAAAAAGGAAAGGATACAACTAAAAGAAATAGGATGTGGAATTTTAAATGATAGAGAAGCACTAACTATTAAAGAAAATAATAAAATTAACAGAGTCAATGAACTAAATTCTGTAAAAAGAACTATCTTTGGATAGAAGTCTTGATGAGAAAGGACATACTAGTGGAGAGATTCAGGTTTGTGTTTCAGAAATAAGTGTGGCGAGTAACAAAGGTTACAGTATTGAACAATAAGGTCCTGCAACACTGCAACAGGAAGAATTTTAAAATTCAAGTGTTCATTTAAGTGTTTGGAGTTTGATAGACACAGCTGATCATTCAGAGGTCAATAGCAGAGAACAATATAAAACTGTGGAACAGCTTGATTTACTTCTGAGTGTGCTGACCTATGCATGGATTACATTAAAATTTCTGATGCTGATCATGAAGTTGTTTCTTTCCAAGAAGAAATTATAACATTTACTAATTTCCAAAGCCCCAGCATTGATCCCACAGAAGAAAATGATTCTGTAAGTGTAAAAAATGATGATAGTAGTAATGACTTTGTGACTTACAATGAAACCAAAGAGGATGATTGGTGACTTTGGCACTGCCAGTGGCACAACTCCACCTTTTGTTACTGTTCCTCAAGATTCAATGAGTGATGTCACTTTTGAAGAGTCCTCAGAACACTTTCCACATTTTAGTGAACCAGGTGATGATGTTGGTGAATTTGGAAATACCTATTCTGTTTTTTGCCAAAAGGAAATTCTATTTACAGAGTCAGACCTAAAACAGACTTCTGATGGTTTATCAGAGGAAGGTAATTTGTCAAGAAAGTCTACTGGGACAGGCATTGAACCTGTTTCAAAACCAAAAAAATAATAGGAAATTGAGTTTGGAGAGTTTGATTCAGTGTCAAATATTCAAGATGAAAAAATATATATTCAAGAAGACTGAAGTGCTTTTCAAGACACTGATGATTTTGTAGACTTCAGTTCAGCTGGTCCCAGCCAAGCTGCAGATTGCAATGCATTTGAGAATGGGCAGAAAAATAGTTGCTCATGGGCTGCTTTTGGAGACCAGCAGACTACTGACTCATCATCGAAAAGAGGTATGGCAGTCACATAGGACAGATGAAAATGTTGATACTCTAGGAACCCCCAAAACTAACAGTTTTCTTCAGCACCTTCCAGAGGAGCAGTTGCTAGTGGCCATTTACAGGAACCAGCCACTTCAGTTCAGACAGCTTGAGTAAAATGCCTGGAACAAATTTATGCAACATGTTTTCCTTCCATGTTTGTCCATGTGGGGGGACTGCTGGATGTGTGGACTGAGCTGCAGGATATCCAGGATGCACATGGCTTGGGGTATCAGTGGGGTGGCTCTCAAAGCAACCAGAAGCTTTTTTGCTCCTTGGAAATAGATACTCAAAACATTTTCTTCACAAGCAATAAGAAGCAGACTGTTATCATGCCCATGTATGCAACAAGATTGGATATATTAGAGCCCACCAAGGAACCATTGAAACCACTATCTGCTGCAGAAATAAAATAGCTTCCATAGGTCAGACAACCACCACGACACCAGAGATGAACACAGTCCAGTTTGACTGGAGTAGCAGTGGCATTATTATTGCTTTAGATGGTGTGGATTCAGAGCTACATGAGTTAACAACTTCTAAGCTGGAAATCTCCGCTTCAGGCCTCAAAGTGACTGATGCATTTGCTAGACTCATGTCCACAGTAGAGAAGACAAGTGCATGGACCAGGAAACTTAAAAGAGAAGGGCACCTGAGTGCAGAAGCCATCAGGAAGTCTGACTTAATGTTCATGCATGCCAAGGTGTTGATGTTCCCGGCCACGCTGACACCTGCCACAGGCTCCCAAGACAAGGTAGACTGATAACTGCTGTGAACTGGACAATTTCAATTGTTTTTCCTTCCCTCCATCCCTTCCCTACCATCAAAAGCATATCTACTCTAATTAAAAAAAAAAATTCAAGTTCAGCTATTTGTTGGTAAGTCACACTGGAAAGGTATACATAGTAATGTGTATTTATTTACAGACTGAAGTCCTAAATTTATATTAGAAAAAATGTAAATAGTCAGGGGTGAACATTTTTGAAGATTATTTTTTGTGTTGCTGTGGTGTATACATTTATGTCTTTGTGAAATACACGGGTGGTGTCTTAAAATTTTTTTTGAAATATAAAGAGAAAATAATAAAAATAAGTACTGAAGGAAGAGCTTTGAAGAAAATGTTGTCAGGGTCAGTGAATAGGGTGGTATGGGGTATGGTGGGGAAGAGGAATTACTAGGATAAGGTGCATGTAATAGAAGACTACTTTAGCTGCTGAAACGAAGGTCATTTATTTTGCTCTCACTGAAGTTCTTGAGGTAGGCGGTCCATGGGAATAGGGAACTTTGTATCACGAATTCATCCAGAGAACCAGTATCCTCAAGTGTCGAGTCCATGTTCAAAGATGATTATTTCAGAGTTGAAGAGCAGAAAAGAGAAAAGTAGAAGTCTGGGCACACGCTTTGTGGAAGTTTCACACAATACTTCTGCTCATATCCTGTTATGCAGAATCTAGTAATATGGTCACACTTAGCTATAAAGGACGCAAGAAAATGTAATTGTTAGCTTTGCAGCCAAATTCCTAGCTGAATCTTCTATTAATTTAGAAGGGGAAAACAAACACCAAATGTACAACTAGCAGCCTCTGATAGTCTGACATTTTGGTGACTCCAAAATCTGTGTGTACTACTTTTATCACACATAGAACAAATTCATCCCTGGGTCTCATTGTTTATTGCAATTAGCTCAAAGTTGAGGATTTCTTTGTGATGGAAAGTCCAGTATCTCTGGATGATGTGCAGCCCTTTCAATTAAGTCTAGATGGGGATTTTTGTTATCCAGTGACCCATAATCTAAAAGAAACCTGTACTCCTCCCCTAACCAGAATACAAAGATGGAAATAAGCCCCAACATCATCAAGATGGCAGTGAGAAGTTCCAAAATCCTGTACTCCCACAAAAATATTTAAAAACAAGTAGAAACTGGGAGAACTAACTTTTTCAGAACTCTGAAAACAGTCAAGGGTTTACAGTAATTAAGCAAAAGCTGAATCAAGAAAATGGCAACTTAAAAATGGGAAAATCTTGTGGCACTTTTACTAGCCCCCTACCACCTACTCCCTGGTCCAGCATAGTGGCAGGTTGAGCTCCCAATGCAGGTCCCTGGTTCTGAGTCCAGAGGATGCAGACCTCGCTTTATTCTCAGATTGGGGTGTATGTATGCCTATTCCTACTTGTGTGGTGGCAGACTGAAGGGCTGATCCAAGATGCTGGTCTCTGAAGGGCTGATCCAAAATTCTGGTCTCTGCTAACATGTTCTGATAGAAATAATTAAATTTTAAGCTAGCATTTGATGTATCAGTATCTTTGAGGACACAATTAGAACCTGTTTTCTTCCCTTTCTTCCTTACTATGATATCGTATTCAATTAATAGATGGATTTTCTTTACTGTAGAAAGGACCTCATAGCCTATAGCTTATGAATGATTTCAGAGGGTTTATTATCCCTGGAAAGTGTGCAAAGTTTTAAGTTTTTGTGACCATATGAATATTTTTTCTGATAAGACTGTTCATAGTTTTATATAGTTCCCTAAGAAACTCATGACCCAAACAAGATTAAGAGCTACCAATATAGAAGTCTGTATTTATAAACTCATGCAGCAATGAATGATTGTGTGACTACTTGACATTAACCAGTAAAAAAGTAGCTATAGTCAGAGTGTGAGTTAGAAGGTACATTACTTTGGAGAGTTTAATGAACTATATATAGAACTCTAAATTAATTAATGTCTTGTCTTTTTGACCTTTAAAACTGTTAAGTTTTTTCATAATTAATAACTCTCCAATTGATGGTAATTTTTTTTTAGGGTGCCTTTGGAAAGAACATTGTTTTAACAATGGATTCTGTTTACCAGCTTATGAATTGGAACTATGGAAAATATACCTGCACACATACACAACATGTACATACACTTGATAGAATTCAATCAAAAGGATAAGCTATTTCAGGAATAAGGATCCTCAGATATTACTGTGGAGTTCATGGTATATTCTGAGGAGACTTAGGCATGGGGGTTAAGAGTGAAGCAAGTCTGAGGCTCTCTATATCCCACCCCTACTTCAACACGAGCAGCTCTTCTTTCGTGTGTTTTACATGATGGTGTTTCTGTCTCTCTCCATACACACACATTCATATTTAATGACAGAACTCTTGCTTTAAAAATGTTCAAAACCATTAATGTAAATTGTATGTAAGAGCACAGTGACTTGTTCCCGTAACAGGGAAATGAGGTTGCCATCTGAGTGTTAAACTACAAAATCCAAACTAGAAAGGCATAAGAAATATACAAAATTATTGAAACCAAAAATGGTGGTTCTCAGGCCTAAATAAGAATTAATTCAGTCAAATCAGTGATATTAAGATTTCTGAAGAAAAAATGTGCTCCCCGGAAAAGACTGAGGCAGGGATAGAGCGATGAACAATGGACCAGGAACAAATAATTGCCAGAAAACTTCTCTATCTCCAGTCATGAACAGGAAAACTTATGCAAAATTATCAGTCTGATTCCGTTTTTTGGGCCAAAAGGATTTTCTACCCACACTTTCACTTTCTCTCTACCCCATTCTTACCAGATCGATGAAAACCATCTTTCACTGTTCCTCATTTAACCAGCCGACCTGGGAATGAACCTTTGGAATAGTCAGGGCTCACTAACTCTTTAAGTATATGAGGCTGTGGGAATTAGTACTGAGGTGTTAATTTGACCTGTCCACGTTTACAAAATTATTGGGTTGAACCATATGAAATTGCTGACATTCAACCATTTCTAACTTACAAAGATGGTGGTTCCATGAAATGTAATAATACTACCTGTGGCAGTCTGAAATTATTTTATGAATCACAAAAAGAGAAAGATTATGTTTGTAAACTATGTATTCCTCTGGGTGTGATATCCTTTGATTGCATTAAATTCAGCTGAGGGGCCTTTGATTAGATTACTTGATAAGATTGCTTTAGGGTTTTGATTAGCCTATGTCAGTGAGGTGTGACTCAAGTTGAGTCTCCACCCCCTTGCTGGGTCTGATATAAATGGAAACACAGAGAAAGACTCACTCAGATAGACACAGGAAAAGAGAACTCTTCCATTTTTAATCTAGCCATGTGACAGAAAGGAGAGGCTCAAACAGCTGAGGCCCTGGGGAGAGATGAACCATTTACCTGATAGCTTGCAGCTAAAATCGGGAAGAAAGTAGTAGCCCAGTCTGAGAGAAGAGGCCCCATAAGAGAAAAGCCCTATGCCTGGTTGCCCTCAGCTGAGCTCCAGGAGATGGTACAGCCAGGAGGGGAAGGCAGAGATCACGCACCATCTTGCTTCAGCACATGGCAGCTGACTTGGATGAGAAAGCACCTCATTATGCAATAAGAGTGATTCACTTCTCTTTGCTCTATATTGTCTCCCTGGGCTGTCATTTTCAATTCTATATAGAACTCTAGAAGCAGTAGTTCTATATGGACAGACTGCCAACTCACTGTCAATGACTCACAAATCTTTATCTCTTGCTCAGACTTCCCTCCTAGCTACAGTCTCCTTTACCTGACAAATGAATAGGTCTACCTGGTTGTCCCAGAAACTCAATATATGCAATGCTGAAGTCATAGTCTTCCCCCACTAATTTGATCTTCCCTCTATTTCTATAATTCATTACTATCATACTAGGGATTCATCTTAGAAGATTCCTTCTTCCTTATCTTCAATATCTAATATTTCATTCTATCCTCTTCTTATCACCTAAACATTTCCTTCCCTCAACTTCCATTGCCAAAGTTAAGTTACAATTTAATTATTACAATGGCCTCTTTTTTTTTTTTTTTTTTTTTTTGTGCTGGGGCCAGGGATTGAACTCAGGACCTCGTATGTGGGAAGCTGGCACTCAACCATGTGAGCCACATCTGCTCCCCATACAATGGCCTCTTTACTAGTCTCCCTTTCCTATTTGAAATGCACTCCTCACACACATACAAAAAAAAAAAAAACACAAAAGAACAAAACAAAACAAACAAACAAAAAAACTCAGCCAAATTCCTCCCCATAATGGTTTGAAGCTGTATGAACACCAGAAAAGTATGTTTTTAAAGTTAACCCATTCCAGTGGGTGAAAACCTATAGTAAGTAGGGCCTTGTGATTAGGTAACTTCATTTAAGGCATGGCCCAGGGTGGGTCTTTGTCTTCTTATTGGAGTCCTTTATAGATGGGATGAATACAGAAAGAGATAGAGAAAGACACAGAAGCAAGAAGCTGAAAGCAACAAAACCTGGAAGTGAAGGGAAAGACCAGGAGACACCGCCATGTTCCTTGCATATGACAGAGGAGTCCAGGATTGCTAGCTGTTAGTCTTCAGGAAGAAAGCACTACCATGATGATGCCTTGATTTGGACATTTTTCTCGGCCTCAAAACTGTAAGCTTGTAAGCCAGTAAAGTCCCATTGTTAAAGGATAACCCATTTTATGGTACCTGCTTTGAGCAGCTTTAGCAAACTAGGGCATCCTCCTTCAGAAATTGTCAGAGGATCAGTTTCAAACTCCTTTTTATTGCTTAACTTTACCACCTGCTTACTGCCTAATTTTCTAACTTAGTCTCCCACCATTCTCCCCCTTTCAATGTTTCATTTCTCTTGTCATTTCTAGGCCAAAAACAAATCATCAACTTCCAAAACACGCCATTCTATGTCATTCCTCTATGAATGTATACAGATTTTCATTCTATCTGAAATGCCCTTTCCTCCACCTTTGCCACATGTCAAATGCTGCTTTGTCCACCTGGTTCTCAGTCATGCTTAAAGACAGCTTTTCCATTTTCTGCTTTAATCCGTCCCATACTTCCCCCTTTCTGCAAGCAATATGGCTTGTTCCTTGTTCTCTACTCCCATAATACCTTCTCTCTACATCTACCATTGCAATTATTGTCTTGTTCCATAACAACATTCTGCCCCATAAGTTGTGTCTTCTTGAGGATCTTGTCTTGAATGGATGAATGAATGAGGGAGTCAGAATGAGATAGCTTGATTTCCCTTTTATGAGATAAAACTAGTTTAAAACTGCCGGAACTATTAAAATGCAACCGATATTTCCAGAAACTGTGAAATGCTCACAAACTATTGTCATTCAGTCTCAACAAGGGCCAATTAAAAATGGGTAGAAAGTTTCTATATTTATTTTCTTTCTTATTTTCTGTGATTAAATAAGGAATTTCTTGGGTTAGTCTTTTCCATACCTTGCTTAGCAGTCTACAGGACATTTGAAAATGTATTTAATATTCAAAACAAAAAGAATTAGAATGAAATTGTCAATTATAATTGTAAAGTGATTGGTTAGAAGTTTGCAAGAGCACCAGCTGCATTGGAAGATATTTTTCCACTTGGTTGTTATGTTCATTATTATTAGTTACCATCTGTTTTAGGTTGCCAAAGGGCTGTTGATATGAAGTACCAGAAATCTTTTGACTTTTTATAAAGGGGATTTATTTGGGGTAGAAGCTTACAGTTCCAAGGCTATGAAAAGTCCAAACCAGGCACCATAAAAGGTGCTCTTTCACCAAAGTCAGCTACTGTTGATTCTGTTGTCTAAGCACGTGGCAAAGCAAGATGGCCGCTGATCTTTGCTGAGGTCTCTGCCTTTCTGCAGCTGTAGGCAAACCTGGCAAAGGGCTTGTCTCTCTCTTTCTGGGTCTTATATCCTTGAGCCACTCGGGGACATCCCTCTTTGCAACTCAGCTGTGGGCAAAACCTCTCTCATGTGGCAGCATCAAACATGGCCGTTCCCTTTTCCCGTGTCTGTCTGTCTGTGTGTCCATTTATATCAGACCCAGCAAGGGGGCAGAGACTCAACCTGAGTCATGCCTCATCCATATAGTCCAATCCAAAGCCCTAAATCAATCTTATCAAGTAATTTAATCAAAGGCCCCTCAACTGAATTTAATGCAATCAAAGGGTATCACACTCAAAGGGATAGATTAGTTTACAAATATAATCTTTATCTTTTTGGAATTCATAAAATAATATCAAACTGTCTCACTGGAGATCATTATGCTGCCTGCTCAAAAAGTTTGACTTTTGTGCTTTCTTTTGGAGTCACTCAGAATTACCATAGAGGAAGCTTTACATCTTTGTATGTATAGAAATATTCATTGATGATTGTTATACTTCATTAACTGGTTGAAAGCTAAACCCAAAATCAAGGTCTTTTAAAAAAACATATTCACTTATATTATCTAGAACTCTTGGTACAAAGAGAGATCATAGTTTCTGAAATGTTGAGTATTCCTAACTAGTTATAAAAACATAATTTACAAGAAACTTAGGAACTCAAAATTTCATTATTATTTTTCAAACATGTGTTTGATGTGTTGTAAAGCTATGTTTCATTTTTCTTTTAATTTTCAGGCTCAACAAGTTATTTAGTTATTACTTAGGGAACAGAGTAGCAGTGGAAAAAGTCTGCTCCTTCTTCCAAGGAGGAAATACTAATCTGATTGGAGCCGAAAAGTTTTCTCCAAAGGTAGACCTAGGCATCCTACTCTCTTTGTCTTTTTGAGCATCCACAGATGCTCATCTCTTTGTTTTTTTTTTTTTGTGTGTGTGTGTGTTAGATGGCCAACCTGAAGTTAGTAAGACCCTGATATATGGGTTGGGTGTCAACTGGTGAGGAAGGAACTTAAGGTGATCCTTTTGATCAGGCCGTATTTACTATCCTAGCTAATCAGAGAGCTCTGCATTGGAATTTAAGCACAGGACCAGCTAATAATAACTAAGAATAAACTGGTTACATCTTTTGCCATTTTTCATTGATACTTGTGCATATATCTTTTTTTGTGAAAATCATGGAGTAGGGATGACTGGGAAAGGACTTGATTGAAGCATTCCTGGATTTCCTGGCCTTAACACCATATAAGCATTCCCCAAATTCCCATGATCATCCATAACAAGCTATTTTGGGACTTTGTTTTTATTGTCATCATTGTCAGAGTGATCATCATCATCATCTGGGTATTACCCTGAACCCCTATATTAGTCAGCCAAAGGGGTGCTGATGCAAAGTACCAGAAATTGATTGGCTTTTATTAAGGATATTTATTTGGGGTAGAAGCTTACAGTCACAAGGCCTTAAAGAGTCCAACTCAAGGTTACTTAAGAGGTACTTTATCATCCAAAATCTGTTGCCACGTGTTGATGCAAGATGGCAGGTGATGTCTGCAAGGGTTCAGCCTTCCTCTTTCCTCTTAAGGCTCTGTGGTCCCAGTTTCTTCTGATCTCAGCTGTAGGCTGGCATAAGGCTCACTTGTCTTCCCAGGGCCTCAGGATGCTATCTGATGAGCTGTCTCTCTTCCTTTGTGTTCTTCTCTGTGTATTTACTTCCCTGTCTTTGATTGAGCATCCCATTTATATAGCCCACAGCTGTAGACTAGCTGTAGATGGGGACTCAAACTGAATTGCCCTAGTGACATGGTCAAATAAAAGCCCTAATCTTGATTTAATAAAGTACAAGTGAAAGCTCTGAGTCTAATACAATCTAATACACCCAGAGAAACAGACCAGTTTACAAACACAATCCAATGTCTATTTTTGGAATTCATAAACAATACCAAGCTGCCACAGCCCCCATAGCTGAAATTGCAGGAGAAGAATTTTAAAAATATCGGAAAAACACTGAGATCTTGTATGACCTTAAATATAAGGCAACCAGGAAGGGCACATGAAGGTTGAATATGGCAGAGTATATTTGAAGTACTTATTTTAAAAATTTAAAGTTCTTCATCTTGGAAGTAACTTACATATTTCATCCCCTCTATTGCCATGAGCATCACAAATTAACTGGGTTTTTATTCAATAATGTGCTGTGCACATGAACTGTGCATTATTGATTTAATGAAGATTCATCTAACATATGTTGTGAACAATATAATGAATGATCATGGGAAAAAAACTGATATTGGCAATCTTGTACAAGATTTTTTAAAAAAGGTCACTTGTTATGATCATTGCTTTTATTTGTAAATCAGCATTGATGATATTTGTATGACAGATTTCATATTTAGAGTTCTCTAATACTACCCACAGAAATTTTTGTTCTGACTTTTTTTTTTCCATTTGGTTTATGTGCACAAAAGACATGCAAAATAAGGTAAATGAAATAGAAACCAGAGCAAAGCGAGAAAAGAAAATGTAGTTACTAAACTCTATGATAATTTACATAGCTGAACACATTTGTCTCAGAGCTTCCTATCATCAAAAATAAAGATCAAAAAGGGAAATACGATCAGTTTCAACAGACAGTCAAACACAGTCAAACAGAACATTGTAATTATTTGTAATTATTTTCAGGGTCATGGTGGAAAACAAATGCTTTATTGATCCTACGCTTCAGCTAACCCAAGGGCTGAGACTGGACTGGGTAAATTATTTACTCAAGGTGAACTAAGCACTCCAAGGTACACCAGTGAGTGATGGCATCATGCTTGGAAAAGTTTGTTACATTTCATATTCATATTCCGCCATTTTCTCTGGAGGGAAAAATGTTTTTCCTCACTCTAAATTTTAAAGTACTACATTTATCACATTGTTAATAAATAAGGATAGATTTCTTAGATTTGGAGTTAGTATCTGTATACACATTCACTTTTGACATTCATTAGTATGATTTGCCAGTAGTAATTTTGTTTGTACATTTGTTTGGCTTTCACCGTTTCTAGGCATGGTCTTATCCTATGTGACAGGTTACAGCATCACCCTGTATTCCAAAGGAATTTCTTTAAGTAAGAGATATAGTGTTTCCCTCCCCACATTTTAAAAAAAGATGCATAATTTCCCTTGGGGAGCATAAAGACCAACCTGTTCTTCCGCCGTGGTGATGATGTGTGAGCATGTGCTCTGTCATTGCCCTGCCCTTCAAACCCTATGAATGGTTCGAAAGAGCAGGGCATAGCAACTTGATGCCTGCAGGGAAGGAGACAATTTTTCATGTAAATGTAGACTTTCATAATAAACCTATATGTCTGCTTCCAAGTTATGCAAGTTGTAACGGGCAGTATTTTGAAATCAAACATATCAATGTAATCAGCTACTAAGATACACAAGCAAAATATATGGAATGTGTTATTCTCCTAGAGGGCCTTGTGAAGGGTGTGGGACAGAACTTTGAAAACGAGGGAGACACCAAATCTTGTTGCCATGAAGGGCTATAAAAAGTAAACAGTAGCCATACTCCCAAGGGCTTTTCTTTAAATCATCTGGATTGAAAGAGAACAGCAGATATCACATCCAATTTTTGCCATGAAAAGCAGAAGAGCTTAGCCCAGAAGATTCATAACAATTTGAAGCCTAACTTAAGAGGGTTCTATTGTAAATGCTAATATTTATTAGGTAGTTAATGTTTCTTTCCATGCATTTTAAAAAAATGGTTTGGTTTGAAGTAATGTTATATTTGTCCAATATTTTTTAAAAACTTTTTTTGCTGAATTAGAAAACTATCTCCATTCATGCAGAATATCTGCTGTTTTAAGAATCATTCTAACTTGACTGTACAAATCACTAGAGGTTGTGAAGGATTGGTATTTAGGAAATGAAAGTTGAAAAAAGGCTTATTAAGTGTTTTCTGATTTTAAAAAAATAATTTTCAAGTATTTCTGTTTTAGAGAATAAAATTCACAACTTTCTCCTGAAGTTGGCTGAAGATCGAGAGCCCCTCAATTTAAGTAGATTCCTTCTGAAAAGTAGCTGAGCTATGTTCTTATTTTCTGTGCATTCTCCGTGTCAGAGCAATGGAATATCATCTATTGCATACTCATTCTTTTTTTTTTTAAGACTTTATTTATTTATTTTTTTAATTTTACCAGGAGGTCCCGGGGATCGAACCCAGGTCCTTCCATATGGCAGACGGACGCCCAACCATTTGAGCCACATCCGCCCCCAGCATACTCATTCTTTAACATAATTCAAAAAGGTGAAGAAAATGAATACTGTAAACCATAAACCAGGAAACTTGCCCTCAAAATCTAACCAGAAATCTGGAAATGATTAAGTAAAAGGATTTGGGGGTGGAAGATTCAAGGACACTTATAAAATGAATCAATAACAAAGGTTTAGTGTTTGGAACCACTAACAACAAGTAATATTAGCCTAATTATTCACTCTTTGGGCAATTCTTTTGATGACATTGGGCATTATTGTCCAGCTCTTGAAACCTTCTCTGACTTTGATTAGAAGGCATTGTTTTGATCTCTCTGGTAAGTGCCTCTCTGCCTCCTTCCCTGGTCCTTCCTTTTCCAGTCTCCTCTTCAGAGCTATTGGAGTAATTGGTACATTGAACAAGCTCATTCTTGACATAATTAAAACATATCTCTTATTATTAAAAGTTTCTTAAAAATTTATTTGGTAAGGCAAGCTTCTCCTATCCTTGGATAGAAATTGATGGAGATCTCATTCCTTTTCTGCTCACTCTTAACACTTTGGGAACTTAGAAACTGGAAAATGAAAGTGCTGAGACTCTCATTTTCTTGTTTGCTTCCATCTTGTGTTATTTTGGGTCAGTTTTTTCACATATGCTGGGAAAATGGCTGACTGTACTCTGGGATCAATCCTCATGGATTTATGAATTAAGAGGAAATAGAGACTCCTATTGATCTGCTCCAGCTGAATCTAACTGAGATCACATGACAAAGTTTTAGTTATTGACTGTCAGTTGTAAGTCTAAGTTTTTATACTCTTCTCTCTCATGCTGGGGCTGTGACTAGGCAAGCTACATTTCTCAGGCTCCTTTGCCAGCTGGCTTCTTACGAGGTTCTGTCAATGGGAGACACTAGGAGAAGATTAAAAGGCAAGAGTAGGATAGAAAGCGATTTCTTCCTCCTTTTTCAGTTTCTATTTCATCACTCCAGCAACAAGGGGAACTGGAGAGGGTTCCAGCTTCTTTTTGAACCCCCAGTACCAACTTTACTATGATTCTTAGAACCGCTAACTGCCAGGCCCTCTCCCCTTGATAATTGGAGTAACAGTTGTTCCACTTCACCTTACCCGCCAGGCTGACTCTCCTGGGCAGTCCAAGCACCTGGCAGGTCAAGCCTGCTCCTCAAAAGTTCATATACCAGTAGTAGTGGGGACTTGTGGGGAGAGTCCCCCATAAACAAGGTTTACAGGGCTCCTCCTGTGAGCTTCTATGTTTCTTTCATTCTTCCAACCCTACAGCTATTAATTTCCTTTTTGCTCTTTCAGGCTTCCAGCACTTATGGAAAGAATTCCTTGGATTAGTTCCTCTCTGAAATGCCCAGTGTGGTTTCTGTTTACATTACTGGGTCCTAAGTGGTACAGGCTGCAGAGACAACTACCAATTCTGAAGGCATAGAATGATCATGACTGGTCAAACCTGGGGCATAAGCCCACCTTTGGTTAAGCATATAGTCTTTTACTAGAAGAAGGATAGGTAAGGGAGATGGCCCTAGTGGACAGCAATGAGGTAAAGCTATAGTCATCATAATAAACCATGTTTACTTTTCTTCATAGTAAACTATGGAAAGGTGTACAAAGAATAGTAACTGAAGAGGAGGATGTGAGATTATGGGAGGAGCTTTGTTCTGAGGTGGACATGCATGTTTAAATGCTTATGGGAAGGACTGACTAGAGAGGAGGAAGTAAAGATACCAGAGAATGAAGACACTCAATGGGGTTGGGCTCCTAAGAGAATGGGAGCCCAGCAGCTTGAAGAGGAAGAGGGGCACCAGTGCTGAAACAGCAGCAAAGGAAACTCTAGTGGATCCAGGTGCAGGGACATTTTCTAGGTATGATGGAAGTAACTTGTTGGAGTTCTTTGATGGCCTCTTTTTTTTCTAAGTTAGAGATGGGTCATCTTCAGGGAGCAAGGAGGAGAATGGGACAAGGGGAGACATTTGAAGAGAAGGAGAGGTGTGAAAAAGCTTTCTTGGAGGTGGGAGAGTGAGCTGGTCAGAGAAACACAGTGGAATTTCCAGGAGTACTGAGGGCACATTTGAATTTAGTAATCATTAATTTGTAAGCGAACTATTCTACTCTCCTGTGTGAATTTTTCATTTAATTCTGGTGCGTGAGTGTGAAGTAAGTGTGGAGTAAATGTGGAGAAAGCGTGGAGAAATTATGGAGAAAATGCAGTGAATATGCAGAGAAAATTAGGAATAAATATGGAGTAAGTGCATAGTTAGTTTCTTCTAGAGATTTTGCCATAAGAGAGGTATGAAAAGAGAGATAAAGGGGGTTTAAAGTTTTGGCAAAGGAATATTGAGGTGAGGGACCATTGATATTTTTCTGGAAAGGAAGAAAACAAAGGATAAAAGGAAGCTAAACAAAAGAGATATAGTAGAAGAACTAAGGTACTAGAGAGTTCAAGGAGGTCCAGGAATGATCACTTTGAGAGTGTTCAAATAAGCCATCTGAAAGGGTAGGGGAATATGGTCACAGAACAGGATATATGATTTAATAGTTTAATGACTGTATCTAGGTATTGATAATGAGAGTGAAGAATTGTGGAGTGGAAGAAAAATTTATTGAAGGCAAGGATGTCAACAAACCAAGCAATATTTTTTATTTCATTTTTGTAGGGAAAATCACAATTTCAATAACATATATTGCTTTGACTCATCATTTCCTTAGTGCTAACAGGCAAAGGACTGAACAGCACGTAAAATATGAAATGTTTCATGAATTTGCATGTCATCCTTGCACAAGGGCCATGCTAATCGTCTCTGTGTTATTCATATTTTAGCATGTATCCTGCCAAAGCAAGCACAAGAAATATTTATTTTTTTAATTGTTAAAATAAGACCATTTTTAGAATTCTATGCCTTGTGCTTTTGTGCATTCAACATTTTGTTTCTACAGTTAAATTGTGAGCCATTGAGATCAGGGACTGTGTCTAAAAATATATCTTTGCTACACTAGAGCCTCTCAAAATCTCCGTCCCATAGAATATTTTGGTAGAACACTATTTATTTTAATGAAATAGTAAAAACAACCCTTCAAGGAGTTTTTCTAATACATTTCTTTGCCTTCAGGAAGATAAGATATGCTTCTTCTCTTCTCAGGTATAGCAACTGAAATCTGGACTGGGTAAATTATTTACTCAGGTGAGCTAAAGCTACCTTCAAATGTATTAAAACTTAGTTGACTGAGAAGAAAATATATTTTTAGAATTTGTTCTAACATAGAATATTGTCATTTTGTCTTCTTTCAATGTATAGCTTTGAAAATCAGTAATAAAATGACCATTACTAGGCACAAAGTGCAGGCTCAAATGGATGTGGTACTGAGATGACAGTGACATCTCAGCTATCAATGTCTTGAAAGAAATAGGAAGTGTGAACACTGATCATGTTGTCATCTTTCCTGTTTCAGAACCACAGGAAAGGTGATGTTCTGCTCATTCTCACACCATTTCCCCTTCTTGGCCCCTTTCCATGCTCCTGTGAAATATTTCAATCGGACCAGCCCCTTCTGCCTCATTCCCATCTCAAGGCCCCTTCTCTGGCAACCTCTTGACCCTTGACACAATTTAGAATTAAGCAGTCAACTAATAAGTATTTGAGGAACTTTATAAGACATCCTAGTTGAGTCAAAATTATTCAAAGAACATGTGATGTTCCCATGTGCTGTTCTTTAAAATGGAAACAGGTTTCATGACCCACCTGGCTCTCACCTTTCCCTGTTCTAGGAACAATTTTTCCTAAAAAGGAAGGGTTATAAGAGTCCAGCGAATAGATTTCAGAAGAGTAATTAATCAGCCTTGCTTTTGATTATACTCTGATCCTATTAGACTGGTTCCCTTTTAATTGGATTCCCATATATACGAATTTCTTGTTCCAGATCTCCCTTCTGTTGGTGAGTCCATGCAAATGAACCTTTTAGACACTCACCACTTGTCTGCATGGCTCTCCTGTGAATGTTTGCTCTTTCATCTCTACTGGGCTGGATAATGAGTCTTGGACATGGTCTTGTATTTTCTGGTTATGTTACTTGCACACCTCTCTCAGCTTAAATGACACTTCCTGTAGGGCCCTTCCCTTATCTACCATTCTGAATTAAGTACCTTCACATCAATATTCTCCTACTGAGTATAAGTATTTTCTATCATAGAGGTCCCTATACTTTGTAATCATATTGTATTTGTTTATGTATTTAATGCCCATCTCACCCCTAAACTATCATCCCAACTATCAGCCCTTTTCTAAGGGGGAGCAAGCCATGTGCATACAGTGTGCCTAGACTGCTCTTGGCAGTACCAAAAGTAAGTGCAAACCCCCATGGGAGGAGATTCCCTGAAGTTTGAAGAAAGAGTAACAAGGCTAGTGTGGTTGTGTGAAGAAGGCAAGGAGGAAACCAATAGAGATGAAATCAGAGAAGTAACAGGGTTTGTGGACCAGGAAAGATGTTTTCAGAGCTTTGTAGGCCTATGATGACTTTGGCTTTTACTCTGTGTACAATGGGAAATCTTTGAAGAATTTTGAGCAGACAGACATGATCTGGTATGTTTTAAAGACATCTCTTTTTTCCTGATTGCTGAGCATTTCTCTAAATTGAACAAACTTGGAAAAGGAAAAGAGAGGTGCTATTTATTGACCCCCTGAAACCTCACACCTGCTGCCTGACAGACCCTATGCTGAGTATTACTTGCATCATTATTGACCATTTTTTAACTAATTTTAAAAAAACTGGGGGGGACTTCCAGGAAGATGGCAGACTAGTAAGACACTGGAATCTCTTCTCCAGAAAAATAGCTAGAGGACAGGCTGAAACAGCCCCGAAAAAGATCTTCTAGGGTTTAGGACAGCAGGTGAAGGCTGCACACTACCCAGAGGAGAGAGGTTCAGAAGAGGGAAATCGCTACAACAGAACCGTGAGTGGGAAGTAGCAGCTTCTGCTGCCGCCGGCACCCTCCCCCACACTCTTTAGAACTCTCAGGTCTCTGGGCCTGCGACCATAGACAAAGGGGGATCCAGGGATCTTCCACTCCCGGAAAGGGGAGAGAGAGGGACACAGCCTTGGGCTGACTCAGGTTCTGACCTGTAAATTTGGGCTGCAGAGCCCCATGGACCCTTCCACACCGCAGTTTGCCCTGGGAGCCTAGGAAGGACAGGAGAAATCCAACCCTCGCAACCTCCCTCTCTCCTAGCCTGAACTAATTGTTGAGGACTCCACAGGAGAGGGGAGAGAGAGCCTGGGGCTGACCCTGCTTTTGACTCCCAGGTTTGGTCTGCCCTGTCCCGAGAGCCCTTCCAGGACGGGTGGGGCTGTGCCGTTGTTTGCCTTGGAGCCTGCAAGGGGCTAAAGATATACAAACCTCCCAATCTCCTCCTCTACTAACAGGGACTGATTGTTGAGGATTCAGAAGGGAGTGGAAATATTTCATAGCTGGGAAAAGGGGGACACTACGAGAGAAGTCTGGAGAACTGTCTCAGAAAGCTTGAATCACAGGGCTCTTAGGCCCCAGACAGGAAGCTCTATCACATTGATCTGGTCTGTGTCACAACAAATACGCTCCAACCAGGCATTGAATTGAGAGCTGCCAACAAGTGCCATCTCCTGGCAGACCAAGGAAGTGCACATAAGAAAAAAACTAAGGCTTAGGGAGGTTTAAAAAAAATTACCCAAGTTCATGTAATTAGTAAATTGCAAATTTGTGATGCACACCTAGATCTGCTAACTTCAAAGGTCATGTCCTTAACTACTGTTCTACTTCTGGAGCATAACATCTGAATTAAGGAGTAGGAGATGCACCTGGAGAAGTAGGTGGTCTTCAGATTGTGAAAGATTTTGTATGCCATATATAGTAGATATTTATCTGTCTCAAAAGTTAATCTCGGGAAGTGGATGTGTCTCAAACAATTGGGCTCCTGTCTACCATATAAGAGGTCCAGGATTCGGTTCCTGGGGCCTCCTAGTGAAGGCAAGCTGGCCTCTGTGGTGAGCTGGCCCTAGTGAAGAGCTGGCCCATGTGGGGGTTGGCCCACATGGAGTGCTGGCCCGTGCAGGAGTGCTGGCCTGCACGGAGTGCTGGTCCACACGGAGAGCTGGTGCAGCGAGATGATGCAACAGAAAGAGACACAGAGGAGAGACAATAAGAGACACAGCAGACCAGGGAGCGCCCCTCTCCCACTCCGGAAGTTCGCAGGATCAGTTCCCAGTGCCACCTAAAGAGAAGACAAGCAGACACAGAAGAACACACAGCAAATGGACACAGAGAGCAGACAGTGAGTGCAAAAACAATGAGGGGGGGGAATAAATAAATCTTAAAAAAAAAAACACAAAAAGTCAATCTCAATTTCTCCAGCGAAAGGCCTGCAGTCTCCTATCTGGGGAGTGAGGGATGGGTGTGCAATATCATGGTGGCAAAGGACGGGGAATTGAACTTATATATGTCTTCTGATCTAACCCCACCCTGCTGCCTTTCAGATGTGAGTCTCTCAGGGGGTTTTCATTCCTATTTCACTTCTACAAAGATGAACTCCCAGTGGATTGAAGCCCTAATTGTGAAATACTAAGCTGTACAAGTAGTAGAATAACATTCAAAAGGATACCTTTATGGCCTCAGAGTGAGGAAGGAATTTTTAGCAATATTTAAAATCATAAACAATAAAGAATTCCTAGGGGGGAGCAGATGTAGCTCAAGTGGTTAAGCACCTGCTTCCCATGTATGAGGTCTCAGGTTCTATCCGCTGTACCTCCTGAACAAACAAACAAATGGAAAAAACCAACTCTCGGGAAGCAGATATAGCTCAAAGTGTTGGGTGCCTGCCTACCACATGGGAGGTCCTGGGTTTGGTTCCCAGTGCCTCCTAAAGAAGACAATCAAGACAGCGAACTGATGTAGCAAGATGATGCAATGAAGAGACACAACAAAGAAAACAAACAGTGAGACATAACAAGCAGGGAGCAGAGGTGGCTTAAGCCATTGGGTGCCTCCATCCCACATGGGAGGTCCTAGATTTGGTTTCTAGTGCCTCCCCCCAAAAAAATGGAAAAAAGAAAAAAAGAAGATGAGCACACAAGGAACAGACAGAGAGCAGTCAGCAAGTGCAAAAAAAAGGGGGGGTGTGTGAAGAAATACATAAATAAAATAAAATAAATCCTAAAAAAAAAAACAACTCGTATTGGGGAGCAGATATAGCAGATGTAGCTCAGTGATTGAGCACGTGCTTCTCATGTATGAGGTCCTTGGTTCAATGCCTGGTACCCCCCCCCCAAAAAAAAAGAGTTTATAGGTTTGATCAAGTTAAGGGAGTACTGAAATATTTTCATTTACCAAAAATAGTCTGAATAGTGGGGCCAGAGTAGTCCTTGACTGGTTTGATTTGCTCAGCCCAGCAGAATAGACAGACACACCAAACTAGGCTATAAAGGAAAAGACGGCTTATTTGCCAGCAGAAGATTGGAGCTGTGCAATCTCAAAGCAGCCTCTCTGAACTGCAGAAATGCTAATATTTTATGCCATCTGAGTGCTAATGAATAATTGGGGGGAAGCTGGACACAGATTCCTTCACTAATGAACATTAAGGGGTTGAATATGATGGGGTGGTTACCAAACCAAGGTGAGTTACAAAGTTACAATCATTATCAGAGTTTAAGGTTCTGGAATAGGAAAGCACAGAGTAGAGGGCAGTCACAAAGTTTTCCATATGGATATTAAGCAGGAGGGTAGAGTGATTACCATCACCATAGCAAGTATATACACGGGTGAGGCTAGTTTTGAAATAACCATAAATAAAGGTAAGTTCAGTTTAGAATTACCATCATAATAGTAAGAATACACAAGGCAGAAGCTAAGTCTAGAGTAACCATAAACAGGGATGAAACCTGTTTAGAATGACCATCATAATAGCAAGTCTATGCTAAATCCAGCCAATTTCAGCAATTTCAGATATTAATCTTTTCCTGTTTTTTTTTTTTTAATAATATGAAGGCATTTATATAATTATTTGTTAATTCTTAACTCTCAGTTATAGTTTTAGCCTTCATTTTCACTTCAGAACAAACAGGGAACCTTTGTTTATCAACTAAACAACTAAAACTTTTTTAATGTTAGGTTATGGAAGACAGGAATTCCCTGGTGTTCACGGAAATTAAATTGGGGCTGGATTTTTTTTTTTTAAGGTGGTACTGGGGTCTGAACCTGGGACCTTGTACATGTGAAGCAGGTGCTCAACCACTGAGCTACACTTACTCTGCTGGGACTGGATTTAAATTGCTGTGGTTCAAAAGAAGACTGATTGACTGAAATAAAATTGAGGTTAAGGGACAGGAGGCCTGCATTAGGTAGAAGTGCAATGTCATATGAGATCAGGTGGGACAGAACTTTTGGTATAGAAGTCAGTAGATGTTACTGGCCTCACACACACACACACACACACACACACACACGTCAGTAGAAAGATCCTGGCTTAAGTTTTGTGTAGTACTAATGATGGCAAGTGTTTCCTTGGAAAAGAGTGGACAGTGGCTGAAATGGAGTAGAAGTGAAAACATAGACCAGTGAATGGGTTATCTACACAGACATTTTTAAAATCTAAAAACTGAGCAAGAGTTGTGGTGAGATACAAGACAATGTCTAATTAAGGATGGTTCAAGGATAATATGGACTATGGAGTTGACAGATCACATCTATAGGATTTGCTACTTCATTTAAAGAAATATTCCACCATGCACATCTATAACTAAAACTTGCTCTTCATAAATGGCAGCACTTAGGAGCATTTTGGAGGAATCACATTTTTAACAGAGGATTATTATGATTCATTATTTAATTTGACCATATTCCTCCTCTGTTTGGATTCATCTCTATAAAAGATATTTTATTTAGTGTTGAAAATTTTCACTTTCTTACTAAACTGACTCTGAATTTCCACATTGGAATTCGCCTGCATACGTAATTGTACCAGTGAATTCAGGGTGAAGGGAGATGAAAAAGACGTGGAGGACCTCTGAGATGTCCTAAGCAACCTTTTAAGTCTAAGTATTTTAGACTGATAAAGATTGCTTGGAAGCCAAGAAACCACTGGCAAGTTTAGTCAGATTAATTCAGAGGAAGTTACTTCAGAACTCATTTTATTTATGTTCTTTTACAAGCATTTCCACTCCCACCCTTTACCCCTAAACATTCACTTCCCCTCATCCCTGTTCTCCAACCCCCTCCTTCAAAAAAAAAAAAAAAACAAAACAAAAAAAAAACAAGCCTATTTATTCTGGCTCTCCATGGGTGGCCCTATGTTTGTGATTAGTGCCAACCATTAGTGAAGATTCTAGGACTGTTTTTTGTCTCATAACATGCAATAAAAGTAATCCTTTAAGTATGCACCTCCCTTCATTCCTTAAGTTCTTCTAACTCCACAGTTCTTTAATATTCACTTAACATTTTGTACACGCAAGGATTCTACCCAGGGGGATCCAGCAAGTTGAATTAACTGCCTTAAGCTAAGGAAGGATCCGGTGGGAACCATTTGCTGCCAGAACCTTTTCAATTCTTCTGACTGCTAGGCTCCTAAATTAATAAAGACTTAAAATGGTTCTCTAAATGTTTTATCTGTAAAGCTATATATATGCCAGACATCTCCGCAGAGAGTCGCGGTGGTTTCTTGCTTCAACAGCGCTGGAACGCAACCGGAGTTGTTGGCACTCGGAGCAGCTCGGGCAGCCTCTCCTCAACTGCTCGACAGGAAGACCACGTCCCGTCCTGCGCCAGAGCTACAACTCAGAAGCCCCTATCAACCGCCAGATCAGCCTGGATCTCTAAGCCTCTTACCTCTACACGTCTTACTACTTTGATAGTGATGATGTGGCCTTGAAGAACTTTGCCAAATATTTTCTTCACCAATCTCAGGAGGAGAAGGGAACATGCTGAGAAAGCTATGAAGCTGCAGAACCAACGAAGTGGACTAATCTTTCAGGATATCAAGAAACCAGAACGAGACCACTGGGAGAGTGGGCTGAAGGCAATGGAGTGTGCTTTAAACTCGGAAAAAAGGGTATCAGTCATTACTGAAACTGCACAAACTGGCCACTAACAAAACAAAAAACAAAACAAAACAAAAACAAACAAAAACACCCATTTGTGTGACTTCATTGAGACACATTACCTGAATGAGTAGGTGACCACCATCAAAGATTTGGATGACTACATAACCAACTTGGGCAAGATGGGAGTCCCCGGATTCTGGCTTGGCAGAGTATCTCTTTGACAAGTACACTCTGGAAAACATTGATGTGGAGAGCTAAGCCTTGTGCCTGCTTCCCCAGAACCATGAGGAGGCTTCAGTGGTCACCACAGCTGTGTATGTGTTTTGGACTTACCTTTATCTTTTCTATAAGTTGTATCGGCATCTATCAAGATCTATCATTTGTACAACTCTTTCAAATAAAGTAATTTGGTACACCCTTCCCCCACCCCCTCACTCCCCCAAAACCAAAACTATATACATGCATACTTTCTTTTTAGAACAATTTTTAGCTTCTGCAAATTACAGACTTAATGGTATGCTATTATCCCCTCCATATTGCAATTGTATTTTTCTTCTTGGTACAAAATGGAATTGAGTTTCTTAACAGATTCAGGGGAATATAATTATATTATTCTGGTGTTCTGGGAAAATAATCCCCCAGTGAATCAGAGTTTTGCTTTACTTAAGACTGTGTCACCAATTCAGGAATGCATTTTTGTTTGTTGGTGCACCTCTTTCTATACTAAGACCTGAGCACTTCCCTTTGGTTAACACATTCTCTTCAGTAATTTAGGAATATCAATTGGTCACAGGTTTCTTTCGCATTTAGTGATATTTTATTAGATTTCTAGGCCTTTGCTTTGTCTTGCCCCTTAAAAAATCTCTGCAGGTAGTGAATTTCAAACAATAAGTATGATTTTATAGCAGTATTTCATAGATTCTTAGCTGCATATTTTTTGTTTGCATTTTAACAAAGTGGAAATTAGTATTTGTCTTACCATTGATATTATTTTACAACTAATTGGCATTGCTTTCATTTTCTTGGTTGTACATAAAATAATAATGTATCTGAATCAATAGTATCTTAGGTTCTAAGAAATATAGTAGGTAACGGAAGGTGGCCTTTATTACCAGTATTTGAATTTCTTTTCAGTACCCTTGCTTTTAAAAATTCTGGGATATTAGAAAGGATACAAACTTGACTATATAACCTTGGGTTACTTTATTCTTGTTACTGTACAATGCTTGCTACTTTGAGGGAGTAAGGCTATTAGTATTTTCAAGCATCATAACACTATATATGTATGTATTTGTACATATACGTGTGTGTATGTACCTATATATGTATGTGTGTGTATGTTACAAAACTCCATATCCCATTATAGCAACTTACAACTCCTTCCTCATTTGAGACCTTTCCCATTTCCTTGAGAAAAATTGTTAGCAGGCATCAACTTCTTCTTCTTTTTTAAAGATTTATTTTTAAAATTATTTTTATTTATTTATCCCCCCACCTTGCTGCTTGTGCTCGCTGTGTCCATTTGCTGTGTGTTTTTCTGTGTCTGCTTGTCTCCCTTTGTTGGGTCATCTTGCTGCATCAGTTCACCATGCCGTGCAGGTGGTCAGCTCACTGTACCGTGCAGGCCAGCTTGCCTTCACTAGGAGGCCCCAGGAATCGAACTCGGGACCTCCCATATAGTAAACGGCAGCCCAACCAATTGATCCACAGCTGCTTCCCATATTCTTGATTTAGAAATACATACTCTTGGAGATCTGTCTATATACCTGGGCCATACAACTCTAGCTCTGGATAGAGGTGCTTTAACAGAAATATATTTTAAATGTGATGTGAATGGTTTTCATACAGGATTTTTAAAATAAAAGTCTGGATATTTTATAAGATTATCCATTATATCTGGATAATGTCTTTCAACAAACCATTCCCTGGGTCATCAAACTTAGATTGCCAAATACCCTTTAATAGAAAACATCCTGAAAAATTCCTCTCATAGAGCAGGGTCAGCTCAACTTTTGTTTTTCTTTCTTTCCTCTTTTTCTTTATTTTTGGTTCCTTCTTTAGACTTGTAATATTTGCTTTTTGTTTATTATTTTTGAAAATATTTCATTGTGCCTAATTGTTGTAAGCAACATTAAATTATCTTTGGGAACATTTTGAGTATAAATCAATCAATAGACTTTAAAAAGTTTTGTATAGAACATATTTTGATCTATATATCACACAATGTATAGTGAACTTTCATAATAGGACAAAATAAAGTCTAACAATTATTTTTTTTAGCAAAAATTAAGCTGTAATGATTTTTTGTGAGTATAATTTTATGCGTGACCACAGTTAAAATTTTGTTAATTTCTCCAACAAATTTACCATATGCTTTCTCCCATTAGACAATAAAAGCTATGCATCCTTTCAATTTTCTTCTTTAAGTTTTTGCAATTATAACTCGTGAGTCAGGAACACGATGTAATTTTATTATATTTATTCCTATGAGTATGGTTTTATGATTAATGTGGAAATTATGTTCTTTTCCTTATTTTCATGTGAAAAAATAGACATTACAAAATTATCAATATTTTGCTATATAAAAATAATGACAAAATGGTTTATTCTGAATAATATAATGAATGTATAGGACATACAGACATACTGCAGGTTTACTGCTTTCTTTGGGAAGCTGGATAGTTTTTGTCACTGAGTTGGAGATTGTTAATAAAGGTTTATACCTAAAGTTAAAAAAAACTTAAAGATCAAACTATATTAACTGTTGACACCCCATTTCTATGACACAAAAGGTATTGGCATACTTCAAGAATGTGATGTAAGCATTTAAAATTTTTAAAAATGCTTTTGATTTTTAGAAGTATTATCTTATAATACAAAGAAAAAATAGAGAATTTTTCTATGCTGCCACAGTATTTGGAAAGTATAAAAATTTCTTAATTTTTAAAATTTTAATGGTGCATTTTCTGTGAAAATAATTTTTTTTCCAGGCTCTCATTCTTGACTTAGTCTAGGGCATTAGTATGCCCTAATCTGGCCCTTACCACTGACACAAGAAAACTCCTGCTCTTTAACTTTCAGGTTACAAATGCCAGGGAGTTATAGTGACTCACACATTGCTATATTTAGAATGATGAGCTATAGCAATACATTGGATGGCATTTAGCATGCTTCCTACCACCTTAAATGATCATCTTTAATCAACTTAGTGCACATTTTTTCCTCATTGGTAAAAGTTCACTAAGAGATAGTAATGTCTACCAAATATAGGCAACTTAATGTGTGATATGCCAGGGAATTGTTTTATAAAAAATGCCCATGTGTAGTTGTTTCTTATAATGGCCTGAAAGAATTCAACTAGTTATAGATTCATAGACTTATGGAAATGAACCTTAGGATTATCTGATCCAACACCCTCATTTTATAAAAATAGATACAAATCTAGAGACAATGACAGAAGCTCAGGATTAACAGTGACCTAAAAGATTAATAAGATTATTCACTCTGATGTTTTCTACAAAAACCTTTTAAACAACTTGACTAAGGAAATTAATGGCAGAACTGGATCTTTCAGTTACATGATTCTCAGTTGAAAGCTCTTTCTATAATATCATTAGACTCTCCCCTTACATAAGTATTTTAAGTGTTTTCCAACTTGTTACTGATTCACTTTCACTGTAAGAGAATCCGTTGCTGTAGACTCTACTTGGATCACCTTCAAGAACCATCTAAAGCTTCATGACAAGTTTTATTGTTTGTTTGTTTTATATGTATAGTTTTTATCAGATTCTCAAAGTAGTCTATGACCCCCAAAGAGTTAGTCTACCAAGCAGTAACTGTGTATCCTACCAGAGTAAATTTTTTTCTTTTGCCTGATGTGGCACATCTACCAAGTCAAAAATCAGAAAGGAGTATTTTGGATATTCCCAGCATTGACCTTCATGCCGAGAAGAGAAAAATGAATGCTATCAATCTGTTATAAAGATTTTGTGAGAAAGAGAATGATAAAGAGCTGTTGGAGACAACTAAATTTATTGAGCACATGAGTTTCTCTGACTCTGAAAACTGTTCAATTATCATTTCACCAGGCTGTGATAATCCCAAAATGGACTTGTCTCCTCCTTCTGGATCTCATGAAACTTATAGGATATTGTGCGTGATGTATCTAATCATTTTTTTTTCTTATCTTGAGCAGCTGTTATACGGGAGGAGGAGGAAATTAAGTGGTGTTAGGCTTGTTTTGCAAGTAGAGGCTTCCGTTTTCAATTTTGATTCCCTAAGCAGGAAATGACACATACCTCTTTAAAATCTCTCTGTAATCCACATGTAATAGAGAGTTGATCTCAACAGAATTAGAGCAGAGAGAGAGCATCAGGTAAGAGAGATAGTTAATGAACTCTACAGACAGCATTTACACAGCAAATTCAAGAAGAGGAAAATCTTCTGATGAAACCCACAGATTGTCATATGGGGCTTAAATAGTGTACCTAAAGTAAGTGCAAATGTCAAGACCTATGGCAAATAAATAATAAGGGCTTTGAGGCAAGAAGTCCACCCTCTGCCAATCTACATGGGCTGCACAGAAGCAAGTCCAAAAGGGACCAAACACTAACATGTAGTAGCAGGATACTGTGCTGAAAACCCACTGTATGATTCATTGCAATGTATCTATATTAAGTAATTTATACATAGCTCTCATTATAGAAGGTAGGTTTCATCATTCTCAACCTGTTCTTCTCTTGTCCTCATTAACTACTGCATTAGTTTCATATTGCTTGCTGCTGTAACAAATAACCATAAACTTTGTGGCTTAAAACAATGCAATATTTTATTTTTTTACAGTGCTGAAGTTTAGACATCTGAAATGGTTCTCACTGGGCTAAAATCAGTTTGTCATGAGGGTTATGTTCCTTTCTTGAGGCTCTAGGGGAGAATCTGTTTTCTTGCCTTTTTCAGCAAGAAAACCTCCAGAAGGAGGTTGCTCACATTCTGTGGCTCCTGTCCCCTTTCCATCTTCAAAGCCGGCAATGGCTGGTTGAGTTTATTTTTTAAAGAAGCTTTAGATTACATAAATGATACATTGAAAATATATACGCCGTATACCACTGCTCCACTCTCACACTTTTCCCCATTATCATCTTTTATTAATGTGGTACATTTGTTTCAATTGATGAACACATATTGAAGCATTGCTACTAACCATGGTCTATAGTTTACATTATGGTTTACACTTTGCACCTCGCCATTTTTTAGGTTTTGACAAAACATATAAGGGCCTGTACCCCTCATTGCAATGTCATGCCAAACAATTCTAATGTCCCCAAAATGTCCCATGTTACACCTATTCTTCCCTCTCTCTCCCCTCAGAACCTCTGGTGACCACTGTCTTTATATCAATATCACAAGTTCTTCCATTTCTAGAATAATAATAAGTCCATTTTAGTCAATAGTTGCAGTCCCCCCTTATATTTATTTATTCCTCAGTCTTGAGGATTTTGGGATGGTGATGCCCACTGTGCTTCCGATTGAGGGCCTTAGATTCTGTGGGGCAGATGGATGGAACTGTCTTGCCTGCAGTTGAAGATACTCTGTTTTTTGTGATGGGTGTTGTCCATCATCATCCTTTTGTTTGTTGTCCTGGGCAAGTCCAATGAACTGGAGAATAAGTATTAGCTGCAACTCTGCTGAGATTGAAGGCTCAACTGGTACATGAATAGCCAGAAGACTTGTCTCTGGGACACATATTTAATGGGTGCTAATTATAGTGCTAATTATAGGTTCAAATAAAGGAGGCGTAAGAGCCATGTGGAGGAAAATTATAAATGAGTCTAATTCTGATACTTTGGGGGTATAGGTTATTATATATTTCAAGGTAAGGTGTGCTGACAGGGTGCTGAATTCCTAGGATTGTCTGCCCTGCCTATAATGTCTAGATATCTCTAGAGCCCTCAGGAGCTCCATGCTTGAGGCACTGTTTATTGTGGCAGTAAGTGAGATCCTCCTGATATGTGCATAATCATACCCTCTGGAATGACTTCCTGACTCACTTTGGAATCTCTTAAAAATAAAAACTCATTTGTATTTAATGTTTCCCCCTTTTGGTCCAGGTCTTTTTCCAAATACATCACTAGTGGGCACTTGGTAATAATTTCTTGGTGCTAGGGAGGCTTATCCCCTAGAGTCATGTCCCATGCCAACAGGAAGGCAGTGAGCCTATATGCTGAGTTTGGCCTAGAAAGAGGCCACGTTTGAGCAACAGGAGGCTTTCAGGAGGTAACTTTTAGGCAATATACAATACTAGGCTAAGTTTCAATTTCACAAGAATGAGTTTCCTAAGTAAAAGCATCAATATCAAGGGCCTAGCATATTGGTCTGTCCTCTTCCACTGGGCACTGCCCATGTACTTTAGGGATTCTACCACTCTAATAAAGAATGTAGCAGGACACCCCACGATGGGAATTCAATATTCTTTTGGTTATTGTGTGGGTCTCCACCCACTGAGACAACAGCCCACGACCACTTGAACACACTCATATTCCATAAAAGCATGCCTCAGGTGCACCCCCTCCCCACATCTCCCTCCCACTGACACCCCACACCAGTGATCCTCCCCTGCAAGAGTTGTGATCCTTCTGCAATCCAAAATCTCCTGAAAAACAAATAAAAAAACCCACAAATAATTAAAAATAGCAAATAAAATATAAAAGAAACAAATTTTTTTTTTTACATTGAGTCTTTCATCACTGTAAGATCTGTTACCTTTTATGTATAGTGACAATTTCTTCTGTATGTCCCTCCAGTATCTTATTTTTTCACTTTATTTTCAAAGAAGTTTAAGTTTACAGAAAAGTCATATCATAAGTACAGGGGATTCTTATATACCCGACCCCCTCCCCTTTCACTTTTTCCCTTATTAATAACATCTTACATGAATATGGTACAGTTGTTACAATTGATGAACCAATATTGAAGGATTGCTACTAACCATGGTCAGTGGTTTATGTTATGGCTTACATTTTGCACTGTACACTTTTATAGATTTTGACAAAATGTATAATGCTCTATATCTGTCATCGCAAAATCATGCTAAACAATTCTAATGCCCTAAAAATGCCCTATGTTTCATCTATTCTTCCCTCCCCTTCCCTTCAGAACCTGTGGTAACCACTAAGTTTCAATTTTTGAAGAAGAATGAAGTTCATAGTTTTAGGCATTAATATTGAGGGCTCGACATATGGGTCTGTTTTCTTTTATTAGGCACTGCCTATGTTCTCAAGAGATTCTTGCCCCTCTAATTGAGAACATAGCAGGACTCTCCAGAATGGAAGTTTAATATTTTCTTGTTTGTTGTGTGGGTCTTCACCCACTGAGATAATACCCTATGAAAAGATGAACACTTTCATATTCCATAGAAGAATGTCCCAGGTGTGCCCTATCCCACATATCCCCCCACCCCTGATGCCATGCACCAGTAACCCTCCCCTGCCATATTTGCCAAAAGAACATTCCCACCATTGTAGTTTTAACCACAAACCTACAAAAAAAGAGTTCATCTATTCCTTCTTCCAGCCCTCCCACCACTTCCATGCATAGTCCAACCCAACCCCCCTATCCTACTGTGGCAGTTTGATATAATTATGAATTCCAAAAATATAATTGAATCATGCTTGTAAACTGATCTGTTAATCTGGGCATGATTAGGTTAGGATTAGGGCGTTGAGCCCCACCCCTTGGTGGGTGGGGAATCGAATATAAAAGGCAAGGCAAAGGACAGTTGAAGAAGTCTCTTGAGAAGCAGTTTTGATGTTGGAAAGAAGGCCCCAGGAGAAGAGAAGCAAGCCGTTCATCTGATCGTCTACAGCTGACCTTGTGGAGGAAATAGGAGCTAAGCCCAGAGAGAAACACAGCCCTAGGAAGAGAGGAACCGCAGAAGCCTGAACCCTGGCAAATGCCGGCAGCTGTTTTGCTCTAACACATGGCAATGAACTGTGGTGAGAGAAGAAACTTAATGCTTTATGGCCTGGTATCTGTGGACTTCTACCCCAAATAAATACCCTTTATAAAAACCAACCCATTTTTGGTATTTCACATTGGCACCCTTTTGGCTGACTAATACACCTACCCTCCCTCACATTCCAGCACCATCAACCTGTCAAACCACCACCCCCTTCCACCTTATAGGCTTTGCCCTTATTTAGCATCAGCTTACCACACTCTACTTCCTTACTGTCTCCTGATAAGCTATTGTCCAGACTCTAGCTCTCTGAGTATGCTCAATTTGCTTAAGTCATATCAGTGAGTCATGTAATATTTGTCCTTCAGTGACTGGCTTACTTTACTCAACATAAGGTCTTGAAGAGTCATCCATGTTGTCGTGTATGTCAATACTTCATTCCTTCTTACAGCTGAATAATACTCCATTGCATGTATATACCACAATTTGCTTATCCATTCATCTATTGATGGACACTTGGGTTGCTGCCAACTTTTGGCAATTGTGAATAATGCCGCTATGAACATTGGTGTACATATATTTGTTCCTGTCCCTGCTTTCAATTCTTCTGGCATATACCCAGCAGTGGGATTGCTGGATCATATGGCAGTTCTATAGTTAGCTTTCTGAGGAACTGCCAAACCACCCTGTACAATGGCTGCACCATTCTGTATTTCCACCAGCAGTGGATGAGGGTTCCTTTTCTTCCACATCCTCTCCAACACTTGTATTTCTGTTTTTTTAAAAATACCCCGCAGTCTAATAGGTGTAAAATGATATCTCATTGTAGTTTTGATTTGCATTTCCCTAATAGTGATGTTGAGCATATTTTCACGTGCTTTTTAGCCATTTGTATTTCTTCTTTGGAAAAGTGTCCATTCAGGGCTCTTGCCCATTGTTTAAATGGGTTGTTTGTCTTTTTATTTTCGAGATGTAGTGTTTCTTTTATATGCTGGATATTAGACCCTTATCGGATAAATGGTTACCAAATATATTCTTCCATTCAGTAGGCTGGCTGCCTTTTCACTTTCTTGACAAACTCCTTAGAAGTGCAAACATTTTTAATTTTGATTAAGTCCCATTTATCTCTTTTTTCCTTTTGTTGCTCACACTTTGTATGTAAAGTTTATGAAACCATTTCCTACTACAAGATCTTGTACATGCTTCCCTACACTATTTTTTTATTTTGTTTTAAGAGTTAACTTTCTCCAAAATCAGCTTGTTTATTCCAAGGTGCATTTTAAAGTATTGTTAGAGTGTTTACAATTGTAGATTAGAGTAGGCTTAGAGTACCCTTTTCTTTAGGGCTAAATTAGCCTATTCCTAAGATTTGACCTTTCTGGGGTCTCTGCTAAGTGTCCAGGGTGTTCAATGAGGTCTTTTCACACTGGATGCTCAGACTTAGCATATTTCTCAGCTGTGTGAACTCTAGTTGTCTTTCAGTTCCTTGTTCACTGGTTTTTTGCTTGGCTTCAGGGAGGCTTGCACTGCTCATGCACAGCTTAATGCTCAAAGACTTCTGATTTCTGTAGCTCCAATTCCAAATGTTTCAGTAGCCCCAAAGCCGGCTTTGTCTTTGTTTAGGGAGACCACTGTCTGACTAGGCTCCCGTTCCTGCTGTATGGTTCCAAAACACATTTCTAGGCAGAAAGCTAGGCAATCGAGAAGCTTTCTTCGTTCGTCTTCCATCTCTCAAGGATTATAGTCCCACTGTATATGTTCTTCAGTGCCTGTAAACAGTTATTTTATATATTGTGTCTAGTTTTATAACTGTTTATATTAGGATGGCTAGTCCAATACTAGTTACTCTGGCAGGCATGAAAGCAGAAATCAATCTTAGCACTTTCAACGGATTTCCAATGGATTGGTCTTCTCATTCACTGCATATTTGGCTATGCAGGTGGGAGCATTGTCCTATTTTCCTTCTCTCTAGAATTTATGCAGACTGTTTACATTAGTCCTGTTGTCATCTGTTGCTCCTTGGTTAGGCCTTCCAGGTTATTTGACCCTTACTTGATCCTAAAGGTAGCTAAGATTGAAGATTTGTGAGTCACTTGCGTAAAGTGACCGTTAAAGCCACCAGTAAATAAAAGTACGTGGAAGGGAGAAGAGAGAATGGGCATGAGAGGCATAATGGAGGTTTGCCAATTGGATTGAATGATTCTCTGCTCGCTTCTGAAGCATTTGATTCATAATATTTATACACTTATTTCTCACCTTATGCCTATATAACGTAGCATGCTTTAACTCCTGAACTTATATTCTTTTCTATCTAACAAGATTTCTTTCCATAAAGCCTTGGAGAATTGTCTTAATAAATCAGAATTAATTTCAATTAGCAATACCTCAGATTTCTTTCTCTGCGATTCGGTGATTTCAGGTTCTTGAATGTGAGAGTCAAACTCTAATGGCTTCTGGGTGTCCATCATCTCAATGCAAATGAACAACTAAACAGCTCAGAGTGAATTAGAATTCTGTACTAATTACAAATTCCCAGGAGAGAGAATTTTATTTTCCCAGCTCAGGTTGACTGTCCTTCTGGGACAATCAACTGTGGCAATTGGGTGAAGGTTAGGGAAATCACATGGCACCAAAACGATTCCTTCCTGGAAGCAGATGTGGTTAAAGCAGTTGAGCGCCTGCTTCCCACATGGGAGGTCCTGGGTCCAATCTCTGGTGCCTGTTAAAAACAAAACAAACAAACAACAAGCAAACAAATGAAAGAAACAACTCAGGGGAGCCAATGTGGCTCAGTGGTTGAGTGCCTGCTTCCCACATACAAAGTCTGGAATTTGATCCCCAGCCCCAGTACCTCAAAAACAAAAACAAAAACAAACATAAAAACAAATTATTCCTTCCACCAAGAATAGCATTGCATCCCTTCTTCTTCTTCCTTTTCTTTTACTTTTTGTTTTGAAATAATCATAGATTTACGGGAAATTGCAAAGAAATATACAGGGAGGTCATGTGAACCTTTCACCTCACCTCCCCTGATGATGAAATCTTGCATAACAATAGTGCAAAATCAGGAAATGATTCTTGCTACCCACAGAGCTCATTCATATTTCATCAGTTATATGTGTGTGTGTATAATTTTATGCAAATTTATCCCATAAGTAGCTTCATGTAACCATACCACAATCAAGATATAGAAGTGTCCCATCACATCAAGCCTCCTTCATTTTTTTTTTTTTTCCTTTTTTTTTTTTTTATTATGGGTAAAAATCAAAATTCTCACAATACATACAAACATTTGCATAATGATATATAAATATATGTGCATATATGTGTATTTGCTTACAAAAATGTTATTTATATATATATATATATACATATATTTTAAGAGGTGCTTAGATTACCTAAAATATTATACGGAACCCACTCGGATTCCCATGTTGCCCACCTCCCACACCTCCCACCACATCCAACACAAACATCTCCCATAGTGTGGCCCACCAACCTCAATGAACTTACACCTCCTGGAGCCTTGCCACCAACCATAGACCACAGTTCACACTGTAGACCACACTCTCTCCCACTCAGTTCTGAGTGGTGTGTGCTGATTTAAAATGGCCTACATCCATTGCCACAACAGTACCCAGGACAACCTCCAACTCCCAAAGAAGCCCCTGTATTTCAACTGCTCATCCGCTCCCTACCCAAAAACTGTCAAGTGGCCACTGGCTCCACCTCATTGTTATAATTTCTTGCATTGCAAGAATCACCATATGTGAGCAAGAGAATACCATCAAGTCCACTCTAGTCCATAGTTCTTCCCCCAATCCAGAGGCGACTGGGATGGTGATGTCCACTCCAACTCCAAGTGAGAGAGGGCTTATATCCCATGGATATGGTGGGTGGGATGATCCTGCCTGCAGATGCAGGCCCTCTCCATTCCCTGGGATGGCCATTTCCCATCGTTGTCTCCTCACCAGGTGACTTGGATGAGTCCATTGAGCTGTAGG
>JAKSZT010054304.1:26722838-26750761 GCA_026826555.1 Tolypeutes matacus
ACACGGAACCCACTGGGATTCCCATGTTGCCCACCTCCCACACCTCCCACCACATCCCACACAAACATCTCCCACAAGTGTGGCCCACCAACCTCAATGAACTTACACATCCTGGAGCCTTGCCACCAACCATAGACCACAGTTCACACTGTAGACCACACTCTCTCCCACTCAGTTCTGAGTGGTGTGTGCTGATTTAAAATGGCCTGCATCCATTGCCACAACAGTACTCAGGACAACCTCCAACTCCCAAAGAAGCCCCTGTATTTCAACTGCTCATCCCCTCCCTACCCAAAAACTGTCAAGTGGCCACTGGCTCCACCTCATTGTTATAATTTCTTGCATTGCAAGAATCACCATATGTGAGCAAGAGTCAAGCCTCCTTCATGTTACTCCTTTAGATCTAACTTTCTCTCCCCAATCAACTAATATGATAACCATGAATCTTCTCCCCATCTATATAGTTTTATTTTAAGAATGTTATATAATTGGAATCATACAGTATGTGACATTTTGAAATTGTTTTTTTTTACTCAGCATAATTCCCTTGGGGTCCATCCAAGTTGTTATATATATCAATAGTTCTTTTTTCTTTTCTTTTTGCAGAGTAGTATTCAGTAGTACTGAAGGATCTATCTGAGTCAGTTTGTCCCAGTTGTTTTTTTTAACCATTACCCATTGAAGGACATTGTAATTGTTTTCAGTATTGTCTATTATGAATAAAGTTGCTAGAAACATTCATGCATAGGTTTTTGAATGAATATGTTTCTATTTCCCTGGGATTTTCTTAGTTTGCCAGGTCTGCTATAATAAACTCCACCATCTGGTTGGCTTAAACAACAGGAATTTATTGTCTGACAGTTTTAGAAGCAAGAGCTCCAAAATCAAAGTATCAGTAGACTGTGCTTCCTCTAAAGTCTGTTCAGTTGGTGGCTTGCTGGCAATCCATAAATCAATCTCTGCCTCTACTAAATGGCAACCTGTCTCTTTCTGTCTCTTACTCACTCTTGCCACTGTGTCAAAATATCCTCTGATTATAAGGACTCCAGTTACTTTGGATTAACATCCACCTTGATTCAGTTTGGCCTCATCTTAATAGCACCTTTGAAGATCCTATTTACAACTGAGTTCACATACACAGGACCAAGGGTTAGGACTTAAACATGTCTTTGTGGGGGCATGATTCAATCCACAGCAAGGCTAAACACCCAAGAGTGTAATTGCTAGTCATACGGCATGGTAAGCAAAATGGTGATCCCCTCAAAGATGTCCATGTTCTAATCCCCAGAGCCTGTGACTATGTTACTTTACATGGTGAAAAGGACTTTGGAGATGTGACTGTTAATTATTTTGAGATGGGAGAGATCATTCTGGGTTTTCTGGGTGGGCCAAATATAATCATAAGAGTTCTTATAAGGGCAAGGAGGAGGGTCAGAATCAGAAAGAGACTGGAAGACACTATGCTGCTGACTTTGAAGGTGGAGAGAGGGGTCTCAAACCAAGGAATGCAGTGGCCTATGAAAGTTGTGAAAAGGCAAAAAACAGATTTTCCCCTAGACCCTCCAGAAGGACTTGATTTTAACTCCAAATGACCCATTTTGGACTTCTGACCTTCATAATTATGAGAGAATGAATTTTTTTGTTCTAAGCCAGTAAATTTATTGAGAAAAATAATACATATAGTTAGTGAACTTTTAGTTTTCGGAGAAATTGCCAAAATATTTTCCAGATTGAATATGTCTTAGTTTTTCTATGCTGCTATCACAAATACCACAAATTGATTTTGGCTTAAACAACAAGAATTTATTGGCTCTTGATTTCAGAGGCTAGAAGGCTTGTTTCTTCCTGGTGTTTGCAATGTTTTAGCCAAGTTTAAATCCTTGGCTTTCCCTTCACATGGCATATCCTCTTCTTTCTCTGCAGGGTTCCATTGATTTCCAGCTTCTGGCTCCTTTCCGTTGCTTTCTCTCTCTATGTCTGAATTTCTTCTGCTTATAAAGAACTCCAATAATCCAGATTAAGGCCCACCCTCCTTTAGTTGAGACACACCATAACTAAAATAACATCTTCAATAAGTCCTATTTATAATGGGTTCATACCCACAAGAATGTAGATTAAGAACATGTCTAAATTGGGACACAAAATTCAATCTACCACAAATAGCTCTCCTTTATATTGTATTATCCTTTCTTCAAGACTCACTGCATATTCTCCTTTCATGAAGCCTATTCTTATTCAATGATCGAATATTTTTTAATGTCTTTTAAATATCAGTCAGTGTTCTGGAGGCAGAGACTATAAGACAGGTCCTTACTTTCATTTTGAGAGGGAATACAGATAATATATAAACACAAAACAAGAAAATATCAAATCGCAATAAATGTCATGAAGAAAATAAAACAGCTTTATTGGTTGCTTCAGAATAAATGGTTGAGGACTTTCTGAGGAGGAGATGTTTGAGCTCAGATTTGAAGGTCAAGATGATCCAACCATGTGAAAATATTCAGAAGGAATCTTCTAGGCAAGGCAAGAATCACCCCTACTGTACAACCAAAAGAAGGCCACTTGTCAGGGTTTGCATGCTGAAATAGATGAGCTGGAAGGTGGAAGTGTTAGTAGTAAAACAGGATATTTAAAATCAAGAATTTGGGGGTAGTACAATAATTAATGATGCTGAGGTCTGGGTATGTATGATCATGAAAAATATGATGGAAAAAGGCATCACTGGAAAGGAGAAGGTCAAGGAAGAGAGAAGTCAGGCAAAACGTTGAATACATTGTCACTTCGGATATTGAAATTACCAAGATATCAAAAGTAGGGATATGACAGTAGCCAGTGAGCAGGTATTGATGCCAGCCATGATTTGCCCAACTGAGTACAATTTCTCTTTTGAACTATTTTTTTTTTTTTAATGTTGTTTTCCTTTATTAACACTTGGCTTATTCTTTGGTTTTGTATACTTCTCCCACTCCCCTTCTTTTAGATTAGGCAATTAGGTCAAGCTTGTTGTTTTCTCTTATAGCACAAATACACATTCTGTAACCCAGGATTAAGATTTAACAAATAATTATAATTATTGAAACATTATATAGATGCTTTTCAAATTAGCCAAGAAGGTTAATGTCTGAAATTATTAAAACTGGTTACAGTGACTTCCCCTTTTGTATTTGGCCATTTCCAACTAAAAGCCTGCCATTGTAATGATTATTCCAGGTGGATCTTACCCTTGTATAAGGCCACTTGTACCTGCTATTATGACTACTCCAGATGGATCTTACCTTTGTATAGAACATTTCTACTGAAAGAGTGAGCAGCCCACCTTGCTCTGTTTGATATCCACATGAAAAACCTTGTAGCTGATCTTTGTTTTCCATCTGGATGCCTTGATTTCTCTGATAATGATTGTAACTTTGTGTCTAACCCCAGTTTGGTACCCACCAAAATCCTTTTCAACCCCTTAGTGTTTATTAATGAAAGAACCTGTGCAAACTCTACCCCAATTACTCATTAGCATCCTGGTGTTTAAAATATTAGAATTTCTGCCCCAGCGTGGGACATGACTTCTGAGGATGAGCCTCCCTGGCACCGAGGGATTACTATCAAGCACCAACTAGAAATGCAACTGGAAAAAGACCTCAAATAAAAGGGAGAAAAGATAAAGACAAATGAGTTTATATGGCTAAGAAACTTCAAAGTGAGTCGGAAGGTCATCCCAGAGGAAACGCTTATGCATATCTCAGCAGGACCTCACAGACTGCCAAAGTGGATACTACGCCAAATAGTGGGGCTCCTGAGAGCTCTGGAGACACCCAGGTCCTATGGTCAGGGTGGATAGCTCTGGTGTTTGGTGCCTTGCCAGTGGGCCCTACTTCGGAGTTTGTGCTCCTGAGAGTGAAAGAGTTGGACTCAATTACGGCTTCCCTACACATGGCTCATCTGTCCCTTCTAGTTAAACCTATACTTGGTGCTGGAGTTTGTAGATGTACATCAAAGAGACTGGAGTCTTTGAGCTGTCCATGTGCCAGCTGGGCCCAGAACCTCAGCGGAGTTGCAACACCTACTCTCCAGTTCATTGGACTCACCCAGGACAACTAACAAGGAGGTGAAAATTGACAACCATTGTACCAAGGAAACAAGAGAGCTGACAACTGCAAGCGAGAGAGTCCCATCCATTGGGTGTATTGAATCGAAGCCTCCTCTCAGTCAGAGGTGGAGTGAAAATCACCATCCTAAAATCCTCAGGATTGGGGAATGAACTGTGGACTAGAATGGACTTACTGGTATTCTACTATAGCCATATTGTGATTCTAGCATTGGAAGAGATTACAACATTGATGTGGAGGCAGTGACCACTGAGGCTCTGGGGGCAAGGAGAGGGAAAAACAGTTGTAATACGGGAGCTTTTTTAGGACTTAGGAATCGTCCTGAATGACATTGCAATAACAGATATAGGCCATTTTATATCATCACATAACATGCAGAACTGTGTGGGAGAGTGTAGACTACAATGTGAATGATAGTCCATGCTCAGTGGCGAAGCCCCAGGATACATTTATCAGTTGCAATGAATGTGCCACACTAATGAAGGATGTTTAAATGAGAGGGTGTGGGAGATGTGGGGAGTGGGTTATATGAGAATCCCTTTATTTTTTGTGTAACATTTATGTAATCTAAGTATCTTTTAAAAAATAAAATAAATTATTAAAAAAAAAAGAATTTCTGCATGAGGCAGCAGTTTTTGAGCAGTCTAAGGTGACTGACCTCCTTTGCTTGCACAAACAAATAAATTTTTTTTCTTTGAAATCCTGGTGTCTCAGAAATTGGGCTTTAAGGTGCATTGGGAAAGAAGAACCCACATTTGTTTGATATCAATTCTCCAACACAATGTTGCAGTAAGAGATTTTAAATAGTGACCCTAGGATGCCTCTGAATGCGGGGAGAATCATTTCATTAAGGGCCATTATATAGTTTTAAACAGAGAGAACACAAGTCAATAGTTTAATGACAATGCTACACAGAAATCAAATGTCGAAGACAAAGATATGTGCAGACATCAAAATTTATTTTTAAAAGAATTTTTTCAGTTCTTTAATATAAAAATAGATGTCTCAAGACTTACTTATTTTACTTAAGTTAATTTAAATACATGTCTGTCTGAGGCACTGAAACATTTACATACAATCCCCAATTCCCAAGTTTAGTCATCAGATTGATATTAAAAACAAATCAAGTTTTTTTTTTTAAACATCAATTAAGAGTTTCTTATACTAACACTTCTAACATTGACTCTTAAACCTTTTACACATAAAATCTTAAGAAAAATTCCCCTGAGTTATTTCTCTTTAATGAAATTTATTTCATATTCTCCCACTTCCCAAGAAACCCATTTTTTTCAGTTATTTACAAATTTACTGAATACAGTAAAATTTAATGTAGTTTACAGTAAAACCTACAAATTTACTGATTGATCAAAATTACTAGCTTTGTAATCAGTGCTTGATTTTAAAATATTAAAAACCACAGTGCTTCAAGAGAATATTTTCTCAATAAATTACAGATGAATGAATTAATGAAGCATCCACAGGTACTTCAAAGAATATATAAAAGTCGGTTTTATGGCACATCCTGGCTGATGAGACACACTGTTCTCTGGACTAGCATACAGGTAAATCCTACTGACATACAGTCTAATGTTAAATATCTTAACAGAATTGGTTCCTGAACATTCATTCACAAATCTTAATTCAAGCATTTCATCAATAAATTAAAATAAATTAAATTAAGTAATATACAGTACCAGAAAATGTCAGCTGACAGTGTGATGAGAAAAGAATCAGCAGCATCTTGCCGAAAATTATGCAGGAATTTTTGTGGTTTTAAACAAGAAAGGGCATTCATTAGAGTAAGAATAAGTACTAGCCTATTTGTATGCTTTTCTTGCCTTTCAATTAAAATAAATGTACACTGGTCTTTTGTTTTCCTCTTAAGAGGAATTAAATAGTCCTGAGCTGAGGTTTTCCTGAAAACTTGCATAAGTCCAGGTAAGAAAATATAGGCAGAAAGTCCAAAGGAAGTCAAACCCAGATCTTAAAAACCAAGAAAACAAAACTGTAGTAAAATGATAAGAAGGCTATCTCCTAGCAAAATGGGTAAGAGAAGAAATTAAAAGAGTATAGGGAACTGGTGTGGCTCAGTGGTTTGAGCACTTGCTTCCCAGGTTCAATCCCTGTTACCTCCTTGAAAAACAAACAAAAAACAAAACAACAGCATACAGGTAAACCAGGCTTGATTCAAATGCATATATTGCACCAGTTTAGTCAAAACTCAGATTAAATTAATGTGTGAAAATGAAATTAAGCATTTTGAAGAGGCATCTCATAAGGTCTTTGCTACTTTTTGCACTATGATATGGACTGCTAAGTCATATCGTGCAATAGAAAATCTGAGGAAACATATTGTTAGCTAAATCCAGGGAGGTAATTCATTAACATTACAACAAAATCTATTGAGTACCAGGCTTGTAGTACTCAATCACACAAAAGTCTCCTTCAAGAGTTTAAAGCCAAATTTGAATTGTAATCGGATTTTTTTTCCTGTTATTTATTTTAAACATAGAGATTTTTGGTGCCATCGATTTTGCTCGATACAAAACAAATTCTGGAATTTCTTGACATGTTCTTATTTTAATTGATTATTGCAATTTAATATATTTGGCATTTTGATATTATTAAGAAAGAAATTGTAACAATAAAGATTTTCATTCTTGGTAAAAAAGCAAAATGTCTTATGCAATGTTTTTTTCATTAATTGTAGTATAATTTGTACTGATTTTATAGATTTAAATCTATGATAGCTCATTTTATTGGTCAGGATAAAGATTTAGTAACTTTAGCATAGGAAATAAAACAAGCTTCTAGAAGCAACTACCCGGTGAATTTAGAAATTCCAAATTGCTGTTTCAATGTTGCTTTAAAAAATTGACATGAAATTATTGCTAATGTCTGACTTAGTAATTCATTTAAAAATGAAATATCATTTTTTGTTTGATGACAAACTAATGTCTAAAAGCACGTTAAAATTCCAAAATATTAGTTGCATCTGATGCATCATGGAAGATACAGTGGAAACAGACAGTGTAGAAACTAGCAGCATTTTACCATCTTGTTCACGTTTTGCTTTTGTTCTTGTTATAGTATGATAAAAACTGAAATTCAGGTAGGTAGTCAACACTCATGTTCCAATGGTTTATCAAAAAAAATATATATATCTATCTGTTTTCCCCTTTAACATGAAGAAAATATGTCTTAAGTGGTAACACAAAAATCTCTTCACAAGTATTACCCCTTTCTCCGCAACAGGAGTACTACCTTCTGTTACAGAAGATGTTAAGTAAAATAAGGAGTTTAATATAAATATTAAATAATTAAGTTAAATGAAATAGTTCTTATAAATAAATAAATACAATCAATAGACTTCTATAACTCAGCTGAACGCTCTTTTAGCAGTACTGTGGGACTGAGATCATCTAGTCTGGAGTGGGAAGAGCTTGCATTAATGGTGACTGTTTTGGCGAGTTGTGAATCTTGAACACTGAATGCAGTAAAAGGACAGCCTTTCACATTATTGCAGATGAGAGACTGGATTGAGGCTGTGTTGATGATTTTAAAACCTGCTTCTCCACCAAAAGTGCTGGGCTTCCAGTACTCAGGAGAACATATAGGATTCCCCATAAGTCCTTTCAAGGAGAATGGAGCTCCCATTTCTACCATGGTCTCACCAAAGATGGCATCTGGACGAGGCTTTTCTACCAGAAGGGCAGGATACAGCTCCATAGCGTCAATGTCACCATAGAGTGCTTCTAACTCTGCAGCCATCTCCTTCTCTCCTATAATGGTGATAAAGAAAGAGGTTCAACCAATGAAAAGCTTTACAACCCTTCACTCGATTTGCTTTCCACATTTCTGTTGTTTTCGATTTGACTCTTGATTTTTTCGAAAAGTTAAGGAAAGGTATCTCACCTGTAAGCTCTTCAAATGATTCATAGGGCTTCAGCAGAAAGTGTTTGCGGTACTGATTTAAAGACTGGTATTTCATCTCTCTGCTCTGGTCAATTGAGGCCTTTGCTACTTTTTGTACTACAGGTGGAACATTCCTACCACCAGAAATCTGTGGAAAATCAATTAAATTGTAAAATGAGAATTTTAGGCAAATTTACAGTTTCTACTGGATATAAAACAAGTAAGCCTGGTTCTGAGCTTTAAGCTGAGACTTAAAACCAGCTTTCTGTCCGATAAATATGCTTACAGACTTCAACAGGAGCTGTGTTTAAAATTCCATGAGCACTAGCCTAGAACCATTTTGTCTTTTAAAATTACTAAAAAATTCAAGTTTTTGAAGTTATAATAATTTCAAGTCTGAACTTTTGTAAGATTATAGAAAGTTTTAAAAATTTTCTCTTTTTAAGGTATGGACACATATTGCTACTTTTTGGGGTAGATAGTAGACTAAAATTTTAGTTTAAATTTTTAAAAAATGTTATACTTCTCATTTCAAGAAAATCATCTTACTAGCAAAATAGTAATTTTAAGAATAATTTGTGAGACAGAAGCTCTGAAGTTACTGACTAGCCTTTTGATTTTTGGTAATAATGCTTACCCTGCCAGCAATTTGCCTGGTGAATGATTCAACAAACTGGGTAAGCCCATGTTCCAGTAAGATAGAGTTGTTGTAGAGAAACTGTTGATAGTTGTACTCCTTATCACTGATTTGAAAGGTATCAGGCAGAAGGGGATGCCAGTGATAAAGCGTGTTAAACTCAGCAGCAATACGGTTTTGGTACTGGAATTGTTGGTTGAAAAGCAGCTCTGGGTCAAACTTGAGTTTGAAGTGATAGCCACTCAACTGCTGTACATAATCTTCAATCACAATCTTGATAGTCTCTCCTATTCACACAAAAAAGAATTAAGAACATTCATTCTTTCTCATCACAAACTTTTAAGCAATTGAAATGTGATTTTTATTCATTAGCTATTCCTTCACTTTTATTTATTTTTCCTTTAAAATATCAAGATAAAGGTAATTATATTTAATAAACAGTCATAACTCAAGGATAAAAACCTAGTTAGGCGGGCTTTTCTGAATTATGTATTATTGAGCATGAGATTTTATTTTCACTACATTCCTTCAGAATTACTCAAAATGTAGCAAAGACAACAAAGACTGTTCTCTGGGGCAGAGAGTTTTATTTCAATTATTTTCTCTTCTTGCTTACCTATAAGTATTAGTCTGCTTGTCTGGAATAACTGCTCATCGTCCCATTCTGGATGCTCCTGCTTAAGTATGTCGCACACTCTGTTGTGTTCCCGCAGCCATATTGTGGCATACATCATCAGACCAGGCACCAGACCAAAGACCTCCTGCCCCACAGCAAACCGCAGATGTTCCGGGACATGAGGGGGGTAGATCATCTCTACCTGGGTATCTTTGACTGTGGGAGGATACATCTCTCCATTAATTACCTGAAAAAAATAATAGTAACAAATAAACATTGATTAAAAAAGGGGACTGAGAAACAAATTTTTGGCATTAGGTATTTAAAAATATACATCAGGTCAGTGAGTTATAACTAATTCTTATATTCAAATGGAACATACCTGATATTTCAGTTTTCCATCCTTGAAAAGTCTCAGCTTATGCTGTCTATCCAGAGTTTCACCATAAATATGATTTAAGTCCACCTTAAAAATTATGGAAAATTTTGCTGTTGAAGTTATTCTCATATAAAGTGCCTATTTAATTTGATATTCTAGCTTGTTTTAATTACAAATTTTCAATAAGACATATTATCATAGTCACAAAATACATAAATGAATTCTTTATCAACTGAAGCTACAAACTTATTTGTCTCTCATTTAATGGCATTAATATCTCACGTGGAGCCTAAGTATGTCACATATGTCACTAAAATTAGATATTTTTAAACAAAGCATCAAACAACTTATTATTGATACCAAATTCTTATTTATTAAATGAAGCTATGTTGTTCAAATGCATGGATAATGCTGCAAAAAATTCACCTTATAGTATTTAAAACAGCATAATCAGGGTGCTAAAATACTTTGAAGACACAAGATTTTATAGTGAAACTATTTTAAACTAAAAAGAGCCAAATTAAAATATAGAGTCTATAATTTTTAAAAAATAAATCAGTAGATTAAAATGGAAAATTCTATTAAGGATTTTATAGATGGGAAATTTTTTTTTAAAGGATATATTTGATGAGGCAAACAATTTTTTTGTGTTTTATGTTTGCACTTCAGTATGATTTGCTGTATTTCTGATTTCATGCTATCTTACCCCATGGCCCAATCCTTTGGTGAAAGCTGGTCCTCGTGTGTGATCCGTCTTGAAAAATTGATGGGTGAAGTGCTGAGCAAAGAATGCAAACATCATATTTGCACCCTGGGGATCAGGGATGAACTTTCTTCTTACAAGAAATTTTTCCACAATCTCTTTTGAATCAGGAAGCTCCTTCTTCCCTGAAATATAAAAAAATCTAAGCTAAGAATCCAGATATTCAAGGAAGCAGACTGTGCTGTCAATTTACCAGAGCTTTTTTTCACTTACACGATAAATATAATGTGAATAGGATAATTTGTAAATGAAAGCTCTAAGATATGGGAAACAACTTCTTATTGAATAACTTTATTTATTGTTGTTTAACTATTATTAGTTTGGTTTAAGGAAATAATTTGAAAATATTAATGCCCACTTTTTCCTGGAATGGTTTTCATGAAAACTATTCACACTTAAAAAAATATCTTCACGTATCCATAACCTTTTATTAACAAATAAATGATAGATAGCATAACATCCTATTTTCTAGTTGGCAATTCAACCCCTAATACAAGTAATGCATGTGTTTCCTTGCACTCACCTTTCACCCCCATGGGAGTTGGACAGTCATCAGGCACGGGAGGAAGGGCTCTGGTATAATAGGAAAGGTTGGAAAAGGCTTCCCAGCTTTTGTAGCCATATCGAACATTATAGGTTGGTGGACTTGCAATCAAATGTGATCTTGCTGAAATTGCAAGAAAAATTTGTTTTATTGGTCCCATATGCAAAGCAAATCAATATTCATTTTTATGGTAAAATGAGGAAAAAGGCACTAGAAACAGAATTTAATTCTGACAAAGATATTCTATTTTAAAACAAGTCTAATGCTCCTAGTAATAAAAAGAATAATTCATTAAAATGTATCTCTAATAATGCATGTATCTTACACAGGACATAATGGCCCAACAATTGATTTTTCGAATAACCATATATTGCATAAGAGACTTATGACAGGAATGACTAGGTATGGAACTCACTTTAGAGCTCTATTTTTTTGCTGATCCTAATCCACATTAACCATCTACTTCCCAGGGATCGAACCTGGGTCTCTCCATATGGGAAACAGATGCCCAACCATTTGAGCCACATCCGTCCCCCTAACCATCTACTTTAATGGGTGCTGCAAGTTCAGAACAATTCTTTGACCCCTGGACATTCAATTAGCGGCTGAACCACACTTCCTTTACATATTGAAAAGGACAGTGGGAGAGTTACGAGGAGAAGAGGGGGTAGGGTTGTGAATAGAATTCTGATTATGAGACATAACTGTATAAACTGGATGGGACCCAGTCAATATTTTTAGCCATTAAGATAGAAGGGCTACTGAAAAAGATATATTGAAAGCCAGTTAGTCAAGGTTGGAACTTTTTGGAACAGCCTTAGTAAACTACAGTATTATAAACCTCACTTTTATTTTAGGAAGCTGAAAACCTTAGAAAGAGACTCCTACTTACAAGTCAGCACATATTTCATGATATTATTTCGCAGGATGGGAATGTTATTGACAATGTTCCACACTCCCTTGAAGTGGGTAAGTATGTGGTGCACTGTGTTTGGAGTAGGTTTCAGGAACAATTTTATTCTTGTCAGAAATTCAGCTGCAAGAAGAAGAAAGAGGGAAAAAATTAAGACAGCTCATTATAAGACACACATCTCTAAAATGATAATTATTTGTGGTCCCATTCCAAATGAGGGAACCCAGGGATAAACTTACGTGTTGAACAGTTTTCTCCATAGAATCCTGTCCGAGTACAGTCACATTTATACTGGTCAAATCCTACGCTCATACATACACCTCGGTTTTGACATGGATTGGAACAGCAAGGATTTGCTACAATAAAAGGAAGGATAGTAAATACATTACCTTTTAGTGTCTCAAACTTGACTTCAACATTTGTTTTACTTATATGGGTCAACTTCACCATAATAAATTCAAGAAACATACAAACTGTCATAGGAAAACAATTTTTTCAACCTGCCTCACAGAATGATTATAAGCCGGGAATACCAACTTCCCATTCTAAATAAAAGTAACCGAACATTCAACCTGGGAAACAATGACATTAAGCCTTTTCTTAATGACGTTTTAAGTGTCTGAATTAGCATTTTTAAAAGTTCAAATAAGTGGCAGTTTCAAAACTAAATTGGATGGATCAGTACATTACTCAAAATTTAAGAAAATTTTCAAAGTAAAAACAGCTTTTTCAAAAAAATATTTACATATCTTAATATTCGCTGCATTCCTGGGGCAGAAATAAAATACAGTAGCTAGTTTATTCAAAAACAATTATTCTCATTCAATAACGGTAGGCAACACACACAAACATTTCACATATATTTATCAAATCCTGTCTTAGCATGATGAGAAACTTCAAATTAGTATCCCTATTACCATTAAGCAGATGAGAAAAGAGGCTCAGACGAACGAAGTAACTGGTCCAATTACGTAACTGATCTCCTGACAGAGCTGTGATATCCACCTAGGTGTTTTGGACTCAAGAGGTCCAAAATTTTTCTAAAGTCATGCAGTCTCTCCCTTTGGAGAGTACTGAGTACTGAGGGTGGGGAGGCGGCGAAGGAAGAGGAAAAACTGTGCCGGCGGCCAGGAACCGAGTCGAAGAGGTGAAGGGGTGCGGGACGCAGTGAAACCCACCTGCGCGGCAGAGTGCCAGGGCGGCGCACAGCAGCAAGGAGCGGGCGAGCATCTCGGCGGCGGGCGGGCCCTGTGCAGGCAGAGGCGTGGTGGTCTGTGGTCTCCGCGATCCAACTCAGGAGGAGGCGCAGCTGAGGATTCCTGCGCTTGCTGCAAGTCGTTTGACAACTGGAAACTAACGGAGGGAACAGCCCTTTTATGCGTGAAAACCACGTCACACATGACTTACCGGTTTCCGCCTCTCCTTACACCCAAATTTCCCCATCCACCGCCCCCCTCCCCCAGTACATAGCTAATTGCCCCCTCCCCCCTCTGATCTTTCGCGTCTCCTCCCCCAGTTCCTCTGGACATTTTGGTTTCCTCCAGATTCTTTTCCTCGGTTCCAGACTCTTACGGAGCCCTTCCAAGGGGCTTGGGGGGCAGAGCGCCGGGAATCCCCTAGCGTGCCGCCGCCCGCCTCCCGGGACGCCTGTAGCTTTGCGCGGCGAGGAAGTCAGTCGAGCAGACTGGAGTGAGAAACGCCAAGAAAGACTTGATTTTAGAGGCGATGCTTAACTAGTGTGTAGGCGGCACATACATACGACAACCCCCCCCCCTTTTTTGCTCGCATGAAAGATAATGGCTATAGTCAGTGTACATATCTCTAACTTATATTCATAGCTAACTTTTTTTTCCAACTTGCAAAGGGTATACTGTTTTTTTTTCAACTTGCAAAGATAAACTGTTCACCCCCCTCCCCCCAAGTCTTTTTGAAGAAGGAAAAAAGGTAAAGTCACTTCAAGAGTACGGCTGCTACACATTTTTCCTGTAAAAAGTTAGTATGAGAGGCCAGTGTAACATTTGCTCTCCTATGAACATGGGCATGGAGTTGCCCAGGGTTTGAAGGGATGCTAAAGGCCCCAAATTTTTGCTTTAATGCATTTCTTTCTTTGAAGTTCTTTGATTACCAGTCCTTCACAGGAAAGACCAATAAAAGGAAGTATGGTTTCAAAGTTTTTGTCATTTTTGTCCACTTTTCCAAGATGATTAGTCTTGACAATGGATCAATACAACATCGCATAAATACTTTTAAATTGTTTGGGCTTATTACTGCTAATTACCTATTGTCATTTTGGAACATAGTCTGATGAGGAGTTAGGTGAAATGGATGTAAAAGACGGGTGATTTCCACAGTTTTGGATTTCATATTCCTTTGCTTTTGTTTAATAAAGGAGGGGTGGGTGAAGACGAAAAAAAAGTAACTGCAAAAAAATGGAGGCTAAAATAAATGTTCAATTAAGGCATAAATTATTAGCATTAATGGAAAAGAGTGGCATAAAACCTGAACTAAAACTACACTGGATCGCTCAATTTGAAGAAGACTGAAAAAAAGAAAAAGAAAAAGAAACTCACATAGAAAACTTTAAAAATCTTGTTTAAAGTACATATTATCTGGTTCTACATGAGATGCAAATGACTCAAAAGCCTTTCTCCTTCTATAGTCATATTTAATCATTCCATTTGTGGCACTCCCGATTGTACTGAGTCTCACATAAAATTTCAAGTTACAGCACAGATCATTCCATTTTCCTTTTAATGATTCCAATTTTCTTGTTTCATTTAAAATGAGTAGGTTGTATCCATGTGAATTTTAAATTGATTTCTAGAGCTACTAGTTTGGATTAGATACCACATAAGAATCCATACTCGGACAGTGACAGTGTACTAAAATTCTGTGTTGCAACCCTGAGTTCATTTTGAAGTCATCATCATCATCCTTCCCAGCAGTCATTAACTGTAAACCTACAATGTGTGGAAGGATGTTCTGTTGTTTGCAGAGACTCTGAATTCAAAGGTGAGGATAAACTAAAGACATGGAGAATAAACATATTTAGACTACATGGAGCTTAAAGAAATTGAACCCTGTTTCATAGTGGAAATTCAATAAAAACATCTATTTGCTTAAATTATTTGGTTTAATCTGTAACTTCTATAGCAGGATAGAGTGGGGAGCACTCCATGTACCCTTAAAATCAGAAAAGAGTTCAAGGGGAAACAGATTTTTCAGGATGGGAATAGTTTCGAGAAGAAAACCAAAGTTTGAGATTAAGAAAAATCATTATTATTTAGTTTATTAAATAATTTTGACATTATAAGACAATAAAAGATAATGGATAGTTGTATTTTGAGAGGATAGGATTCTGATCATGGGGGGATATTAAATGTCACAAACCAAATCAAGATGTTTAAACCTGTTTTATATGGAAAAGTACTATAATTATCGTAACATAATTTATCTCTCCATAGAAAATAAGGTTTTGATTATGTAGAAATTATAACTTTCATTTTTGTATGTATTTAGTGTTTCTGCATATATTTTAGGCAAATATATGTATCTGTTGTACAACATTTCTTTTATCGACCTCTGATATTTATGGGAAAATGCTCTGTATGAAAGGAAAATAAGAAAGAACATTAAAAATCTTCCAGAGCATTCTGTTGAGTTTTACTGCCCCCTTCTGCTGCTTGAATTTTTATGAACTTCTTTGTCTCTCAGATGTGATCTCCAGACATCTTTTATTTACTTATTTTTTTTTTAAGATTTATTTAGTTACTTTATCCATTTTAAACTTCCCCTTCCCTATTTGCTGTTTTGTGTCCATTTGCTGGGCAATTCTCTGTGTCTGTTTCCTACCATCTCTTCTCATCCTTCTCCTCCAGTCTTCGATCCTGAATACCTCCGATGTAGGAGAGAGGTGTTCTGTCACCTGCGCCACCTCAGTCCCCGGTTTTTGGAGCTTTCGGAGCATCTCCCCTCGTCTCTCTCCTATTACGTCATCATCTTGCTGCATGGCTCCCGGGGCCTGGCGGCTCACCGGCACACAGAACCTGGCAGCCCATGCACCTTCTATCTATCTATCTATCTATCTTTCTTTCTATCTATCTATCTATCTATCTATCTATCTATCTATCTATCTATCATCATCTATCTATCTATTTTATTTTACCGGGAGGTCCCGGGGATTGAACCCAGGTCCCTCCATATGGCAGACGGACTCCCAACCATTTAAGCCACATCCGCCCCCCTCCAGACATCTTTTATGTTTGTTCCAATGTTCCTAAAATTTTATACATGATTTAACATTTATGAATATACTGAAAAGGAATGAAATAGCTATTAATTGAAGGGATAAGCCATTCATATGAGTTTTAAAAAAATGGACAATAAGGACTCTTAATATCTAAAATTCCAAATGAGCTAATGTTTTTAAGAGAGTTATTTCTTACTGCTTTGAGCAAGGCTCTATTCATCAGAAAAGGAGCATCTTTCCATTTTCCTCCACTCCACTTTGTTTGAGTTAGTCATTCACTTAGAAAGAGTGGTGGTTCTTTCTTATTTTTTTTTTTTTTTTTTTTTTTTTAATGAGTTAACACTTTTGGTTTATTTTATTTTTAAAATTTTTATTCCCTACCCTCCCCAAGATGGTTCCTTCTTCTGTCTGCTTGTTGTTTGCTCGTCTTCTTTAAAGGCACTGGGAACCAAACCCAGGACCTCCCGTGTGGGAGACGAGTGCCCAATTGCTTGAGCCACTTCTGCTCCCTGCTGTGACATCTCCTCATTGCATCTCCTCATTGCAGCAGTTGAGGTGTCTGTTGGTCTGCTTATTGTGGCAGTTGCACTGTCTGCTCATTGCAGCAGTTGCGGCATCTGCTGGCCTGCTCGTTACAGCATCTAGTTTGGGTGTCTTGCTGGTTGTGGCATCTGCTCGTTGCAATGTCTACTTGTCTTCTTTAGGAGGCACCAGGAACCGAACCTGGGGACCCCCCATGTGGGAGGAGGGCACCAAACTGTTTAAGCCACACCTGCTCCCCCCTTGTCTTTTTCATTAATGGTATGCTAACTGGAAAAAGGCTTTTGCCATCTTTTATCAGTTATTCTTAAGGGACATTTCAGCAAGGTTATGCCACAGAGTATGGCTGATCCTCTAAAGATCTCTACTTTAGTTCTTTAGTGAATCCTGACTATGTGCCCATTCCTGGATATAAAAGATAGAAATTTTGAGGCCATAAAAAAGGCACTATTTTTTAAAAAATGTACTAGTCAGGTAAACCAATGAAGAAATACTGAAAAAAAATACCCATTTCTAAATTTTTAAAAAATTGTCCTTTCTTTTTTGCAAACTAACTCAATTCCAGAATAACTTTTTCTTTTTCTCCATTTTTCATGGTTGCTTTTCATAACGACTCAGGTGAGCCCAAGTATAGTGAACAGAATGCTTGCATTGGATCTAGGAATCTCAAAAGGGGACAGGAAGGCAGGAGAGTATGAGCAGGATGAACTGGGGTGGGTTCAGTGAGAATGCACTCAGCAATAAAATATCAGGCTTGCTTAAGAAAGCCAGAAGGGACTATCGTCATTACTCTACACAACTCTACTACTGTCCCTCTAGAGCTCTTCCACATAAAATTTTGGGGTATCCTGAGTTTCAATGCGCAGAGTCTCACAAAAATTATCATGGAATGAAAGAATATTCTCAGAAACATATCTAAAATCATTTGAAGCTATGTTTCATAAGGAAGTTAATTTCAGGAATGATAGATTCGTTTATTAATTCAATAACTATCTACTGAGAGCTAATAATTGCTGGTCAGTATTTTAGTCCCTTAAGATTCAACAGTTAACAAAACAGAAAAAACACCTACATTTTTTTTGCAATTTATATACTTGGGAGAAGACAGATAATAAAATATATAAGTAAAATAGCATATTAAATACTGATAAATATTATGGAGAAACATAAAAGCAGGGAAGGGAAGGACAGGAGATGGAGGTTGTAATCTCAAATACAATCATACCTTGGTACTCGACTGCTTTGAAACTCATCAAATTTGGTACTCGATGCATTTTGAAGCAAAAATTTTGTCCCGGTACTTGTCATTTGTTTGGTACTCACAGGCAAGCTAGAACTTGTCAGTATCAGTTGCCTCGTGACTTGCTATCCTTTCCAGCTGAAACGAAGGGTCACGCGTTAGTCACACGGTAGCTCTTGCCCTGAACACACCCCATTGCAGTCTTATCTTAGTTTCTGTGGTCATTTTGTGTATTTTTGTGTTTTTTTCCTCATCATGGGTCCTAAGAAAATGAGCAGTGATAGTGCTGAGCAGAAAAGAAAATTATTTTGCACCACCATTGAGCAAAATAAAAAATTGAGCGAAAAAAAAAATAGGTAAATATGAGAGTGGTATTCGCATTACTGATCTTACTAGGGAATACGGTATGCCTAGAACGATGGTCTGCACCATCATTAAGTATAAAGAAGCGATAAAAAAGGCTGATGTTGTGAAAGGAGTTAAAGCAGTAACAAAGCAGTGTTCCCAAACACTCAAAGTTGAAATGCTATTATTAATTTGGGTAAACTAGAAGCAGTTAGCAGGCAACAGTGTATCAGAAGCCATGTCATGTGAAAAAGAGAAAGTGTCACATGCTGATCTTTTGAAAAACAAGCTGGAACCAAGTGATGAGAGTGTTGAAACTTTTAAGGCCAGCCATGGCTGGTTTGATAATTTTAAAAGAGGACCAGTATCCACAGTGTTATGAAGCATGGCGAGGCAGTGAGTGCTAATAATAAGGCTGTTGATGAATTCGTCAGTGAATTTCAAGACTATGTAGAGGCTGAGGGTTTTATTCCCCACTAAGTTTTTAACTGTGATGAGACTGGAGTCTTTTGGAAAAAAAGTACCTATATCACAAAAGAGAAGGCATTACCAGGCCAGAATTTGTGACTAAAGCTGTGACTCAGAGAGACTTCGAAGAGTTTGAGGCTGACCCCAAGCCTGCAGTACAGAGCAGACAGTTGTGCATGGTAGTGTATATTTGGGCCAATCCATGGGTCTGGAGGCTGCTGCTGCTGCTGAGGAGGAGTTAGTGGAGGAGCATTGTGAAGAGTTCAGCACTGAGGAGCTGCAGGAACTACAGAAGGAGCAGCAACAAGAGGTGGCTGAAGACACTTCTTCAGGTGAGGAGATAAGGGAGGATGTCCCCAGGTCCTTGATAAAAGAAGTTAAAAACTTTGTGGAGAAGTACCATCTGAAGAAAGTTCTGACAAGCAGAAATGTGAATTTATTGAACGACCAAACAATTTCACACTTTTGAGGAATTCTGAAAAGAAGACAGAAGCAGCCCTTGTTGGATAAGTTTTTAGTGAAGGTGACAAAGAGTGTGTCAGAGCCTGTGGTGCAAGTTGAAAAAAGGCAGAAAAAAGAAAGAATACTTGAAGTGCAAAGTGTCCGACGTTCTATTGGAGGGGGACTCTCCTTTCAAGCAACACTCCATGTAACCTCTCCTCCTTCCCACTCTCCTCCCACCATCCTATTTGGCCATGGACTCTTCTCAGTACAGGTAAAGTGAAGTTTTACTTTTATTTAATCTAAGTATTGGATTGGAGGAAACCCCGTATCTGCGGAGCTGCTGTAGCCTGTGAGCTGCAAGATCCACAGACAGAGTCTCAGCCTCGCTGCTGCCACCACCCAGAGACTGCTGAGCCCCGTCTGCCACCTCCTCTGGACACAGAACATCAAGTCATGGATAAAATAAGCTGGTACAGAAGACCAAACTGGCCAAGCAGGCTGAGTGATATGATGACATGGCAGCCTGCATGAAGTTTGTAACTGAGCAAGGAACTGAATTATCCAATGAGGAGAGAATCTTCTCTTAGTTGCTTTTAAAAATATTGTAGGAGCTCTTAGGTCATTTTGGATGGTCGTCTCAAGTATTGAGCAAAAGACAGAAGGTGCTGAGAAAAAATAGCAGATGACTCGAGAATATAGAGAGAAAATTGAAACCGAGCCAAGAGATTTCTGCAATGATGTACTGTCTCTTTTGGAAAAGTTCTTGATCCCCAATGCCTCACAAGCAGAGAGCAAAGTCTTCTATTTGAAAATGAAAGGAGATTGCTATCGTTACTTGGCTGGGGTTGCTCTGGTGATGACAAGAAAGGGATTATGGATCAGTCACAACAAACATACCAAGAAGCATTTGAAAGTAGCAAAAAGGAAATGCAACCAACGCATCCTATCAGATTGGGTTTGGTCCTTAACTTTTCTGTGCTCTATCACGAGAATCTGAATTCTCTGGAGAAAGCCTGCTCTTTTGCAAAGACAGCTTTTGATGAAGCCATTGCTGAACTTGATACATCTAAGTGAAGAGTCATATAAAGACAGCATGCTAGTAATGCAATTACTGAGAGACAACTTGACATTGTGAACATCGGATACCCAAGGAGATGAAGCTGAAGCAAGAGAAGGAGGGGAAGATTAACCAACCTTCCAACTTTGTCTGCCTCATTCTAAAATTTACATGGTAGACCATTTGTCATCCATGCTGTCCCTCAAATAGTTTTTTGTTTAAGGTTTATGACAGGTTTGTGTTACTTCTATTGGAATTTCTGTATTTCCCATGTGGCTTTTATGTTTAATATTAGGGGAGTAGAGCCAGTTAACATTTAGGGAATTATCTGTTTTCATCCTGAGGTGGCCAATATGGGGAGGTGGAATTTTTATACAAGTTATTAATGTTTGGTCTAGTATTTTGGGCACATTGTGCCTTCACAAAGGCCAGTGTTAAAACTGCTTCCATGTCTAAGCAAAGAAAACTGCCTACATATTGGTTTGTCCTTGTGGGGGGTAAAAGAGATAATTGGTTCCAGTCACAATGTAGTTATTGTGGATACTTTAAGGTTTGTAGCACTTTCGAGGCTGTGGTAGAAATAGATATCCCATGGATAATTTACATGTTGAACCATGTGTATCTATGGAATACACAATCTCAATGTGCATACCTTTGACTACAGCTGCAGAAGTGTTCCTTTTAGACAAAGTTGTAACCCAATTACTCTGGAGAAGGGCAGAAACACTTCACATTCCATTATTTGTAAAGTTGCCTGCTGTTGCTTTCATTATTTTTGCTACACTCATTTTATATGTGTTTAAATGTTTTAGGCAACCTAAGAACAAATGTACAAGTAATGATGCAGTAAAAATGAGTTACTTGAAATCCTTACTTCATGTGTATCAAGCACAGTGGTAAAACAAACAAACAAAAAACCATGTATTTAAACTTTTAAAAGGTTTTTCGCGTTTATGATTTTTTTTTCATACTTGCCTAACATGCATGTACTGTAAAAATAGTTAACAGGGAAATAACTTGATGATGGCTAGCTTTGTTTAATGTCTTATGAAATTTTCACGAACAATCCAAGCAAAATTGTTAAGAATACATGTATTAAGTTGATGCTAAATGGAATAAAACTTTTATGAATGGACTTTTCAACTAAAAAAAATTTAAGTATTTATTAATTTTTAGGTTTATTTCTCATGTAAAGTAATGATATACAACCCTATCTTTTTACATATTGCCTTAAAAATGTGCATTGTCTTTGGTTTAGAAACGCATTAAATTTATTTACATTATTCCTTATGGGAAATTTTTTTTTGGTACTTGTTGTTTTTGGTATTCATAGTGCCTCCCAGACCAATTAATGACAAGTACCAAGGTACCACTGTAGGTTGCTAGAGTTCTTAAAACTTGGCATTGTGGGAACACAGGTTCAGGGCACAACAGAAACTTTCAGCAAATTATCTTTTTATTTCTTTGCACAAAATCAAGAGTCCAGAAAGGACAAATAATCTTCTTGTCACTTACACAGCACAAAGTCCAAAAGAGCAGGGGAAGAAGTCCCATCACGGCCAGTCTCTTGGGGTGGCCAAAAACTGTCCTGGGTTGGGGTTGAGAGGTGGTAGCTCTGTAAGCCCCATTTCACACCAGGGAAAAGAGACCAATCTGTCCTGTTTGAGTAAGGTTTTCATCCACCTGGGTGCGGGGCTGGAGAGGAGAGCTGCCACTCACAATTTCTTGTTCTGGGGCTGCTTGCTCTTAGTTTTTGCGTTTAAAGTCTACCCTGGCCCTTTCATTAGACTTACCATCTTCCCTAGGTTGTGGAATGGCACATAATAGAAAATGAGGCGGGGCAACAGACTGAAGATGGCCGTTCACTGTGCTCGTGACTTCTCCAGACAAGAAGGTTGGGGGTAGGTGAGGGCTGGGAGATGGCTGCTTAATAGTGTCTGTGATTTCTATAACATGTCCCTGAGGAGGTGCCCCTGAAGAAAGACTTGTCTGAGATGTGGGATTTTGACATATTTTCTGCTGGAAGAGCAACAACAAGTGTGAGTGTCTTGTGTAAAGTGTGAAGACATGCCCGGCATGCTCCAGAAACAAAAGAGGCTAGTTTAGATGCATCAGAGTGAGCAAGAGGGAAAGTAGTAGAATGTGAGAACTGAGAGGGAGGGATGTGTTATATACTCCATGGACTAAACTGGCAACACATTTTCAATTCCTTGTAGGTGGGTACACAGCAACAATATTGGCCAGCAGGTAAAAAAAATAGGAACAAATCAGGGTTTTCATGACTAAGATTCAACACTTCAGAAATTTGTTTTTTATGTCAGAGGAAGGGAAGATTTTCAACAAATCCTCAATTATACTCTTTGAAAACACATCTCACTTAGTAGGGACAATACAGCAGGTACAACAACTCATGATATTTCAGACTGATCTCAAAAGAAGTAAAGAGAGAATATAAGAAGTTACTCAAAATTTCTATAACCTTTAAAAATGAACTTCAACCCATAAATAAGGGCTTTTGAATTTTGGCTTTTTTTTTTTTTTTTTTTTCACTTATTCACATATTAATTCTCTCTCTCCCAGATGTTTCATTTCATTGTGTGTGTGTGTGTATGATGTGAGAAAACAACCTCCACCTCATGTGCCACAAGACTATTTTGCTGAAAGCAGTGCATATTTGTTTACCACTATTCTCAATCATGGGGTACAATCTTCAAGGTCGAATACTGCAGATTGAATAGTGTTAGATGCTTATTTAGGATAGTCATGGAAAGTTCTACTTCCTTTCTTAACTAAAACCTCCCTCTACCCTAGGGACAACAATTCTCTTGCAAATATCTGAAGAAGTTATTCCTTCTCTCATTCTCCTCATACTTAGAGACAGCATTCAAGTAATTCCTTATCTTTCTTTCTTAAGTTATTATTCTCTTGTCTTAGGTGTTCACGTCCTTTCCAATAGTTTTAACAAGCACTTCAGAATTTCTTGCCTCTAAAGCTTTGTGTATACCTTATACTCTTACCTGAACCTCAAACCCACTTGTCCATCTGTCCCCTGGACAGTTCATATGACCATACTAAAAACCAAATTTATCCTCTTAACAAAAAATTCTTTACCTTTTATAAATATATAAATAGGCAAAAACTATGATCAACTAATTCAATAAAGAATTTCTTAGTGGTGACCATATGAAAAAATAGTTAACTTCACTAAGAAGTGAAGAAATGCAAATAAAATCAAGAGCTCATTTATTAAATTATTAATAGTTTAGTAATAAAATAAACACACTATTAAGTGTGTCCATGTATTGAATTATGCCTACATGTCAAACCCTGTTTTGATAGTTTGAAGCTGTATGCATCCCAGAAAAACATGGTCTTAAATCTAACCCATTCTTGTGGATATAAACCCATCCTGAGTAGGACTTTTTGATGAGATCACTTCAGTTAAGGTGTGATCCACATCTTTCAGGATGGGTCTTAATGAATAAGGAGACAGAGAGAGAGAAAGAGAGAGCGCGCCACAGGAGTAAGAAGCTGAAAACAATGGAACCTGGAAGAGAAGAGAGAGACCAGTAGATGCTGCCATGTGCCTTACCACGTGGCAGAGGAGCCAAGAATCACCAATAGCTGGTCTTCAGGAAGAAAGCATCTCCTTGTGATGCTTTAATTTGGACATTTTCCTGGACTCGGTGAGCAAATAAATTCCCATTGTTTAAGCCCAACCTATTTCATGGTATTGCTTTGAGCAGCCTAGGAAGCTAAAACACCTATCTTCATCTTTTTCACAGCTTAACATACATAAATGTAATGTCGTAAAATAGTTACCATTAGAAATGTTCAAGGAACAGCAAGGAGGCCAGTGTGCCTGGTGGGAAGGGAACCAACCAGATGTTGAGAGATGATGGTCTGGAGATAGCAGTATCTGGTAGTTAGTAGGCACTTAAATAAATAGTTCTCTCTTAGCGGTGGGACTAAAGGTAATTTTTATTTTCTTCTTTTTGCCAATCTATAGTTCTCTAAGTGAATGCTTACTGATCTTACCAAAGCTGTTCACCTGGGGGTGGGGAATGGGCGGCATTCCCAGCCGCAGGAGCTTCGACTCACGGTTAAACTTTCTTTTCCCCCCTCTTCCTCACTTTTTTTCATTAATATGGAGACCTTGACTATGTTATTTAACTAATCTGTGTTCATCTGTATATCTTCCTGAACACTGGAGGAACAACTGAGTTTGTGTTGGAATTAGACGAGATAAAAGGGCCTGGGCAGAACTTTTTAGAAGTAATGCTTCCATAACTTGTTGAGCTGCATTTTGTACGTTATTTTATTTTTTGAATTTGAAATAAAATTTGATAAAGAAAAGTAAAAAAAAAAAAGAGAGAATGCTTATTACTTTCATAGTAAAAAATAAATATTTTAATAAAAAATGATTTAGGGAAATGGATGTGGCTCAAACGATTGGGCTCCCAACTACCATAAAGGAGGTCCAGGATTTTATTCCTGGGGCCTCCTGGTGAAAGGTAAGCTGACCCGTGTGGCGAGCTGGCCTGAGCGGAGAGCTGGCTCACGCAGAGTGCTGGCCCACGCGGAGTGCTGGCTCGTGCAGGAGTGCTGGCCCGCGCAGAGAGCTGATGCAGCAAGATGACGCAAAAAAAGAGACACAGAGGAGAGACAATAAGAGACACAGCAGACCAGGGAGCTGAGGTGGAGCAAGACATTGAGCGCCCTTCTCCCACTCCGGAAGGTCCCAGGATCAGTTCTTGGTGCTGCCTAAAGAGAAGACAAGCAGACACAGAAGCACACAACAAAGAGAAGACAGCGAGCGCAAAACAATGGGGGTTGGGGTGGGGGGTGAGAAATAATAAAATAAATCTTTTTAAAAAAACTATTTAGAAATGAAATATCATCCAAAGAATATGAGATAAGAAATTGTCTTTTTGATAGATACAAGGTAATTTTTTCCATTATATTTATATTTCTTTCTTCCATCGTCTTATCTTTTATTTCCTATAAACATAGCTTAATTTGATTTGCTGTAAAATATTTAATTCCTTTTATATTGAAGACGCCATCATTATTGCAAACATAGTTTCACAAAGAAGCATTGAATTTGAAAGACTGACCATACAACCTTGGGCAAGTCATTTACTTTTTGTTACTCCTCAGTTTCTTCATCTACTTCAGAAATTTGTCATAAAGATAAATAAAATACAGTTATTCCTTCCACATCGCAGGGGTTAGGGGTGTGGCGCCCCCGTGATCTGCAAAATCCGTGCCAATTTTTTTGGCCCTCCCTTCCTACCAGAGGAGAAGTCTGAATTTTTTCTTTTTCTTTTATGGAGTGTTTACAGGACCTTATTGTAAAATTTGGGTTAAGTATTTGGTCATAGACTATATGTAGGTCAATGTGAAGTAAAAATACTGTATGAAAAAGAAATAAAAAATATGAAATAAATATGAACATTTTTAAAAATGAAACAAATTTGAGGAGAATAATACTGAACATACTGCATGCATAACAAAAGATATATAAAAAAAATAACTTTGAAATTCCCTAACTTTTTCTGTATTACCTGCTGGCCTTTATGTGTCATCTGCGGCTTCTGCAAAACTCCCCCAAAATTCCCATTTAATTTCTAATGCCAACCCAAGATATATTGAAAGCACTATGGGGAAAGTCGTGATGTAGAAGGATAACTGTATATGAACACCTTTGAGTTATCAGAAGAAATCTAAATCCAATACATTCACACTTCCCAGAATCCATTACTTCAAATGTAACCTTGTCATTGCTATGCTCTGCTGTTGAGAGATTTTACATCTCTATGTATTTCCATCTTCCACTTTAATCTTTCTAATTTTAAACTTTGAACTATTCTCAGATAACTCCTTGGGTTGTTGGCTATTTTAAAAATGTTATCTTCTACAGAGATGATCATAGGACTGATACAGCATTCAAAAGTCCAGAATATGTCTCCTTTTTGTGGTTTAACTTGATTCCATTTCTGTACTTTTTGAAGAGTTGCAAATACCATTTTTAAATTTAGGTTCATTTGGCATTAAGCAAAACCTTATTCTGTAAATCAGCTGTTTTCACTTATAAACTCTGCATGTAACTTATTTTAGAAGAAAATGGAAACTCTATTTAAAGAGCGTGACCACCCCCAACTTAAATTCCTTACCAAGATTTTTTTTCCTATAAAAAAATAATTAGGAAAAAACAAAAACAAAAATAGTAAAAATATTTAATATTTGAGATTATTAAGGTTCATTTCCAAAAATTCACTTCAATTCATTAACATATTAAGCTAAATCTTTTTTCAAAAACAAGATTTAATGTACATTTATTCTTAACATGTGGGACATACATTATAAAGGTTTCATACTGAATAAATGATATTAAGCCAAATAAAAAGGAGGAATTTACATCAAGTTTAGCTACATGGTTTGAAATATAAATATGCATTTTATCACTGAAAAAAATCTCAATTATGCTTCTTCATCAGGGATTTCAACTGAACCTAGAATTTTTTCACACCTTGTTTAGAAACAAAACAAAACAACAACTCAGAAAAAAATAAACTATAAGTTGATTGGCTTCTGAGACAGTAAGGATTTTTTTACAGAGACCTGTACAGCATCACAACAAGATAAATCTTCTATTTTATATTTTTTCACTGTATATATTTCATTACCTTATTTTCTCAAAATATTTTTTAGATGTCTTCTATGAATAAATGATCTTAATCTTGTGTCTGATACAAAATTTTAGAGTTTGGTTTTGATCAGTCAGACAATGAAGACTTGTTTTTATGAATAACACACATTTATTAGGGGTATTGTTAATCCCTAGATCATATTAAAGACTCAGTATATGTTTAGCAAATTACATATTGTGCATGGCTTTCATTGTTCTGAATTTTTGGAACCATGTTCACTCAGTCATCTATTTTCATTATAGGCACAAGTGATTATCACCGATTACCAAAAATAAGGGTCTTGCCCGTTTAAGCTTACATTATAGAGGAGCAGGCAGAAGGAAAACAAGTAAAGGAAGAAATGCCTATATTTACAAATTGAGGTAAGCTCTATGAAGGCAGTGAACAAAGTTTAGTAATCGAGAATTACAGGTTGGTCAGGCAGGACATGCTCGCGCAGATGGCAATATCTCTTTGTTCTCTGGTGAAATGAATGTTGATTAAATGAACCACTGAAACTTGATCTATGTGACAGTTTTAATAAGAAGATTTTGACCTCTGGAGTAAGAAGACAAAACCAGGATACCAACTCAGGTCATACATCAGCATTTCTTCTTTTATGCTGTTTGTTAGAAAATGCTTCAGTCGTTATTTCCTTGGGGGTAATCTTCTCTAGACCATTGATCATTTTTATTTATTTATTTATATACTTTTATCCATTTTTTTTTTTTAGGAGGTACTGGGAATTGATCCTAGGACCTCGTACATGAGAAGCAGGCCCTCAACCACTGAACTACATCTGCTCCTCAATAAGAGATGGTTTTTCGTTTGTTTGTTTTGTTCTGTTTTTAGGAGATACCAGGGATTGAACTCAGGACCTCATACATGAGAAGCAGGTGCTCAACCACTGGAGCTACATCTGCTCCCTACTGATAAATTTTTATTGAAGACAAAATGGAAAAATAGAGGAAGAAGGAAGGAAGGAAGGAAGGAAGGAAGGAAGGAAGGAAGGAAGGAA
>JAKSZT010054304.1:26750771-26781634 GCA_026826555.1 Tolypeutes matacus
GGAAGGAAGGAAGGAAGGAAGGAAGGAAGGAAGGAAGGAAGGAAGGATGGAAGGAGGGGAAGAGGAAGGAAGGAAGGGAGGAGAGAAGGAGGAAAGGACGGTAGAAATCGGGCTATTAGAGATCTACCTCTCTTGTTAATGCAGAACTTCAAGTACATGGCCACATCTCTGAATAATAATAGCTAATCCTTGCATAAAGCTTGCTCTCTACCGTGTTCTGTTCTAAGCTTCAACATGATACCTCATTTAATTTCTAAAACAACTTGGAAAGGTATGTAATATTATCTCCATTTTAATATTGGAGACCGAGGTACAGAGAGATGAAGTAATTTGTCTATTTAAGTGGCAGAGCTGGGATTTGAACCCAAGGTAGTGAGAGGCCAGAGACTGTGTTCTTGACCTTCAAGCTAATCTTGAAGTGCATAATCTTGTTGTTGTTTACTCTAAAATAAGGCTTGGAATCTGAATATTTTTAGAGACATTTTTGCAGATACATTTTTCAAACACCCTATTTGAACAGAAATATGAACTCAATCAAAAAGATTGAGAAACATTTAAATAAGGATTTATTTAATAGAGTCCTGCTCATGCTGTAAAAATCACCCTAGTTAACTCAGGTATAAACTTCTACATGATATATGATTGTTTTGGCTGTATTGTATCTGAAAATAAATTCAAACTAGGTGTGTCTAGGTCTCACCAAACCACAATTTATTTTTAGTTGTCTCACCTGATCAGGAAACTCATGCCAAATGAAATCTTACTGAAAGATTATTTTGTACCAGAGAGTACACATGACTGCCATCAGCATGCTTCTGATACTAACTAGCCCTAAATCTTCAGTAATGCTTTTAATCTCTGTGTGCACAAATTTCCTCATAACTAAATTGGTTTTCTAAGGTTTATTTCAGCTTTAAAAATTCCTATAATGCGCTACTAGAAGAAAATAACAAGTTAAATTTAAAAATGAGTGTATTTAAAAGTGTATATAAATTAAGAAAAATTATATAGCTCATCTAATGTAAAATGAGACATTTATTTATTCATTTATGAAATTGAAATGAAAAGAGAGCCAAGTTTAAAGAGTGTTTAAAACCAACAATAATTATTACAAATGTAGACTCTAAGCATGGTTCAATACAGTGGGCATAGTTTTCTTGCACTTAATAAAAACACAAAATACATTAAGATTAAAAAATCAAGTAAGAATATAATAAACACTAGATGAAAATCCCCTGCTAAATTTATTTTGGTTTATCAAAGACACTTGTCATGTTTTGACCTTACCTAAGAAAAGAGTTTCTGACTTTTTTCCCCTCTCAAATTCTATCAGTTAGATCATATTTCCTTTAATGCATATAAGTCTACCATCTTGTTTTGAACAGTTGAAAAATACTCCATTGTATTGATTGTTTTTAGTCAGTTCTTTATTTATAGACTTTAGATTGTTTCTAATCTTTTGTTATTATAAATGATGCTGCAAATAACATTCCTTTTTTTATTTTTAACTTTATTTTTGCACATTTAATAAATGAAAATATAAATAATAAGTGAAAAAAAAAGAAAATACAGTTGAATAAAAACATACATTTCTCAATTAAATGTACTAGATACACATAAATTTTTTTGAATCATACAATATGTTACACAATATATTTGGTTCATAGTAATGCAATCATACAGTATTTGTCCTTTTCTGTCTGGCTTGCCTCGCTCAACATAATGTCCTCCAGGTTCATCCATGTTGTCATTTGCTTTACGACTTCATTTCTTCTTACAGCTGCATAATATTCCATCATGTGAATACACCACAGTTTGTTTATCCATTAGTCGGTTGATGGACACCTGGGTTGTTTCCAACTTTTGGCAATGGTGAATAATGTTGCTATGAACATCGGTGTGCAGATGTCTGTGTTACTGCTCTCAGTTCTTCTGGGTATATACCCAGTAGTGGTATTGCAGGGTCACATGACAGCTCTATATTCAACTTCTTTAGGAACTGCCAAACAGTCCTCCACAGTGGCTGTACCATTCTGCTTTCCCACCAAGAGTAAATAAGTGTTTCCGTATCTCCACATCCTCTCCAACACTTGCAGATCTGTCTTTTTAATAGTGACCGTTCTGATAGGCATGAAATAATACCTCATAGCAGTTTTTTTTTTCTATCTGGCTCTGTCATTGTCTTTTTGATGTGTTGCTTTGCCGTGCAGGGGTGGGCCTGTGCCTCTCTGCTGGTCTTTTTTTACCAGGAGGTCCCGGGAATCGAACCCAGATCCTCCATATGGTAAACGAGAGCTCAATTGCTTGAGCCACAGCTGCTTCCCCCTCATTGTAGTTTTGATTTGCATTTCTCTAACCATGAGTGATGTTGAGCATTTCTTCATGGTTTTTTTTGCCATGCAAATAACATTCTTGCACATGCATTTTCCTCCTCTATGGAAATATAAATTCCTAGATGTTTATGTAAGACCAAAGGGTATATGCAAAAATATAGATAGATATTGGCAAATTGGTTGAAATAATTCTTTGTTTGTTGAGGAAATTAAACTTTAATTCTGTCATATTTTATTCATTCACTCAACATCTAATTGATCATCTGCTGAGTTTGAGACTGTTCTATGTGCTGGGGATACAGCAGTGAACAAGACGCATGTTGGGGATCAGACACTTAATGGACATGAATGACAAGGGTTTTATATATGTATATTTAAAAAGACCTGTTTGGAAAAATAATTTTTCTGCATTTGTTCATCTCTGTCCTGAGCCAAGACTTGTTCCAGATATACTTGCATTCTGTGGTGGGTGTGAGATACTGAACAAAAGTGAATTCTTTCTTCTCCATGCACTTTAAGGACCAATTCCTGAGACAAAGGGGTTTCAAAGAGAGAAAGAGTCTAATTGTTTGCGCAAGCAAAGGAGAACCCAAGGACCCAAAAACTGCCTCCTTGCTTTTTAGGATTTTAGGGCTTTTATGGATTCAAATAGGGTGGAGTGGTTGCCATCACAATAGTAAATATACACAAGGGTGAGCCTAGTTTTGAAATAACCGTAAACAAAGGTAAGGCCAGTCTAGAATTACCACATCAATTGTAAGTACACACAGGGGTGAGGCTGATCTAGCCAGCTTCAGTAATTTCAAGTATTAACTTCTGGCTATTCTATAATATACTGGGAAAACAAGAAAAAGCATCATATAACGATTTAGTAATCATAATCATTTGTTAATTCTTAGCTCTTGGTTACAAGAGCACTGCCTGGATTCCCTTCACATCTGAGGAACTCATTTCCCAGCTGCTAGGATGGTTGCCCTCCCCTGCAGCTCAAACCTCTGCCCAGTCCTATTTCCTTCACCACCCTAAGGATATATATTCCACACTTTAACTGAAAACCAAAGAAATACATTTACTATCACATCTAGTGTATATAAAATTGGAATGAATTTCAAGAAATAATATTTATCCTTACTAGGGTATGATGTGATGAAAGAAATCAGCCCCCTAAAATCAGAACTTTCTGCCATGTAGTCTAGAAATTTTAAATTCAAAGAAAAAAATCCCTTCTATTACCCTCTCTTGGTAGTGCTCCCTTTGTTTTTCTGAATAAAGTCTGCAATCTCTGGACTATTCTGGTTGAACTATGCCTTCAAAACTCTTTTAAAATGCATATTTCATCTGCTGAATACCACCCTAGGCTATTGATCCCCAGATAAATCAGAACATTCCCTGATAAAATTCTTTTGTGAAAATCTCCATCCCAGAGGTTGTTTCCCCAGGAATCTGAGGTCTACACCCAGCAGGTAGCCTGAAGGTACTGATCATATATTCAGGACTGGAGGTTGAGGCTTTCGACTGGGCCTCCATGAGTTCTTACAGTATCTCCTTCTCATCCACAGTGAGATGTTCAGTTTTTCCTGATGGGGATATATTGGGAAAAGAATGAGAGAGAATGACTCACCATCTTCCTTTCTACCTTGCTCAGAGTTCAGCCACTTGAGGGGCTCAGGCTTTCTCAGCCTCACTCTCAGTGTTTCTCCCCGCAAATTTGTTGTTGTTGTGTGTATGTATTATATGTACTTATATTATATTATGTATACATATTTATACTTGTAGTTATGTGTTTATTTATTACATATTAAGAGTTATTTATATATTTATGTATACATACATATTTTCATTTACATTTATATATATGTATAGTTGTGGTTACTGTTCAGAAATGTTTTATTTCAGTGCATTTGTATTTTTCAAACTCTTATGGCATCTATTTTTTTTTTTTTTTTTTTCTTTTGGGTACTGGGATGGGATTAAACCTGGGACCTTCTATGTGGGAAGCCCATGTTCAACCACTGAGCAACATCATCTCCTGGCAGCTATGTTTTGAAAATGAAGAAAGCCTTTCTTACAAAAATTATGTCATGTTTTCACCTAGAAATTTCAGTGTTTCATTTTATTTACATTAAATATTTGATACATATGAAATTTGCCCTGGTCTAAGGAATTTCATAGGAATAAAGCTTAGTTTTATTTTCAAATAGCCAAGCCAGTTGTCCAATATTATTTATCGACTAGTTTACCATTTTCCACTATTGAAAAATGCTGGCTTATCATAAAAGATTCCTATACCTCTTTGAGTTTCTTTCTGAATACCCCTATCCTGTCCATCTTTTTATTTGCTGGTTTCATACTGTTTTAATTACTATAATTTTCTAACAGATTTAAATATCTGATGGGGCTAGTCCCTCATTACTTTTTATTTTCTGAATTTTACTTGTCATTCCTATGTTTATCTTATAGTAAATTTGTCTTTTGATCTTAAAAACATATGTTTTAGGGAAGCGGCTGTGGCTCAATTGGTTGGGCTGCCGTTTACCATATGGGAGGCCCTGGGGCTCAATTCTGGGGGCCTCCTGGTGAAGGCAAGCGGCTCAGTGAGCTGGCGCTCCAAGATGAGGCAACAGAAGGAGACAAGCAGAGACAGAAAAAAAAAAAAAAAACAACAAAAAACTGCAAAGCAAATGGACAGAGCGAGCACAAGAAGCAAGGGGGGAATAAATAAATAAAAAATAAATCTAAAACAAACAAACAAACAAACAAAAAAAACCATATGTTTTACTTTGATTGGAATTGCATTAAATTTATAAAATAATTTCAGGGAAAGAAACATAACTATACACTGAACTTACTTTTCCATTAAAATGTATGCATTGCTATATTTTTTAACTTTATATAATGTCTCTCTTTAGGCTATACTCTTCATTACGTAAATCTTATACATTTAAGTTTATTCCTCAGTATTTTTGTTGTTGTTGCTTTTGTAAATAGAATCTTTTCTTTCTTTGCATTTCTAACTGGTTGTAAGGAAGAAAGCTGTTGATGTTTGTATATAAATTTGTATCTAGCCACCTTACTTAATTTTCTTACTTACAATTGAATATCAATTGATTCTCTTTTGCATACAGAGATACAATCATGCCATCTGAAGCAAATTAAAATTTCTCTCCTGTTCTTCATCTTTTATGACTCTTGTTTCTTCTCTTATAAATTACTTTGACCAGTTCTTTCAAAATTATGGTAATTCATAATGATGGTAGTGGGCGTGTTTATCTTGTTCTTAATGTTAATGACAGTACAAATATAGCTTGTCTATATGTGCAGTTTCTTTGAAAAATATCTTTTATTGAGAAAATAACCATCCTTCCAGTCTTTTCATTTTATTTTGAATCAGTAGTAGATGTTTATTGTTATCATATGTCTTTATGGCATCTATAGTGATGATTAAATGGCTTATTTCCTTTGACCTTTTAATTATATTAATTATAGCAGATTTCCTAACACTGAAAAATGTCCTTACATTCTTTGGGAAAAATCTGAGCTGTGGAGAATTATTCTTTTAATAAGTTACTGGATTCTACTAGCCAATTTTTACATTACCAGTGATACTATCTGTCCATCCATTCATCTATCCATCTACTATTCTTCCATCTACCCATCCATCAATCTTATTTATTCATGGATTTCAAAGCAGTTTGTAAATACCAGTCCATTTTCCTCTAAGTCAGCATGCTCATGATTAACTTATTTAGTTTCTTTTTCTATTGAGGTAACATTTACATACAGTGAAGTGCACAAATTTTAAGTGTACATTAGCTAAAGTTTGACAAATTCACACACTGGTGTAATAAGAACCATATCAAGACATAGAAGGTTACCATCCTCTCAGAAAGCTTCCTCAAGCCCTTTTCCAGTCAATCTCTCCCTGACAACTCCAGACACATCCACTCTTGCAATAATTCTCTACCTCGGTTAGTTTGCCTGTTTTATAAATGAAATTAAACGGTGTTTTCTTAGGTATGGCTTTTTTCTTTCAGCGTAATGCTTTGGAGATTCACTCATATTGTTGCAAGTGTCAGTAATTCCTTCTTTTGTATTGCAGAGAAGTATTCCCTTGTATAAATTCATCAAATTTCTTTATCCATTCTCCTATTGAAGGAAATCTAGATATTTCCAGTTAGTGGCCATAATTATTGTCTGCCATAAACATTCTTGTACAAGTCTAGCTGTGGGCATATGTTTTCATTTCTCTTGGGTTTTTGTCAATTTTTATAAATACTTCATTAGCAATTGAAAAAGTCATATTCTGCAAGTATGCATTTTTGGTTAGTTATGTTAGTTTCCATATATATTTTTAGCTTATCTATTACAGGCAGAGTAAGGTAAGGTTTCTTAATGCTGTTTTCTATGTATTCATCCTTGTATTTTGTTTGATTTAATTTTTCTCTATGATTTTCAATGAAATCATGTAGCATGTGAAAGATTCACAACAATATATCTTCATTTTTACTTGGATGCTATTTTTATGAAGCAACCTTCTGGTTTTCATTAAGTGCTTTTCATCTTCAGTTCATTTTTGTTTGCTGTTATCTTCACCAAATCTCTCCTTTTTCTTTTCATTTGCCTACCATGTCATTTCCTCATCTCTTACTGTTAATTACCCTTAACTGTTTGTTTTATATATATATATAAATATTTTATATATATATATATATAAATATTTAACGTATTGCAAATAGGGTTAGTTTTTATGATCTAGTCAGGGATATATACCTTTTACTCAAGTTTTAAATGTTAAATGTATTTAGCTCTGAGAAATTTTGAAATCCCTTTTTCTCCATGGTTTCCACATGCTTTTGATCCTACATGACATTTTATAGTTCAATGATTCTAAGACGGTCTGTATGTATTATTAGTGCCTGCTGACAACAATTCATTGTCTAATTTGAGAAACACAGCCAGGAAGCATGGCTTTCTTATCTTGTTGGTGCCTCCTGGGATCCCCAAATACCCTTGTTTACAAACGTTCCACATGCCTAGTTAGCCATAGAATGTTTTGGCAATTGAATATATGTATATACAACATATTTAAAGTAATGAAAGACAAGAAGCACATATTGGATTAAAATGAATAAAATAATTTAACAGATCTGGACATTTTGTTTAGACCTCATGATCTCTCAGCAGCATAAGATGCTCTTGATCTTTTGCTTTTTTAAATTACCCTTTTCCTTGACTTTTCTACACAATACTTTAATTTCTGACCATTCTTCATCTCTCACCTTTGTAGGTTCATCACCACCTGTACTATTTTGGACTTCTTCCTAACTTTATCCTAGCCCCTCTTTTCTCAATTTCTTTACCTTCTCCCTAGGCTCAAGTACATACAGATGGCTCAAATATTTTTAACTTTAGATCAGATCCCTCCTCTGAGCTCCAAAATTGAATATCCAAAGGCCTACTCTTTTCACTTGAATGTTTCAATGACACAGTTTGACCTGGCATGTCAAAATGGAACTTATTTCCATGGAAAGAGAAGAAGCCTCCTCTTCTCTTTCCCTGCCCACTTCACCAATTCTGACCTGTCAGTGTTCCCTTTTTCAGTGAATTAAACCACCATCCATCTAGTTATAAAAGCCAGAAAACTTTATACCTACATCAGAAAGTCCTGTCTGCATTTGTGTAATAATCTCCGTATCCACCAACACTATCACCTTGGCTCAAGCTATAATAGCTTTTAACTTACCCTTTCTCTTTCTCATTCTTACCTGTTCCCCGCTGCAACCATGAGGATCTTTTTCAAATAAAAATTAGACAAATCATCCCCCTAAACACTTCAATGACTTGTGAATGCTCTGAGGATAAAGAAAATATCCTCCACACAGCCTACAAAGGCTTGGTATATCCTGATTTCACCTACCTCCCACCTCAGCTTCTCTCTGTTAGTCACAGTCACTTTATGTAGTTCTTGGAACTCAGTATGTACATAGATTTGTCTTCCCTTTGCCTGGCATATTATTCCTACCCCTCTTTGCCTAATGAACTTTTACTCATCCTTCAGACTTCAGCTTAGCTCCACTTTATGATAAAACTCTTCTTTGGTCTCCCTGATAGAGTTAAACCTCAATTATATCCCCTTGTGGCATTGTATACCTTCTCTTCATTGGTGTTTACAACAGTTGCATTTTTACACTTATTTTGTAATTATTTAATATCCATCTCTCCAACTAGACTGTAAGCTCCATGAGGAGAACCCTAATGATTATATTCACTGTTGTATCTTAACATAATGTATACATTCTATCTAATGATTGAGCCAATAATTAAATGAATGATAAATGGCTATGAGTCCTATCCAAGTAGATAGTGAACTATCATATTGAAGTTTACAAATGTGCCAGGAAGGAGTTAAGCTTTTTACAAAAGTGATAAATAAAATGCAACATGAATTATATGTAAATTTACAACTACACATTAGATTTTACACTAGTACTTGAATATTTGTCATTGTGTGGTTAAGCATTCTCTGTATATAAGATATGATTTATTGATAATGGTTAAAATGTAGAATCTTCTACTTCAAAATGACATTTATACTAAATATCATTTAGAAAAGATGATTCACTGCAGACCAATGATCTATATTCAGAAGCCTAGTCTTGAGAAATAAGTAAACAACTCTGATCCTTAAAAAGAAAATCTTAAGATTTACTCAATGCTGTGTATTTCCACTCTATTCACCTCATGCGGCATTAATCAGAATAAAAAATTTTATGGTTTAGAAGTACGTCATTTCCATAATCACATTAACTTTGAAAGCAGCTGCAGTGACAACATATGTGATAGTTGCAACAAACATGAATATGTAGAAACAGTGTGGGGAGTGAAAAGATTTAGGTAGACTTAAGTTATAATTCTGACTCCATCATTTACAAATTCTTCAAGCTTCACTTTCCTTTACTTTAACTTGGATAACATAATTCTAACTCATAGGGTTGCTGTGAAAAACTACTCTCAAGTGGTTGGCTTGGTGTCTGTCTTTTTTTAAAAAACAACTCCTACTGATACATATTCATAAAGCTTACAATCCATCCAAAGTATACAGTTAATGGTATTTGGTATAATCTCAGAGTTGTGAATTCATCACTTTAATCACTTTTAGAACATTTTCATTGCTCCAATAATAATAAATATAATAATAATAATAAACAGACCAAAAAAAAGTCTACCCCTTAACAATCACCTCTCAATCTCTCTGTTCTTCCTCTGATGTACATAACTGCTATCCTGTTTCCATCTCTCTAATTTATTTGTATTTATATTATGTATAGATCAAGCCAAACCATATGAAGTATCTTTTGTCTATTTTCTTTCACTTAGTGTATTTCCTTTTTTCTTTTTCACTCTTAATGGAAGATTGTTAATATCTTGCTATAAACTGCTTTCCATAGTTTGCCCTGGCTGTATTTGTGTCAGACATTAACATTTATTCTGTTTCAAAGGAAAAACAGTCTTACATATACAATATTACTCATACTCATATTTCACTTGAGGTTTTGTTATTCTATGCTGTCACATGTTACATTTTTTAGCTTTCCTTCTAGTAACGTACATGACCTTAGACTTTCCCTTTCAACCACTATCATACTATGACAGTTTGAGATTATTTTATGAATCCAAAAAGAGAAAGATTATGTTTTTAAACTAATTTATTCCTATGAATATGATCCTCTTTGACTGCATTACATTAGGTTGAGGGTCCTTTGATTAGATTACATGATAAGATCTATTTAGGGTTTATGACTGGACTAAGTCAAGGAGGACTGACTCAGGTTGAGTTTTCACCCCCTTGCTGGGTCTGATATATACAGAAACAGAGAGAGACACACGCATAGACACAGGAAAAGAAAGCTCTGTCATACATGATCTAGCCATGTGTGAGATAGGACAAAAGTTTCACCCACAGCTGAGCTGCAAGGAGAGAAGCCCCTGAGAGACTCAAAAAGCTGATGCCCAGGGAGAGATGGGTCATATGCCTGATAGCTTGCCGCTGATCTTGGGAAGAAAGTGGAGTAGCCTAGACTGATAGAGGAGGTCTGGAAAGAGACAAGCCTTTTGCCTGGTTGCCCTCAGCTGAGCTCTAGGAGCTGTGCTATATTTCATGGTCTCAAACTGTAAGCTGTTACCCCAGATAAATCCCCTTTATAAAAGCCAAACCATTTCTGGTACTGTGCATTGGTAGCCCCATGGCAAAATAAAACACATACCCACATATTAGCATTGCTAGTTACAAACACTATGATGTGCTTTCACCATTTCTATGCATTTCCAAAGATTTATGAACAACCTTTTTATCAATTCTGAACAGATTAAAACCTCAGCTTTCCATTCTCTAACCTCATTCAATTTTCTGGTGACCTATATTCTAGCTATTAACTCCATGAGTTTACATAACGTATTTAGTTCATAATAGCACAAACTTTCAATATTTGTCCTTTTGTGTTTGGCTTGCTTCACTCAACATAATGTGTTTCAGTACATCCATGTTGTCATATGCTACCCGACTTCATTTTTTCTTACAGCTGAATAATGATCCATCATATATATATACATATATATATGTATACACACACACACACACACACACACCACAATTTGTTAACCCATTCATTGTTTGATGGGCACCTGTCTGTTCACATCACTGCTCTCAGTTCTGGGTATATACCTAGTAGTGGTATTGCCAGGTCACATGGCGAATCTATATTCAATTTCTTTAGTAACTGCCAAAGAGTCCGCCAGAGTGGCTGTACCATTCTACAGTATCACCAACAGTCAATAAACAATCCTATGTCTCCACATCCTCTCCAACACTTCCAGTTTTCTGTCTTTTTAATAGTGGCCATTCTAATTGTTATGAAATGATATCTCATTATAGCTTCGATTTGCACTTCCCTAATCACTAGTGATGCTGAACATGTTTTTCATGTGTTTTTTCACCATTTGTATTTCTTTTTTTGACAAATGGCTATTCAAGTCTTTTGCCCATTTTTTAATTGGGTTGCTTGTCTTTTTATTGTTGAGTTGTAGAATAGCTTTATATATCTAGATAATGAACCCTTATTGGATATGTGATTTACAAATAGTTTCTCTCATTGATTTGGCTGCCTTTTCACTCTTTAGACAAAGTCCTTTGAGGTGCAAAAGTGGTTAATTTTGAGAAAGTCCCATTTATCTATATTGTCTTTTGTTGCTCATGCTTTGGGTGTAAAGTCCAAGAAACCAGCACCTACCATAAGATCTTGAAGAAGTTTCTCTACATTTTCTTATAGTAGTTTTATAGAACTTGATTTTATATTTAGGTCTTTAATCCATTTTGAGTTGATTCTTGTATAGGGAGGGAGATAAGGGGCCACTTTCATTCTTTTGATTATGGATATCCAGTTCTCCCAGCACCATTTGTTGAAGAGATTGTTTTGTCCAGTAATGTGGACTATGTAGGTTCATAAAAAACCAATTGGCCATAGAGGTGAGGATCTATTTCTGGACTCTCAAATCTATTCCACTGATGAATGTATCTATCTTTATGCCAGTACCATTTTTTTTTGACCACTGTAGCTTTGAAGTGTATTTCAAGGTCACGCAGTGAGAGTCCTCCCACATTGCTCTTCATTTTAAAGATGTTTTTGGCTATTTGGGTGTCCTTTCCCTTCCAAATAAATTTGGTAATTGTCTTTTCTATTTCTGTAAAGTAGATTGGAATTTTAATTGGTATTGCATTGAATCTATAAATCAGTTTGGGTACGACTGACATCTATACAATATTTAGTCTTCCAATCCATGAACATGGGATGTCTTTCCATTTGTTTAAGTCTTCTTTGATTTCTTTTAGCAGTGTTTTATAGTTTTCTGAATATAGGTCCCTTTATATCTTTGGTAAAATTGATTCTTAGGTATTTGAGTCTTTTGTTGCCATTGTAAATGGAATTTTTTCTTGATTTCTTCCTCAAATTGTTCAATACTAGTGTACCGAAACATTACTAATTTTTGCATGTTGATTTTATATCCTGCTACTTTGCTGAACTCATTTATTAGCTCAAGTAGCTTTGTTATAGACATTTCAGAATTTTCTAAATATTGGATCACATCATCTGCGAATCATGAGAGTTTTATTTCCTCTTTTCCTATTTGGATGCCTTTTATTTTATTTTCTTGTTTAATTGCTCTAGCTAGAACTTCTAGTACAATGTTGAATAACAGTGGTGACAATGGGTATCCTTGTCTTGTTCCCAATCTTAGAGGGAAAGCTTTCAACCTTTCCCAATTGAGTATAATGTTGTCTGTAGGTTTTTCATATAGGCCTTTTATCATATTGAGGAACTTTCTGACTATTCCTATCTTTTGAAGTGTTTTTTATCAAGAAAGGATGCTGGATTTTGTTGAATGCCTTTTCTGTATTGATTGAGATGATTGGGTGGTTTTATCCCTTCAATTTGTTAATGTGGTATATTACATTAAATGATTTTCTAGTGTTGAACAATGCTTGCATTACCAGGAATAAATCCCACTTGATTGTGTTGTATAATTCCTTTAATATGCTATTGGAGTCTATCTGCAATATTTTGATGAGAATTTTTACATCTATGTTCATAAGCGAGATTGGTCTGTAATTTTCATTTCTTGTAGTAGTTGGTATTATGTATGTATACTATACATATTATATAATTATATATGTATTTGGTATTAGGGAGATAGTGGCTTCATAAAATGTGTTGGGTAATTTTCCTTTTCAATTTTTTGGAAGAGTTTAAACAGAATTGGTATTAATTCTTATCGAAATGCTTAGTAGAATTCACCTGTGAAGCCATCTGGTCCTGGACTTTTTTCTGTTGGGATGTTTTTGATGACTGATTCAATTTCTTTAAATATGATTGGTTTGTTGAGTTCCTGTGTTTCTTGTAGAGTCAATGTAGGTTTTTTGTGTATTTTATCTAGGTTGTCTAATTTGTTGCATACAGTTTCTCATAATATCTTTTTATGCTTCTTTTTATTTCTGTTGTCTCAGTCATAACATCCTTCTCATTTCATTTCTGATTTTATTGATTTACATCTTCTATTTTTCTTTGTTAGGCTAGCTAAGGGTTTTATTGATTGATTTTATTGATCCTTTCAAAGAACCAGCTTTTGGTTTTGTTGAGTTTCTCTGTGTTGTTTTTTTTTTTTTTTTCCCTCTCAATTTCATTTATTTCTTCTATAATCTTTATTATTCCTTTCCTTCTGCTTTCTTTGGGACTGGCTTGCTGTTCTTTTTCTGGTTCTCCCAAGTATTTATTTAGGTATTTGATTTTAACTCTTTCTTACTTTTTAATATAGGCACTGAGGGCTATGAATTTCCCCTCAACACTGCCTTTTCTGTATTTCATAAGTTTTGATAACTTGTCTTCTCATTTTCATTCATCTTGACATATTTACTATTTTCTCTTACAATTTCTTCTTTGACCAACTGATTGTTAAGGGGTATATTGTTTAGCCTTCACACATTTGAGAATTTTCTCCTTTCCTGTCTATTATTGATTTCCAGATTCATTCCATTATGATCTGAGAAGGTGCTTTGTATATTTCAGTCTTTTTATATGTATTGAAACCTGCTTTGTGAACCAACATTTGGTCTATTCTTGAGAAAGATCCATGAGCACTTGAGAAGAATGTATAACCTGCTGAGTTGGGATGCAATGTTCTGTACATGTCTGTGAAGTGCAGCTCATTTAACATATTTTTCTAGTTCTCTGTTTCCTTGTTGAGCTTCTGTTTAGTTGTTCTATATATTGATGTGAGTGATGTGTTAAGTCTCCAACTATTATTGTAGAGATGTTTATTTCTCCCTTCAGTTTTTGCCAGTGTTTGCCTTGTGTATTTTTGGGTACCCTGGTTAGGTACATAAACATGACTGTTACTCTTTCCTGATGGATTGTCCCTTTTATTAAAACACAGTGGCCTTCTGTATCTATCACTTTTTTTGCATTTAAAACCTGTTTGTCTGATATTAGTACAGCTATACTTACTTTTTTTCTTTTTCCTACTGTTTGCATGGAATATCTTTTTCCAGCCTTTCACTTTCAGCAAATTTGTATCTCTGGATCTAAAGTGAGTCTCTTGTAGATAGCATATGGATGACTCATGCTTTTTAATCCATTCTGTTAGCCTATATCTTTTTTATTTATATATTTTTAGGAGGTACTGGGGATTGAACCTGGGACCTCATACATGTGAAACAGGCACTCAACCACTTAGCTGCATTTGCTACTCAAAGGGAGTTTTTTGTCTGTTTGTTTTGTTTTATTGTTAAGTGGTACTGGGATCAAACCTGGGACCTTGTACATGGGAAGTAGGCCCTCAACCACTTGAGCTACATCTACTCACCCATCCTGTATCTTTTGTTTGGAGAGTTTAATCCATTCACATTCGATGATATTACTGTAAGTGCATTATTTACTTCCACCATTTTATTCTTTGGCTTTCATATGTCATAGCTTATTTTTGTCTGTCATTTTACACATTTGGTTTCCCTGTCTGATAGTCCTCCCTTCTACACTCCCTTCCAAGCCTCTCTCTCCTGTCTTTTTCTTTCAGGCTTTAGTGCTTCTTGGAAAGCTGGATTTTTTTTAGAAAATTAAAATAAATTAAAAATTTTTTTTAAAAAAGATACTTAGATTACATAAATGTTACACAAAAGATATAAGGATTCCCATATGCCCCACTCCCCAAAGCTCCCACACCCTCCCACATAAACATCCTTCATTAGTGTGGCACAGTCATTGCAATTGATAAACACATCCTGGGGCTTTGCCATTAAAGCATGGACCATAGTTCACATTGGAGTCTACACTCTCTCCCACACAGTTCTGCATATTATGTGATGATATAAAATGGCCTATATCTGTTGTTGCAATGTCACTCAGGACAATTCCCAAATCCCAAAAAAGCCCCCATATTACAACTGTTTTTCCCTCTCCCTGCCCCCAGAGCCTCCAGTGGCCACTGGCTCCATATCAATGTTATAATGTTTTCCATTGCTAGAATCACAATATGTTTATAGTAGAATACCAGAAAGTCCCCTGTAGTCCATAGCTCTTCCCACAATCCTGGGGATTCTGGGATGGTGACATCTACTCCACCTCCAATTGAGAGGGGGCTCATAGCCCATGGGGAAGATGGATGGGACTATCCTGCCTGCAGCTGCAAACACTCTCCATTCCTTGGGACAGCCGTTGTCCATCATCATCTCCCTGCGAGTTGTCCTGGGTGAGTCTAATGAGCTGTAGAGTAGGTGTTGCAACTCCACTGAGGTTCTGGGCCCAGCTGGCACATGGACAGCTCAAAGACTCGGGTCTCTGGATGTACACATAAACACCAGCACCAAGTACAGGTTTAAACAGAAGGGACAGATGAACCATGTGCAGGGAAGACACAATTAAGTCCAACTCTGTCACTCTCAGGAGCACAAACTCCAAAGCAGAGCCCACTGGCAAGGCACCAAACTCTGGAGCTATCCACCCTGACCATATGACCTGGGCTTCTCCAGAGCCCTCAGGGGCCCCATTATTTGTGGTAGTATCCACTTTGGAAGTCTATGAGATCCTGCTGAGATGTGTGTAAGCATTACCTCTAAGATGATCCCCCCTCCCGACTCACTTTAAAGTCTCTTAGCCATATAAACTCATTTGCCTTTACCTTTCCCCCCCTTTATTTGAGGTATTTTTCCAGTTGCATTGCTGGTTGGTGCTTGGTAGCAATCCATCAGTGGATCATCCTCCTTCACCAGTCACTGCCCCTGCACTTGGGGGACTGTTGCTGTTCCCTTAGAGAATGTGGCAGAACTCTCCAGGATGGGAATTCAATATTCTCTCAGTTATTGTGTGAGTCTCCACCCACTGTGATAATGCCCCATGAACATTTAAACATTTTTACATACCTTATGTGTATGTTCAAGTGAACTTCCTCTCATTCATCCCCCATCACTGACACCCCACACCAGTAATCTGCCCCCACCCCAGTTGTAACCCTTCTGTGATCCAAAGCTTCTTCAAAAATGAAGCCATTACAATAGCCACATACAATGATCTTACAATGAGGGACACAAAACATGGTAAATATCATCAAAATTTATAAAAATGTATGGTCTAAAATGTAAACCATAATGTAAACCATTGACCATGTTTAGTAGCTATGTTTCACTATTTGTATATCAGTTATAACAAAGGTACCATCCACATATAAAAAGGTATTAATATGGGGGTGGGGGGAGGAAAGGAGGAGGATGTTGGGTATATATGAGAGTCTCCTGTATTCTGTGTGTGACTTTGCTGTGATTTAAAACTTCTTTGAAAACAAAATGAAAAATTGTGAGACACTGGGAAATGAGTGGGGGAAAGTGCCATGGTACAGACAGGACACCAGATATTGCAATGATGAAAGGCAAAATGTAAAAAAAAAAAAATTTTAAATATTTTTCATTTTTTTAAATAGCCCAACCTTTTAATATTATTTTATTTTTAGTTTTTTTTAAATTTTATGTATTTTATTTCTTATATTAAACTTATCATTATTGTTTCATTTTCCTACTGATTGTATTTGGAAAGCTGGATTTTTAAAAAGTCAACTCTCTTATTTTCTGTTTTCTTGTGAATATTTTAAACTCACCTTCATATTTAAAGGACAATTTTGCTGAATAAAGAATTTTTACCTGCAATTTTTCTCTTTTCAGTATCCTAATTATATCATACCACTATCTTCTCACCTCCATGGTTTCTGATGAGAAATCTGCACTAAATCTTGCTGGGCATCCTTTGTATGTGATGGCTTGCTTCTCCCTTCTGTTTTCAGAATTTTCTCTTTATCTTTGACATTTGACATTCTGAGTAGTATGTGTCTTGGTGTAGGTCTATTCACATTATTCTGATTGGAGTCTGCTGTGCTTCTTGGACATTTAAATTCATTTTTTTCATGAGAGTTTGGAAATTTTCAGCTATTATTTCTTCAAATACTCTTTCTGTCCTTTCCTCCTTCTCTTCTCCTTCTGGAACTCCCATGACAGGTATGTTGTTGTGCTCTGTGTTATCATTCAACTTCCTGAGCCCCTGCTCAATTTTTTCCATTCTTTTCTGTCTCTGTTCTTCTCTCTCTTCAATTTCAGCTGTTCTGTCTTTGGTATCACTTATTCTTTCTTCTATGATTTTGAGTCTGCTGTTGTATACCTCTAATGTGTTTTTTTTTTTTTTAAGGATTTATTTATTTATTTATTTCTCTCCACCCCTCCCCTTGTTGTTTTGCGCTCGCTGTCTGTTCTCTGTGTGTTCTTCTGTGTCTGCTTGTCTTCTCTTTAGGCGGCACTAGGAACCGATCCTGAACCTTCCGGAGTGGGAGAGAGGTGCTCAATCTCTCCTTGGCCTGCTGCATCTCTTGTTGTATCTCCTCCGTGTCTTGTTTTGTTGTGTCATCTTGCTTTATCAGGGCTCTCCAGTGAAACAGAAATGATATATACACATATATTTATTTGCATATATATGTATATATAAATGTTAAGAGATGTACTATAAGAATGGGCTTATATGATTGTGGGATTGTCAAGTCTGAATTCTAGAAACTCCAATGAAGGTGCTGTTGTATGCCCCTGGAGAAGCTGGCTGGTTAAGGGTAGAGGCTTGCACATCTGAACTCTGTACATAGGCTGCAGGCTGGAAATTCTGGAAAGGTGATTTTGAAGTCTTGAGTCCAAAGCTGGAAGGCTGGAAATTCTGCTAAGAGTTGAGGTTGAAGTCTTGAGGCAGAAATTCTTCTGATCTCTGGAACTATCAGTCCTTGCCATTAAGACTTCTTGGTGTCTGTCTTAAAGGAGTCACTGGACACATTTTTTTCCACTTTCCATCATCATGTTAATGACATTAAAAGAAAAAGAAATGCCTATCCTTTGGACTAATCACGTGTTCCCAAGTCTGTCCAATCATCAGGATTATCTGGGGAGCTTTATAAAAAGGTTTCATCTATGGAAATTAGAATATAGGTTTGTGTTGGGGCCCAAAAATCTGTGTTTTTTTCCAAAGCCATATAGGTGATTCTGATGATGAATCAAAAGTTACCACCTCTACTGGGCCATTTCTCCCTTTGTTTTTGTTGTAACTGGCATTAATGAGTGCTAGTGATGTGCTGAGTTCTTTATTTTTATTATTCACAATAATTCTAAAGAGATTCTGTGGTTCAGAAAAGTTAAACAGTTTGTCCAAGACCCCAGAGCTAGTAAATTTAGGAGACTGGGGAAGAATCAAGGGCTGATAGGCCAAAAAACGGATTCTGGGCAAGTTGCCCAAGTTCTTTACCACACGTAGATTCTGGGATGTCCAGGCCACAGGGAGCATGAGGCTTTATGTAAGAAGTAGCCTTGGAGTCGGGGCCGAAGACCAAGAATGAGTGCTGCTACTGACACTCGAGCTTTATGGCTTCGGGCAAATCTATGAATCCTGACTCTCAGTTTCCTCAATTGTAAAACATCATTTACACATGAGATTACAACACTTTCCTCATGAGGGTTATTGTGATAATGAGATAATGAACCATGAAATGCCACATGAATCTAAGGTGGTTGTATATGGGTCTGTAAATCTTGGAAAATATTTGGCCACCTCTCATTGGTATGGGATTAAGGACTAAAGCTTGCCATTAAGGTAAATTATACAAGCAAAGCAACATGAGTCCTAATTCACATTTTCATTTATTCAGGCGTTGTTACAGTTCAATAAAAGAAACAAATAGGTCTGTGTGTGTTTTCATCAGTCATCAGGTGATTTTACATTTGTTTACTTCTCTCACCAGTAAGCATTTCCTAGGACTTTAGAAATAGGCTGATTAAATGACCATTTAGGTACATTATAAATTATGTAGCATTCATTTTCAGAGTGCTAAACACAAACTAAGATATAAGAATATCCAGGAGTCTTTCTTGAACTTGAAATCATTACTTGTAATTCCTATTTTGTGCAGAAAAAAGGGAGGAGACTCATGCTTATTTTCTGGGAAAATTAGTTGCCTCTGAGATAAACAGAAGCCACATCCTTCTGAGATAATGAGAAAGGAAGTGAACTGAAAGAGAGGAGGTACCAGCCAGTTATATTAGCAGTAATATAATTTAATACTATGTTTATCAGGAATATGAGATAATGAATCCTTGACTAAAGTTGCCACCTTTGACACGTTAGGTTAAAAGAAGGGTTTAGCAATCATAGATGGTTTAGAATTTTCCATAGACTTCTGGAATGTTTGCGAGATATCACCTAATAACTTTAAGCTGTATGTAATATTTAAAGTATATACTTCTGCCTTCACAGCAATTTAATATTGTAATTTTTAAATTGATGGATAAAAGTAACAAAGAATCAAAGTTGTGACCCTTCTATAAAGCTGTTTTTCATATCAGTTACCACTATCTTAACCCCAGAGTCTAACAGCTTTAGTGTGAAAATTTAGAATTGTTGAAACCTTTAAGTTCCATATCTACTTGCAAATGTGGTATGGAGGACAGACTGCATTAGAATAGATCACAGTTGGGGAAATATTTGGAATATGGTCATAAAGATTGATTTGATACATCTAAGAGGCATCAAACTTCCTGTGACTTAGATTGCTCTCCACAGGGAACTTGATGTAGTAAACTACCTGGAATTTCTTCCCAATTCTGGTTGTTTTAATGGGACAACAATAGCAAGGTAACATTTTATATAAAAATATATTTTTATACCAAAAATGATGGGACCAAAAGGAAGGGGCTGATGGGAATAAAAGAAAAGATCTTGAATATATTAAAATGCTGGTAGGTCATTGTTGAAGGATATAACCTTCTAAAATTGAACAGTAAAGCTGAAGAAGGATTTATTTCCTGTTCCTGCTTAATTTTACATTAAAAGAGCTTATGATTGACTATAAAACATTTCATTCATCATCAGCTTCACTACATCATAGTGGTCAAACACTACTATTTGTTCTAACTTCTTAAAATTTTCAATATCTAAGAGATTTAATTTTTGGTAAGATTTCTTACAGCTTAGTAAGAAAATTAATTTAAAAATGGTAGTTTTCATTGTGTATGAGGTTTAGAGAAGTTTTATCTTGGCATATGGTAACTATGGGGTAGGGGAACACTGTGCTTCTCCTCGAAGCACTAATAAAAATTCATTTTTAAGGCGAGGTCTAGTGCCCAAATATAATATTGGAACACAGCTTTTCAGGAAAACAGCAACACAGTTTCAAGACAACTTAGTCTAAGTCCTGGTGAATGGTGTGTGGCTAATGCTAATGAGAGGAACTCAAAGGTATGCTGTGCTTGAAAAACTCTGGCTGCCTGGTAATTTGTTAGCAGTGAAAAATCAGGAAGCAAGAAGTAAGGCTTTAATTCTTCTAGTTGGAAAACTGGCCAGGGTCACAATAACCAGCTGTTGAGGGGAAATTTGTTAGTTAGCAAGAAAAAATATAGGACGTCAGGCCCTGGAGGAGGATGTCTCAGTGTAATATTTTTAATATTAAGAGGCAGATACTAGTCCAAGGGAGAAGTTTGATTATAAAACCTTGGGACACCATGTCAGGTGTAGATTATCATCAGGTTTAGCTCAAATGGTTAAGTGCCTGCTTCCCATGTGCGCAGTCTTGGGTTCAATACCTGGTACCTCCTAAAAACAAAACAAACAAATGAAAAAATCAACTCTCTTTGGGAATCAGGTGTAGCTCAGTGGTTGAACACCTGCTTCCCAGGTATGAGGTTCTGGGTTCAATCCCTGATATCTCCTAAAAAAAAAGAATTGATGGTAATGCAACCTATTTTGTAATTGTTTAACATGGTAAGACCTGGTTTTGAAACTTGTCTCCACAGCAGGGACGAGTAGCTTATAATTTGTTTGTTTGTTTATTTATTTAAATTATTTTTTTTGAGGTACCGGGCCTGGGGATTGAACATGGAACATTGTATATGGGAAGTCAGCGCTCAACTTCTGAGCCACATTGGCTCCCCTGAGTTGTTTTTTCATTTGTTTGCTTGTTGTTTGCTTTTTGTTTGTTTTTAGGAGGCATCAGATCCTAACGGGACTTCCCATGTGGGAAGCAGGCCTTCAACTACTAGAGCCACATCTGCTCCCAGTAGCTTATATTTTTAAAGTCTTATTTTGCTAATTTGAATTCATCACAGTAATCTTAAACAAGTAATTATTTATTTGTAATTCCTTATTTATAAAATGAGGTTTATACTTTATCACAGTGTTTTGAGTATTGAATGATATGGCATATAAAATATGCCTAGCGCAGCATAGGAACTCAATGATTATAAATACTTGTCCTGTTTTCTCAAATACTTCTTGATCTAATCAGTTTGGTACTGAGGAGGAGGGAATTGGGTGAATGAACTAGCAGGTTCCAGCTTCTGATACTTGCATCCTTAAGACCATTGGCATGAAAGAGACTTCAAAGAGATACTGAAGCAAACAGCTGCTGCCCTTATGAATTCCTACACCTGTATATGCTCAACCTCAAATTTCCATACAATTTTTCTGCTTGCCCTCACCTCCACTGTCAGACCTGGGCCTGTGCCCTACTTTATCTTCAATCCATAGAACTGTTTTTGACACTTGATCTATATCCTTTTATCTACTTCAGCTTTAACCCATTTTTCTTTTAGGAATTCCTCTCACTTTCCTACCCAGCAGACAGAAGTTGACCGAGTGGGTAAACTTCTCCCAAATTCTTCCAAAGCCCTTGGTACATGCCTCTAATCTACGTAAGAAAGAATTCCATACAACTCATTGTTGCAAGTTTCTAAAAATATGTTTGTTGGCTTTTTCTAGGACATTATTAATTTCTTCCAATATGAAATGCCACTTGGGAAATTTATCTTATTGCTAAATGCTAAGAAAAGCTCTTCTAAAATGCTGTAATGTTTTCTCCATTTGAGAACAAAAGATCTGAAATTTATGCTATAACCCTTTTTGTTTTTGTTACCAGTAATTTAAAAATCAAATCTGAAGCACAGTGACTATGAATCATCTTATGACCTGCACACTTGGGTTCTTGATTTTGAAATACTAATTTTAATTCACATTTACTTGATTCCTATTTTTTAATTCCTATTTAAATTTTATCCTTATGTTCTGTTTTTGTTGTTATTGTTTTTTGCTTCAAGTTCTTTTGGATCATTTGCAAGAAGTAGGAGATAAACAAATAATTCCATCCTACTATCACTTTTATCACTTCAATAAGTAATTATTTTCTTTATTTAAAAAAATTTTTAAAGATTTATTTTATTTATTTATTCCCTACCCCTCGTTGTTTCAACTCGCTGCCTGCTCTCTGTGTCCATTTGTTGTGTGCTCTCCGTGTCTGCTCATCTTCTCTTTAGGAGGCACTGGGAACAGAATTGGGACCTCCCATGTGGTAGCTCAGTCACTTGAGCCACATCTGCTTCCTGAATAGTAATTTTTAGTGTGTTGGTTCCTCCACAAGACTTTGAATCCATTAAAAAATTTATATTTAAGGTTTCTGTATTATTTACTACAAGTAACCATCATATATTTGTTGTATGAAAGAAAGAGAAGATAGTTCCAACACTGGGAGATGTAGATCCTGTACAAATAGTGCCACTCATTCACTTATTTATCTAAAGTTTATTAAACAACCATAGTTGTCAGAGAAGTGTGTCAGACACTTCTCTAGGCCCTAGAGATATAGCAGTGTAACAGATGTTTGAAATGTTAGCAAAACTTCTAGACAGGATGAATGTCTTTTAGTGGTAGGTTAAAAATTCAGGACAGGAGTTTTAGGGTAAAAAGAGTCTGATTTGAGAGCAGCTTTGGCCAACATATATGTGAAAGTGAATTCATTATAGGGCATGGGCAAAATCAAGCCTTTTAGATTTTTGTATCTCCCACACAAGAATATAAATGATAACAAAGGATTAGTATCCAAAATACATAAAGAATTCCCCAAACATCAACAACAAAAAAAACAACTCAATAAACATATGGGCAAAATAGATATGTCACAGAATTAATACAAATGGTCTATAAATATATGAAGAGATGCTCTACTTCTTTAATAATCAGGTATATGCAAATTACAAACCCAGTGTGATACAATTTTATATCCATCAGATGATCAAAAATTGAAAAGTCAATACCTTATAGGCAAGGATATAGAACATATCTGTTTGGGATTAGAGAATTTATTAGTTAAAATACATGTTCACTAATAATTTTATGTTATTAAAATATTGAATTATAAATATTTTGAAATATTTTATCAATTTATTCTTACATTGATAAGAATTAATTTTTTCCTTAACAAAAGATTAAAGGAGATTGGAAACACAAAAAAAATCAATAAAAATACAGCAAAGATGTTTTCTGATTTGTCAAGTTTTACGAAAATAAATAATTAATTATGGCTGTTTTACTTTCAATAAAAGCCATTGATCTTGAAAGGCAACATAGAAAACATACTTTGTGAGACAGTTTATTCACTAGACTGTGCCCTGAGTGCAAGATATATATTTATGTTTGTTTTCACTATTTTATCCTCAGCATTTGGTACAATCCTCATATGTATTAGGTGCTCAATAAATCTTTGTTGAGAATATAATTAACAAAAATTTACTTCAACTGAAAGGAGCTCAACTTTACACAATTTGAATGAGAATGCATTATTTCTGCAACAGAATTTTTTAACTAATGTGTATTTTTCCATTCTTATTTGAACATGGTGAGAACTTGGGAAGTGGAAAATTCCAAATCTTTGGAGTTTTTTTTTTTTTTTTTTTTTAATCATTTGATTAATAAAATAATGTGTATTTAATAATCTCGGTCAAAAGATTTATTGTTTCTGACATGCTCTAATAGTTCTAACATTATAAACAGTGGAGAGAAAATTTAAAGCTTAGTTTAATACAGTGATTGTGGAAAGAAAATAGTTTTAATGTAGCTCTCACAATCTTGCTGTCATGCAATATTTTTACTTACTTTGTGTAGTATAGCAGATGCAACATTAAATTACAGTTCACTTACTTACCTCTGTCAATCATTCCTGTGTAACTTTGTAAAAGTCACTTAACCTTTCTGGACTTTTGTTTTCTTACATGCAAGATAAGACTCTTCTGACCCTTCAAGTCTTTCCATGCTGCATAGAGCTACAAATGCATGGAATCCACTTAACGATAAGTTTGTGCAGTGGAAGGAAACTTGTTTATTGTATGAATTGGATTTAATTGGGAATTTTTGAGGCTCTCAAGGTACATTTGCAATAATTAAAGGTGTCCCTAATCATAATTTAAATAAGATAATTTTATCTTTAATGCACCCTATCATTTCTTCTTCTTCTTCTGAGCATTTACCTGTTTCAGATGAACTTTTTGAGCAATTGTCTAGGCATTTGAGGGATTTGTCCTGCCTAATTTTTGTCTGAAGTTAAAAAAAGTCTTGTAGGGAAGCGGCTGTGGCTCAATCAGTAGGGCTCCCGTTTACCATATGGGAGGCCCCGGGTTCGGTTCCCGGGGCCTCCTGGTGAAGGCAAGCCCGCCCGCACGGCGTGGTTAGCTGACCCAGCGAGCACAAGCAGCAAGGGGGGGATAAATGAATAAATAAATAAAATCTTAAAAAAAAAAAAAAAGTCTTGTAGCAAAAATCTTACTGGAGCCAAAATGTAAATTTCCAGTTTATTCATCAGTCTATGAAACTTCTATGATACATTTATATGGCATTGCTTAGTGCCCTTTCCCCCCGTCCTAATTAACTCAATCTATTCATCCTTTAAAGTTCAACTCAAATGTCACATTTTTCTAATATGCCTAACTCCTTTTGCTCTCTGTTGTCTTGTTTTCTCTCCTCTACCATTCCTCAATGTGGCTCTTTTCTTCTCTTCTTTCTTATCCTTTCTTATCCTGTCATCCACTGGTCAACTCCTGTACCACATGCATTCTGAGCATCATATTTAATTATAAGCAAATGATGCAGGGATGAGCATGGTCTGCTTCAGGTACAGTAAAGACTCTGAACTTGTTTTGGAAGATAACAAGTATTAATGAATATTCCAACCTCAATGGGGGAGCTCAGGGAAACATAAGCTTCTGCTAGGCCTGGAGCTTTTGGTGGGGTTAGTAAAGGAATTGTAAAGAGAAGTGGTCTGAGGACCTTTTCCTGAAATCTTTCTCTTGCACTTCTGTCTTTTGGTATTCTCTACCTTTCATATCTAGCCCGTGGATAGGATTCTATTCAGATTAACAATGTTCTTGCAAAGCTGGGGAGGAACAAAAGTAGAGCCCAGGAGCAATACCATATAGACTGGAGGGAGTCTAAGCTAAAGGGAACAAAAGTTCACCTGGTTGGAATTGGATTGGGTCTTGAAGCCAAAAATTGAGCTAAAAAATAAATAGAATGCATTTCACTGAACCATTATAAGTTTCTTGGAGATCTAGCTGTAGTATCATTAATTTTTTTGCAAATGGCTAGTCAAGAATAAATGGATTTAAGGGAAGCAGATATGGCTCAGTGGTTAAGTGCTAGCTTGCCACGGATGAGGTCCCAGGTTCAATATCCGGCCTGGGTACCACAAAACAAAACAAAACAAAACAAAACAAAACAACCCCCCCACTCCCTCCCCCCAAAAAAGCAAACAAAAAACCAAAACAAAAAATAAATGGATTTGGCCTTAAACACCTTTCTTGGGAGATATAACTAACAGTAGGATTTCAAGGTAGGTTTTTTGGTTGAAGGGTGATGTGATGAAAACTGTGCGCTACAAAGATTAGTCTGAAAAGCAATGTTCAGGTGCAAGTGAGAGAAGATAACACTGTAGTTAGAAAAATCATCCAGGAAGTTGTACCGTTATTGCAGTATGAGGTAACAAGGAGTCAAACCAATAAGTCCATGAGAAGAAAAATTAAAGAAGCACTGTGATTGCATGAACATAGGGAAAAAAATGCAAGGACAAATATTATTTGATGTAATTTATCCATTATGCAACAAACTAGATTGCAAGCAAAAAATTCACTTTCAACTTATGGGAAAGTTTGAAGAAGTTTCATATTATATTCTGTTTCTTAGTAATAATATAAAACACATTTTCTTAATTTACCAAGTTTATTAATTTTATATTTCTTTTCTACCTTTTTTATTTCTTAATTCTTCTTTTAACCAACTTTAAGATATGAAGATTTCTTAAGATATAATATATAAGACCTAAGATATAACATTTTTTAAGATATAAGATTTTAATATGAATTTTCATTCAGTGTAGCTTTAAAAGATTGTGAGGAGTAAATGAAAAAATATGTTTGAAGAACCTAGAATAGAACCTGGCATTAAATAATATATAAATGTGAATTCTTCTCATGCTTTGTATCTTTTACAACCATAAATTGGGACTCTATGTCTCTGTTTTGGTTGAGGACTCAGGTAATAAGTGCCACCTAATTCTGCATTCAAAATAAGGATTTGAAACCCTTTTGAGTTTCAAAGGAGATGGTAAAAAGTAGTTTTGCAATTCTTGGGCCCTTACCCATATTCAAATTTAAGATATTCGAAAGGGAAGAGGTTTGGGTTTTTGGAAATTCAGAGCTTCTCTGTGGAAAATTATTGTGCCATGAGGCCCACCCATGCTAAGAAGATAATTTGGGCGTTTCTTTCCCTTCACTTTAGCAAGAGTATTTGTGAAGGTCACTTGGAGATCTTTGTATGGGTCCCCAGGATTAAAGGGACATAGTATACTTCGGTGTGATACATTCATGAGAAAAGAAAGTTCATAGGTCAGAAGTAGTTCACTCTAAGGCTGAGGCATTGAGAAAAAGTATTTGGGACGTTTACTGTCTCCTGAGAGTGGGCCAAAGTTTAATGTATTTTCAGGATCAGTTGTGGACTCTGCAGTAGGAATGTTGTCCTGGAATTGTTTTTGAAAGAAATGCCACTGAAGAAAGTTTCTTGTAGAGAACCAGGCTACCTCAGCAGAAAGATCGTAAAGTGAACTTTTGAATGTAGAATGGGGTCTTATGTGGTCAGCTGAAGAGTGTTGCCTGGATCAAGGTAGGTGCAATAGGTGGGGCCAGGGTAATCAACAATAAACCCTGGTAAAGTGCTCAAGAGAAAATATAAGATTTTAAACATTGGCCCTAGACAGAAGAAACCAAAACTAGATAATATTGGTGTCAGACATGTAAGAGTCTCTGACCCCTTTTCTATACATCCATCCCTTCTTCAACCCTGGAAGAGTCACAGGCTACCTAATGAATAGAAGAGGGGAAAAAAATTCTAAGTAGAACTTCCATTTCCAATGATGGTGGACTAGGAAATTGGACCAACTTCCTCACTGAGAACAATGAGAAAGCCTAGTGAAAATACTTAAAAATTATTTTCTTAATGGCATGAGGAAGCTAACAAGGCATTGAAGATATAGGGCCAATATTTGGGAGAAGGAGAAAACACAGAGATAATCCGAATCAATTCCAGAAGAGGCGCCTGAGAGGACAAGAAGATGAAAAATAGATTTGCACAGTCTCTCCGGGAGGTATATCTATCTATCTATCTATCTATCTATCTATCTATCTATCTATCTACCTATCTAATTAGTAGATAAATAGATATATTGATATGTATCCCAGCAGGCTTTTTTATGGAAATTAACAAGAAGATTCAATAATTTATAAGGAAATACAAAAGACAGAATAGTCAAAAGAAGCTTGCTTGAAGAAGACCAAAGTTAGAGACTGATATTACCATATTTCAATACTTGCAATAAAGTGTTTGGCTGTGGTGTATACAAAGAAAAACAAATCAGTGGAACATAAGAGAGAGTCATGAAATAGACTCACACATATACTGCTACTTGATTTTTAACTTTTTAACAAAGGCACTAATGTAATTCAGTAAATGGTGGTAGAGCAACTGGATACCCTTATGGAACAAAAGTTTGCCATAAGGAATGCTTTGATTGCTACCTCACACCATACATCATAGACCTAAATGTGAGGGTTAAAACTATAAAACTTTAGTTAAAAACAGAACATCTTCTTGACCTTGGAGTGGACAAAGATTTCTTGGTTAGGATGGAAAAAACAAATCCAATTTTTGGAGAAAGATTCACAATACATATATGTGATGAAGAACTTGTATAAAAATATATATAATGATCCTCTGCATATCAATAAGAACCCAATTTAAAGTGGACAAAAGTCTTAAATGGGCAGTTTACAAAAGAAGATATCCAAATATCCAGTAAACATATAAAAAGGAACTCAATATCATCACCCAACAGAAAATACCACTGCACACTCACCAGAGTGAGTAACATTAAACAAAGACTTCAATGGGTGTTTTAAAGGTAGATTAAATAAAACTAAAGACTCAATAATTTGAAAGGTAGTTTAGATGAAATAGCCAGAAAAACATATAGAAAGGCACAAGTTAAAAGAGAGAAAATCCAGCTGGAAATTTTTGTAAATATGTAATTGGAATCCCAAAGAGAAAAAATGGGGTAAAAACATTATAAGAAATAATTTTCCATAACTGGTAAAAGTTATTACTCCAAAAATCCAAAATCCCCTTGAAAGTCCCAAGTAAAATAAATCAAAAGAAAATCATACCTAAGCACATCATCATAAAAGTTCTGAAAACCAGAAACAAAGAAAGTTTTAAAGAAAGCCAATAAAGAAAGATATATTACATTCAAAAGAATGTAGCTATATTCTACATATACCTCTAGCTTTTCAGAAAGAATGGAAACTAGAAAACAATGTATGATGTTTTCAAGGTGCTGAAAGATTTTTTAAAAGGCAAACCTAGAATTCTATACCCAGCAAAAAATTTTAAAAATGGAATAAAAACATTTTTCAAACAAACAAAAACTGCAGATCCTTACTAAGAGAAATATTGAAGAATTTTCTCCTGTCAGGAGGAGAATTATCCCAGTTTTGAGGTCAGAGTTGCTGTTGGAATGAAAACAAAGAAAATTTTAAATAGAGAAGGACTGTATAAAACAACAACTGCAATAGCAATATTTGGGACTGTATAATATATAAATTGAAATATAAAGTAATAGCTTAATCAATAGGAGAATAAATGGGATTAAAGATTTGGATTAATAGTAGACTTTGATATTATAAAGATAACTCTAGGTTTACCACTGACACAATAATAAAGAAGAATATAACTTTCAAGCTGATAGGAGTGAAATGGAATAATTTTTTAAAAACTTTTTAAAAGAAGGAAAAAGTAGAGGGAAAAAATATGAATGAGATAGAACAAGTAAAAAGCCATTAATAATAGAGAGATTTAATGCAAATATATTGGTAATTACATTAAATGTAAATCAACTAAATGCTCTAATAACAGGACAAAGAATGTCAAACAGAATAAAAATATAAAACCTAAGTGTTTATAAAAGAAACACTTAAAATTTGAAGATACAGAAATATTAAAAGTAAAAGGAAGGAATGAGGAAAAAATGGATAGTATAGTTGTCTTAATATCAAACTAAGTAGGTATTAAGGCAGAAAAATTACTAAAGATCAAGAAGATCAGTTCATAACGACATAAGATTCAGTTCATTAGGAACTAGAGCAATTCTGAATTTGGATGCACCTAACAACATATTTTCAAAATATATAAAGCAAAGATTTGCAGAGCTATAAAGAGAAATAGGCAAATGTATAATCATAGTAAAAGACTTTAACACATCTCTAATTAATAATCAAAAGGAGAAGCAGACAAAAATGGGAGGAAAGGATAATGAAGATTCGAACAACACGATTGTGGTGGCTTGAAGATGTATGTATGTATACCAGAAAAACACCTTCTTAATTATAGCCCATTCCTGTAGGTGTGAACCCATTGTAAGTAGGACCTTTTGATGAGGTTACTTCGCTTAAGGTGTGGCCCACCTGAATCAGGATGGGTCTTAATTCTCTTACTGGAGTCCTTTATAAGCAGAATGAAATTCAGACAGAGAGAAAACCACAAGAAGCAAGAAGCTGAACATCAATGGAACCTGGAAGAGAAGGTAGAGACCAGCAGACGCCACCATTTGCCATGCCATGTGACTAGATAAGGACCAAAGATTGCCAGCACGCAGCCCCCAAACACCACAGTCTTCCAGAAGAAAGCACTGCCTTGATTATGCTTTTATTTGGACTTTTTCCCAGCCTCAAACTGTGAGCAAATAAATTCCCATTGTTCAACCCAATCCATTTCATATTATTTGCTTGAGCAGCCTAGGAACCTAAAACAATGATTAGTTAATTTAACCTAATAGTCATAGGTAGAACACAACATCTAACAGTTTTAGAATGCATATTATTTTCTGGTACACAGAGAATATTAAAATTTTTTTACTTTATCCTGGGCCATAAACAGGTTGCAGCAAATTTCCAACACTGAAATTATTTAGACAATGTTTTCTTTTTCTTTCTTTCTTTCTTTCTTTTCTTTCTTTCTTTCTTTCTTTCTTTCTTTCTTTCTTTCTTTCTTT